>WEKX01001366.1:0-25803 GCA_013390025.1 Pitta sordida
AAGATCCTTAAACCCCTCCCTGATCTCGCTGCTTCCCCTCTCATTGATCTTGTCACAACCAGCCTGAACTACCAGCAGGGGGTAATAGTCTCAGGGCTGAATTAGATTTGGCAGCATTAAAGTGGCCCGTACGGGGATCGAACCCGCGACCTTGGCGTTAATAGCACTATCTTCATCTTTCTTTCAATTACATCAAAGATTAGTCTATAGGAAAGTTTTATATAGTAGTTATTAATCTTCAAAGGTCAAACTGATTCAAAGGGGTGGAGCCAGTACTCCAAAGTAAAATCATGGAATATGAAATATTCACTACTTTGTTGCAAAGGGCTAAACAATCAGTTACCTAAAAATATCCTAACAATATGGTATTTTTAATTCCATTGCACAGAATGAGCTTCTACTAACAAACAACACAAACAAAAATACTTGGCAAGGGAGGATCTTTTTCACAAATATTAGCATATGGTGAACAGTGAACAACATGAATGATCAGTCAGTAGGACATTTTAGGGCTTCTGAAGTGGTGAACTATTGTAGAAACAAGTACTAACTTCAGTGAGCATCATTCCATCTAATATAAAACCAGATGCATCTAAGATAAACTCAACATGTATATGAGGAATAACAAACTCTCACTGTGGCAATCTAGGCCCACACCATGAAATGGGAAAAAAATTCTGATAATCTGACTCCTGCTAATATTCACACTATCATTGTGTATAATCCTTGGATTAAATTAAAACAACAGCAATTTCACAAGTAACTGGAAATTCAGCTGCTTCAACTAGTAAATAAAAATTACTATAATTAGTAAGGCTACTCCATTTTAACAATTAGTTGTCAGACCACATTTAAAACCAGACCACAAATGGACTTTAATTATTTTAAAAAGAAAAGAAAAATTGTTTGAATAAATGAATAAACTAAATGAAACCTTCATTTAAAAGCAGAGCTGATGTGCTTCTACCTAAAATAGAAGCTATTTTACAAGTGTAAAGAAGTATTCTTTGTATTCTAAACATGTACATTTCCATCAAAGAAGTGTTAACACCTAGAATACTACTGACTGCACTGACTTCTTGTCAGGAACAGTTACTTTCACTACATAATGCAAAACTGAGATCAATAAGAATAGGATAGTTATGTTTAAAAGAAGAAAGATTTAATTTTTGAAATTACTTTCTGCATTAATAATTCACACAAATGCATGTTTGTTTTTAGATGTAGTTTTTCTGTAACTTCTTCCACTTTCATGTAAATTGTTGTTTTGGTTTAATTTTATTTCTTTGTACCAAATGAAAACAAATAGAGCTTCATTTCTTTTCATTCTTCTCTCCCCTCACCCCCCCCTCGCCCAGCAAACTGCAGATTTTGAATATTTTCAGGTGGATATTATCATTAGTTATTTCCAGCCTATAAGCATTATTACAGATTTAGTTTCTCACTAATTCCATTAATATAAATGCTTCACCAAATTAAAATAATCTATCATCAGGGAATTCCTTTTGAAACAATTAAGCTTAGTCTCCACTCTCATTCAAGTAAAACAGAAACTTGTTAGAAACTATGATAATAACGGTAACCCTTTGAGCACTTTATATTATCTATAACATTTAAGAAATGCTTGCTTTACTGTTCATAGATCTGTGTTTATGAAGAGGCCTTGGTTCTAATTTCTGTCAAATTTTTTTTCAGAGAAAAAATACTGAAGTTCATTAGCTAACACATTTCATGTAGAAAGGATCAGTGACATCAATATAACAGAATCACAGAATCACAGAATATTATGAGTTGGAAGGGACCCACAAGGATCATCTAGTCCANGGGGAGCCCAGAACTGCACGCAGTACTCAAGATGAGGTTTGACCAGCGCCGTGTACAGGGGAAGGACAACCTCCCTGGACCTACTGACCACACTGTTCCTAATGCAGGCCAGGATGCCATTGGCCTTCTTAGCCACCTGGGCACACTGCTGGCTCATATTGAGTTTCCTATCAATCAGTACACCTAAGTCTCTACACATAAGCATTTACAGTTTCTTTCTTCCGTGTTACCTACCATTTGTATAAAATCCAATTTAAATAATACACTGTTACAAAGAAGTCATATCAATATTTACGTAATCCTCTGTGTTCAATATTGGCAATTCAAATACAGAACAAAGTAGCATGGTATTATAAAGTCTGTTTGATATGTAGTAAAACCGAGAAAGGTTTTCACCATGTACTGAGGGGATTACCATGTGCAAACCAGCAAAACCATAAAACAAATACTGATACGAAGACAAGACATTGACAGTTGTGTTAATATTTCTCATCTTTCTACTTCTGATGGATAGTAGCATTATGGACAAATGCTATGGTCTTCTAGATGCCCTTGTAAATTTTCGGGGTTTTGGATGGTAGTGGGGGAAGTAAAGTAAATTTAAAAAAATAAAGAATATGAGAAAAACTCACAATAAATACTGTTGAGTCTGCAGAACATTCAGTACCAAATGAAAAAATTATTTTGGTGAATAATTTCTGGGAGGTGCCAGAACCAAGAAATTTTAAAAGGGCTAAGACACTCTGAAGTGGTCAGATGTTATTGTGTCTGCAGTGACAGACATTTCACACAACCCAAAATAAAACACTGCAAAATGTTCTAAGCTAAGGAAATGGACAGTTAAAAATCAATCTCTATCTCACTTTCCCAGTTCTGAGCCTGAAAATGACATCTATTATCCAGATTTACATTTTATCCCAGCTAGAATAAAGCAAATAAATCACTGGGCTTTTGGCTGCTCAGATAATTACACCGTGAGTGGCTGGTCTGAGTTGCACTGGAGGGAGATGCTTTCAGAGGGTTAGAGCACAGAGCAGGAAGAATGACAGTGAAAAATGGGCTTGATTTCCATTTGTAGATGAGAGCCTGCGACGTGCACATCGCTGAACACAGTAACCTATACTGAGACCCATCAGCCCTCCTTGTCAAATACCCAGCCAAACTGAGCTGATGGTTCATGATGAACAAACTTTTGGTTTAACGGGACAGAGAAGTTTTTAATGGTATATTAAAAAACATTCTAATGTGTCTTCTTGAAAAATGTTTTCATCATTGTCATTATCTTCAATAGAGCTTATCAGTTTGCTCCAGTGAAAACAGAAACACTTTGAAATCTGAATTTTCAGAAATGATTAGTTTAGTATACATTCCTAATGATATCTGTATATCAGACTACTAAGTAGCAAGAAATTTAGTCATATACTCTTCTCAAGAGTATTTGAAAGAAGACATGATCCAAGTGTTCCGAAATCTATACTGCATAACTGCTCATTTCATCCTGTAAAAAATTCTTTCCTAAAGGAAATACAGCTGATAATTCATCTAACTGAACTTCTCTTGGGCAGCCACAACAGTGGGACGTCTCTCTTGTCACAATGGGGATACGCTATTACTCAGATACCATGATTCATTACTATCACACATTTATACATTGCTGATCACATATTTCATAAAGACACTTTTTCTCTTTGAGCTTTTTGGTTGGGTTTTTTNGGTTGTTCAACCTGGGGAAGAGAAGGCTCGGATGTGACCTGATTGATGTTTACAACAACCTGAGGGGAGCTTGCAGTCAGGTGGGTGTGAATCAAACTATGCCAGGGAAGGTTTAGGCTGGATGTTAGGAAGAGGTTTTTCACAGAGAGAGTGATCTCTCATTGGAATGGACTGCCCAGGGAGGTGATAGAGTCACCATTTCTGGAGGTGTTTAAGAGAAGACTCGATGAGGAGCTCAGTGATATGGTCTAGATATTGGGAGTCTTGGATGGACCATGGTGTCCGTGGTTCCACGCTTGAGGGTCTGATCCCTGTGTGGACGTTTGCTTGGGAGTTGGACTAGATGCTCCTTGGCGTCCCTTCCGACTGGGTATAACTTGTGAACCTGTGAAAATAATTGCTCCCATAAATTTTATCAGACTCTTTGAAATATTTGATATGTCAAAAGAACCAAGAAAGATTCATTTTAATAGCTACAGTGCCAAAAAACTAGTTGGACTAGATGATCCTTGGGGTCCCTTCCAACTGGGAATAACCTGTGAACCTGTGAACTTTTCTCTTTTTATCATACAAACACCTCTGGCAATGAGTCTGCAGAAAAAGCTATTTATTCGTACCTTATTTCTTTCTGCTTTACAAGGACTATGGGAAACATGTAGAATCCTCCAATAAATGTAGCAGGCATATATTCAATTGCAAAAGTTGTAAAAAATTTCCGTTTAGTGTTGTACACTGTGGCAACAACCTCAGCTCATTGTATGATAAGAACAATAAATAATTGCAGAGCACGTCATTTAAAAATCTGCACTAAGTTAAAGAATACATGTATAGATCTCTCCAGTCTACTTGAAAGAATCATTTGTAAATTTAAAAGAAAAACAAAACAAAACAACAAACCACATATATTTACAATCACAGAATCACAGAATCACAGAATCACAGAAAATTATGAGTTGGAAGGGACCCACAAGGATCATCTAGTCCAACTCACCATCTAATACCCGTACAGTGACCAAGAGCGTAATACCAACCTAGATGCCTCACAGTCTAGCAGGCCACTCCGAGCCGGAAGGGGCCCAGGGTCATCCAGCCCTACACCCCCCAGCTAGACCATGTCACTAAGCTCCTCGTCCAGTCTTCTCTTAAACACTTCCAGGGATGGCGACTCCACCACCTCCCTGGGCAGCCCATTCCAATATGCAATTACTCTCTCCGTGAAAAACCGCTTCCTAACGTTAAGATTGAACCTCCCCTGGCGTAGCTTGAGGCTGTGCCCTCTCGTTCTGGTGTCGTCAGCCTGGAGGAAGAGGTCTACACCCATCTGGCTGCAACCTCCCTGCAGGTAGCTGTAAACAGCGATGAGGTCCCCTCTGAGCCTCCTCTTCTCCAGACTGAACAGTCCCAGTTCCTGTAGTCGCTCCTCATAGGGCCTGCCCTCCAGTCCCTTCACCATCCTCGTTGCCCTTCTCTGCACCCTCTCAAGCAGCTCAACATCCCTTTTAAACTGGGGAGCCCAGAACTGCACGCAGTACTCAAGATGAGGTCTGACCAGCGCTGTGTACAGGGGGAGGACAATATATCTAAGTATTAAAATACCTTTTTTAAAAGATGTAAAAGCATAAAATAAGAAGGTTTTGCAACTTGGCTGAGATCATACACACCAAATTTCTGTAGCAGTTAGAATAGGATGTGATCATTCTAACTGCAATAGAAGATAACAAAAAACCCACATGGCTATGCTGTAGGAAACTAAGACAAGGCCACTACAAGAACAAGAAATAATGCTATTACAGAACTACTTTAATATCAAGGAGTGATAAAACTGAGAATAGGAAGAGCCCTTAGCTAGAATGGAAAGAGGAAAAGGTTGAAATATAGATGAAGATGGGAGGAAGATAAAACAGGCTGGATAGAAAGAGAGGATTAATTGTGCTGGAACAGGAAATAATGACAGACATATATCATGCTAAAGAGTATCTGGTAACCAGAGCACAGTAGGTAAATGAAAATATTTTCCTTGATCCTTCTGAGATCTTTATTCTCTTGAGTACAGTCATGGTGTAATCAGTGCTGAGGCACATAAAAGATTATAAACATTGGAACAAAATACCGAAAAAGCAGCTCCACTCTGACTCTTTGAACTTTATGCAGAAGAAATAGAATAGGCAAACAGAAAAACACTTGCAGACATTTGTATACACACCTACCATGGCTAGACCATTGGCTCCTCCGGAGTTAGCGGAAGACAGACAAGACTGACGTCTCAGAGCTGCACCATATTGGGCAGAGATGAAATGACAGGGGAGGATGGTAGAGGGTTTTAAAAGTTACGATGCTGAAAGATTCACCCCTTCCCGCTCAGATCAGCTCCAGAGAGAGATGCTGTTCCCTTCTCCTGGCCATCTGCCTCCATAGCAGCTCCTCCAGCAGCACAATCAGCACCCGATCCTTCTCCTCCACATACCCAATGGGAAAAAAGGACAGTAGACAAGCAACTCTTTTGCATTTTTTCCCTTCCTTTTTCCCTCTCTTCATCAGTTTGCTTTATTCCCTATTATTATTTCTTCCGTTAGTTTGTCCCTTCCCCTCTTTCCCTCCACCTCCATCCTCCCGATTAGGAGGGAGTGGGAAACATTCACATATAGGTAGATAAATAATTTTTTTACAGTAGAGCCTCCTATACAACGTTCGGTCTTATTTGTGTCCCGCAAAGCCTTCCTTCTGTGTGGAAAGGCAGCTCATTAATATGCAAATTTGCCCCACACCTTCAGATGGCTCTCCAGCGCTGTTTTGGCACTGTGTTGCTGTGTATCAGCTGCCATGGATGATGGGGGGGGAGGAAGCAGCAGAGTCACGGCATCCGTGCCCAGGGGGAGCTGCGGCAACCATGCCCGGGGGGATAGGAAACAGTGTAGCTGCTGCGGCCATGCCCAGGATGGGGAAAGCGGTGGAGCTGTCACCACTGCTGTACATGTTGATTTGCATATTCATAACTGCCTAATTGAATATTCATGTGTGCCACGTGCAGTTGCAAAAAGGAGTCTCCTTAATCGCTGAAAAATCATGCCGTGAAGATGTGAATCTGCAATAAGGGGGGCAGGAAGTGGGAGAGGGCCGACTGTATTTCCTTTTTATTTCAACCTATCCTGCCTAGCATCCTATTTTATCTCGTTTTAAAGATAAACCTTAGAAAATACAAAATAAGTTTTGTGAACAGGAATTTTCTGTCTCTTGCTGATAAACTGACAAATCAAGTTCAGAGATATTAGAAGCCACTGAACCCCAAAATCTCAATTGAGTTAGTTTGTACCTCTCAGAGGTAAGATGTCATAAAGAAGCAGGACAAGAGGATGATGCTATATCAACACCTTTTGGCTGCACATGTGCAATCAATTTCATATAGAATTTAGAAGAAATCTGAATATTTTATTCACTCTTTGTATATATGCAGAAAAAATGCAATTTCAAGTTTACATTTACATCTTTTTTCTTCTGCAATCAGTATCAATTTTAAACTCTATTTCTGGTAAATAAATTGAAAAACAGAAAGGTGGTTAAAGAAAATTTTGTAAGAATCGCAAAAGTATTCTTTTCCATTTATATATTAAAATAAAAAAAATGTGAAAGAAAAAAAATGTTTCTATTAAGGAATTCCTAAATTATTATTTTCTTCAAATACAAGGGTTTTTATGTTAAGATGAATTTCCTCACCTTTTTCAGCATGATGCATAAAAATCCTATTATTGCTACTTGTCTGATTTCTTTATTGTCCCCTCAGGAACATATAACACCAGAATTTCCTTCTGCATTCAAATAAAGATATTCTGAACAACACTATTCTAGGCTATATATTTTTCTAGCACTGAATAGGCAAGAAAAAATTAATGGAATTATAATCAATTATTTTGACTACCAACTTCCTTGAGTGTGATTGAACTGAGTGAATAATTTGCAGTGAATCATTCATGGCATTAATCTCCCTCCTTTTTCACTCATGGAAAAACCATGGGCCATTCTTAATTTATTTGAATTTATTTCTATCTAGACCAGAACCCTTCTGAAACATGTGGAAGAGTTCACAGAAGACAAAAAGAAAAGACATTCATGGAACTGTAGATTAGAAATATTCTTACAAGGTTTTCAAATCTGTATGAGTTGGTAATATTAATCCAAAATTCAATCTCAAATAATTTAAGTTTACCAGTAATTTTATGTACATGAATAATAATATGTAAAATACAATTTAAATAAGTATATACAAGCGGTTGAATGTGTGTGCAAAAGCATGCAGGACTAGCACTCACAGTCTCATCCTTGTAGCACCATTGTTTCTCCTCTGGTCATTTTCAATCCACTTTCAATCAGGAAAACCATCTTCAATTACTGAAAATACCTTGTTATGCATCATTACATAAATGTTTTTTTTAATAAAGGGAATCCAGGTGTACAAGTAAAATACTATGATTTAATACCTTTAATGACTCAGCTTCATTATGCAATGACAGGCTGTCATGCTCTTTTCTTATTTATTCTGGTTGAGTTGCCATCCCTTTCCTGTGGCTATTAATGGTGACAGATCATTTATTACTCTATGAGAATACAAATATATTTCTGTCACTGTCTTATATATCTACCCAAACCTACAGTTTTTGACTTAGAGCTACACATGCTGTCTTGAATAAAAAATAAATAATAATAATGAAAAAATACATGTACCTCATGCTTCTAACTGAAACACAATTTAAGCATATGCAAGTGCAGAATTAAGGATTAAGTTCCTAACCATGTTTCAGTAATAATTCCTTTTGAAAATACTTCAATATTTGATACCTTCTTGATTGATAGTAGTAAGCTAAAGCTTTACATTTTTGTTCACATTAAACCTCTTGACTTTTACACTGCAATGACAAAAGTGACTGTGAGAATAAGAATTCCTGCTCAGAAGTAGATTAGTGAAGGGCAAAAGAACTATAGGTCCTTTGTAGAGAAAAGAAATATTCACCACTGTGTCTGCAATGTTATTCATTAATCTCCAAAGATCCCACTTCAGTAATGAGTGGCAAATTTAGCATATGTAAAAGATAATTTCAATTTGGAGGGAAATTATATTATTTCATTATGTTAAAGTTAATGTTAACAAGAATATCAAAATCTAAACTGTCTACATTATGACAGAAGAATCAGCAGCCTGTAAATCAAACCTGTAGTTGAAGTATTGCTTTAGATAAGAAATTGCCATCCCAGCTTCCAGTGTTCAAGAGTGATGAAGATAACAACTGGCCTCTCAGTCTCTGGCTTCCTCAAACAGTTCTACACATAGAGCTGGGGTAAATGCATGATTCTTAAAGTTAACGTTTTTAACCTCCTCTGAGTTTTATCACTCAGAAGAACTGTATGACATCAAATATGACACATAATAAAGAAAGATATCTTATTTTACATAAATGCAGAGTGTATCCAGCAGAAAATTCTCTACTTTACAAACCTGTGGAGAAGAAGGTAAAATATGACCCAATCTGATGGCTAAATTTGATTCAGCAAGGGGTAAAAAGAGACTGGATGTGGCACTTGGTGTCATGGTGCAGTTGGCAAGACAGTGTTAGGTTAAAGGTTGGACTGTATGATCTTTTCCGAGCTGGTTGATTCTGTCATTCTGTGTAATTGGTATGCTATTTCTGTCCAGTTGTAGGATTTAGTTTCCAAGTTTCAGAACGAAACATTTGCTTCTTGTTAGTAAAATGTAGTAAGTACCTAGAAACAGTTCAGTAGGAGGCTACATTGATTAAGCTGATGAACTGTGCCTTGTTTACTCTTAGTACCATTAAATTGCACTCATCTGTGATGACGGAAGCAACTTCTTTCTTCACCTACATAAGAAAAGGAAAAACACATTGTGATGGACTTTACCCTCAATAACCAGGCACTACTTAGAAAACATTGTTATCTCCTCCACCTAATGAAGAGGAATTTGTGAAAAAAACATCCTTTTACCATTTATGGCAACATGTATTAAGACCACAACTCCTAATGCATGAATAGTAAACCTGTCCAGA
Organism: Pitta sordida; assembly: GCA_013390025.1. Lineage (NCBI taxonomy): Eukaryota > Metazoa > Chordata > Aves > Passeriformes > Pittidae > Pitta > Pitta sordida. Next base: position 9,591 of record WEKX01001366.1, read on the forward strand.
TCAAAACTTCAGACTTCATCCATCTGCCCGACAGGTGATGAGAGGCTGAATAGCACTGCAATCAATTATTATGATAAGGTTTCTTCTGCTAGAGAAAAACCCTCCAAGTCCCCAAACTTTTGAGGGGTAATTTTAAGTATCATACATTGTTGAATTTCACTCAGCAAGAAAAAAATTAATTCACTCCACTTGTACATAGCCATTCTAAAGTCACCTTCTGAGACATTCTGCAGTGACTTAACAGGAAAGTCCTGATGCCCTGAACACCAGTACTGTAACAGCCTACTTATGTTGTAGATGGCAATTTATTTAACTATTAATTAATGAAGCACAACAATTTAATCTCTGTGATACAATGACCAAGCTAATTACATACTCTTAATTTCAGCACCTGATGAAATAATTGTTCCCTTGTCTTGTGAAAATAACTAATATGTCATGCAAGGGATAGTTGGAAACATTAAGAGATTGATCCATTTTCATGTATGCAGATGCGCCATTCCATGAAATATACTAGAAATATTACAGATATGTAAAAATCCGCTTTAAAGAGTTAGAAACAAAGTCCAACAAAACAGAGAGAGAGAAATTAATATATGCCTATAGATTTAATATTTCTCATTAAATTAATACACAGCAATCTATTTTTCACATTATGAATTTATGTGTTTTAAGAGCCTGGTGAGAAATATTCTTCAGCAGTAAATTTAACTGCTATTTTGAATTAATGTTATTTTCAGGAAAAAAACCCAAAATATAATTTTTGTAATTTCTGCCTTTTTCAAAAGACAACTTTCTGCTGAATCGGCACAATGAAAATTACGAGTCCTCAAAAACTATTATGCTATTCCATTTCAGAAAAGTAGAATTTTTAAATTTTTTTTAAATTAAATTTCCTTGAACATGTAAACATAAAAAGTGAAATATAAATGTTATTTACATGTACTAGCAAGTAACATGGTGAAACCTCAATTTTCTATGAAAGTCAAATAAAAATGCTAGGATTAATTGTCCAGTGTACTTTAGTAAAACTTCTTGAAGTATCTCCTTTATTCTGGTGTTTAGAGAAGAAAGTTCCTCTCTTATTAATGTTCTTCTGAAGACTCAACAGTTTCAAATAAAGAAAGTGTCTTTACTTTCTAGTTTAATTATTTGGATGTTCAATTTATTTAAAACTGAAGAAAAAACTATATCTTAGGACCATACTATTTTTTTTCAGTGAGAATCATAATGATAAAACAATTTCTGAAAACATTTTAAATGTTCTTGATTTGCTTGTACTATTCATTCCTAGAAAAATGGCAGTGTAAAACTTTCTCCTTGTGAGCTAGACCTTCTGTCAAAACACAGCTGGCTAAGTCCTTCTGAGTAACAAGTACAGATATTTCCATTCCATAAGAGAAACCTCAGCATTCATTTCTTCTCTTTGTTTTTTTTTTCTCTTTTTTAATACTTCCATTAAATTTGTGATAGCTTCCTGAAGCCCAAGTACTCATAATCTTATCTTTATTCACTTAATTTCCTGCTAAAACCAGAATTTAGTAATAAAAATCCACTTTAGTACAGTGGTGAATGTCCTTGCCTCTGATGCAGGAGACCAGGGGTTCAATTCCTGCCAGGGTGGGAGTGGTGCCATTTAAGAGATGGACTCGATGATCCTTATGGGTCCCTTTCAACTCAGAATATTCTGTGATATTCTGCAAAATACTTGTAAAGTAAAGGGGACTACTTATATGCTTAGAACAGGAAAATAAACTCTAAGATAAAATAATCAGCTTTTTTTACTTATTCTACTTAGTAAGGAAACTACTACCTTTTAATTGTCATACTCACTTAGATTTTCATCTTCTCTAAGTACACTTTAAAACAACAGATCTGATATCAAAATTAGTCGGGTGTGAAATAAGGTGCCTTGTGGGGCTTAGCTCAAGGATTGGTTATGTTTGCCTTCTCTGTGATTGGCGGAGTTGGGTCTTCCTGGATTTTAGTAAAGCCTTTGACACTGTCCCCCATAACAAACTCCTGGTGAAGCTGGAGGCTTGTGGTTTGGATGGGTTTACAGTGGACTGGATCAGGAGTTGGTTGGATAACAGAGCTCAGAGAGTGGTGGTTAATGGTGCTGTGTCCGGTTGGAGGCCGGTCACTAGTGGGGTGCCTCAAGGTTCAGTGTTGGGACCTGTCCTGTTCAATATCTTTATTGATGATCTGGACGAAGGGATGGAGACTATTATTAGCAAGTTTGCGGATGACACCAAGCTGGGGGTAAATGTAGATCTGGAGGAAGGTAGGAGGGCTTTGCAGAGAGACCTTGACAGGCTGGATAGATGGGCTGAATCCAATGGCATGGGGTTCAACCAGTCTAAGTGTCGGGTGCTACACTTCGGTTACAATAACCCCATGNGTGATAGGTTGGACTTGATGATCTCTATGGTCTTTTCCAACCTTACTGATTCTGTGATTCTGTGATTCTGTGATTCTCTTTCTTTTATCCTGCCGTGGTGGTGCTGTTTAAGAGTTGGACTTGATGATCCTTGTGGGTCTCTTCTAACTCAGAATATTCTGTGGTTCTTTTTAGTCACTTACTATACCTAAGTTCTTGCTCAATCTTGTCTTTATAGCTAAGATAAAGGAGTGCTGTTGTTCCTGAAGGCTTACTCACATCCTTCTTCATTTCCTTCATTCCAAAGCAGTAATATTTGATTTTACTCTTTTTCATCTCTCTACATGTATTATGTAGGATTAAAAAAATTGCTAGAGGTACGTATCAGTGTGGATGTACTGTATGTGGATTTCAGTAAAGCTTTTGACACAGTCTCTCATTATATACTTCAGGGGAAGATGGCATCAAGGGGCTTAGATAGTAATAATTGTGCTGGGTTAGGAAGTGGTTGGATGGTCGAGCCCAGAGAGTGGTAGTCAACAGTGTCACATCCATTTGGCAGCCAGTCACTAGTGGTGTCCCCCAGGGGTTGGTCTTGGGTCCGATCCTGTTTAATATCTTTATTGATGATATTGATGATGGAATTGAGTCCATCCTGAGCAAATTTGCAGATGACAACAAGCTTGAGGCATGTGTTGATCTGTTGGAGGGTAGGAGAGCCCTGAAGAAGGATTTGGATAGATTGAAAAGATGAGCAGATTCCAACAGGATGACTTTAATAAGTCTAATGCCAGGTTCAGCACTTTTGTTATAACAGCTCCAAGCAGAGCTATAGGCTGGGTACGGAGTACTTAGAGAGTGACAGGCAGGGATTGGTCTTTTCTCTCTGGCCTTTGGAGAAAGAACAAGAGGTCATGGTCTTAAGCTCCAACAAGGGAGGTTTAGACTTGACATTAGGGAAAAGTTTTTACTGAAAGAGTGATTCGGCATTGGAATGTGTTGCCCATGTAGGTGGTTGAATTGCCATCCCTAGAGGTGTTTAAGGGTAGACTGGATGAAATGTTGAGAACCATGATATAAATATTATAGCTGTTAGGGTTTAGTTTGATTATAGGTTGGACTAGATGATCTTCAAGGTCTTTTCCAACCTTATCAACACTCTGATATTGTGGTACTGTTATCATGTGTATTCAGAGAAAAAGCCATAAGTTTCTACACATAAATAAAGTGATAAAATGAACATTTTCCTAGTTTAAGACTCTTCTAATTCTGCATAGCTCTTTTTATTGTTTTGTCTTTAGTGGCAGGTGGCACAAGAAAATGAATAGGCACTGAAAGTTCAACTGTGTTTACATTTATACATTAAACAAGAATACATGCAGAAAAAGCTCAACAAAACTAAATCTAACAAACCAGAAAAATCCAAAACAAAACCAACGGAACAAACAAAAAACCACAACAAAACCCCACTTAAATCAATGCGATCATGGTAGCATAATAGATACATGGATTAGCAGAAGAGAGCAACACACTGTTAACCAGCTTGAGCCTGAGGACTACATTTATGAAAAGCATTATTTTCTGTGACTCTTTGGTACATTTTAATATACAAATGTATACCTGTATATGGGGACCAGATGTGATAATGTCCCATAACTTCTTTATGTTCCCTTGCCAACAAGAAGTGTTTTTATTATGGCAGAATAATCAAGTCATAGATAAGCAGATTTTGTACATAATGCCTCTGTGAAAAGAAATAAAGACTTTGTGAGCTTATTCTTTCTTTGAACAGTTCTAGATGTCATCTAAACTTGTTTTTAGCCAGTATTACTAAAAATATAAGTGATTTTAAGATTTAATTTTACAATCAGTATACTTAGAAGTCTAAAATCCATGAATAAGAATTGAAAATCTGTTAGGCTATTCAAATATAAGATAACATTCAGAGTGCATGAGTTGAGTGTATATAATTAATATCACAGAAACAAAGTAATTAATTTGAATCATTAATTATAAGAGTGAAAAATTGTTGCTAGTCTTGGCAGTCTAATTTCAGGGACATTTTGGTCACCAGTATATAATTCCTATAGCTGGATATAGATAATATTCTCCAGAGAAAAGAGTTGATCTTCTCGAATTAGAATGAACTTCTATAAGGAAAGCATAAAAGATTAAGCGAAAGAAGGTTATTTGGGGATTCAGAAAATTACACACTTTAGAGAGTTAGGTAAGGGCAAAGAGATTTAGAGATTTTAGTGAATTAGTGAAAATTTACTGTATTATTAGTGAATTTTTTAGTACAGTGGTAAGTGTCCCCACCTGCTGTGTGGGAGACCTGGGTTCAATACCCGCCAGGGAGACAGTGTTAAGAGTTGGACTCGATGATCCTGGTGGGTCCCTTCCAACTCAGAATATTCTGTGATTCTGTGAATTTTAGAAGGATTAGTAGATTTCAAAATCATTCAGGAGGCCTGAGAGTTAAGGTTGAATATTGAGGGTGAAAAATGCTGTCTTGCAGTCCTTGAAGGTAAACAAAAGTGAGAGCTAACCACAACAAGTGGAAAAGAATGAGCAACTTTGGAGCTAATTGGTTGAAGGACTTCTGGCAAAGTGCTGGTATATGACATAATGTTGGAAGGATGAATACTCATGGGGTGATTCACATAAGCATGAGACAAGGCGTTAAAGATTGATGACAAATCTGGGAGGTCCTCTTTGGGCACCTGACAGGGCAGAGGGCACTGCTGTGCCTCTTTCCTTGGCTCTTGGTCCAAAAATAAACTTTTTCTGCTCACAGGTAAATTACCTTGAGTCCTCCAGCTCATTTTCTTTAAATCAAGGGCTAAACTGCATTTCAAACACTAGTATATTATGTATTTAAAAAGCAAAGAGAAGTTATTTTGTTCTAAAATACAGTTGTACCTCACGTATCCGCACTTCTGTTTTCTCACTTTTTACGAGGAAAAGCTTTTTCGCATCGTTTGTGTTACCACTCTGGGGTATGCTTTCGGTCTCTGTAGGGGTGTTAGATGGTGAGTTGGACTAGATGATCCTTGTGGGTCCCTTCCAACTCATAATATTCTGTGATTCTGTGTGATTCTGTGATCATTACGGGTTTTTTGTCAGCAAAAACTTCCCAATTCCTTGCCGGGTTTTCCCATTGGCACATGTGCACAGTGTGTCTGCTGCCCTACGGGGTGGGACTGGCTGACGCTGGCAGGGCAGGACAACCATGCTCCGCAAGGCAGGGCGGCTCACTCTGGGACCACCCGGAGTCCGTCCCTTATGTGTGTTGTAAAGCGCATTGTGTCAGTTCTTTATGATGGGCATTTGCCATGGGTCCTGGGTCCTCAGGTTGTGCCGTGACTATGTCTCATGGTGGTTCTGCAGTCCCCCCCAATCCTCCGCCACCACTCTGGCCCCCCGCTCCAGGGCTGAGCCCGGCTGCCTCCCAGGCACCCCCCTCGCTTGCCCTCCCCACTACAGGGATCTAGGTGCAGGGGCCTGTATTTGGCTGGGGTTTGCACCATCAGAAAAAAAGAAGAAAAACAAAGCTCAGCTCCTAGGTGCACTTTGGCAGAGATGGGACGAGGGGGACAAAATGACAGCTTTGTTCTGCATGGAATAGGGTCTGTGAGTGGGACACTAGAAACAGCTTGGTTTAAAATATTTCAGTCCAGCCATGACAGAAACTTCTGAGAAATGGACTCACTGCTCACCTCTTCTGACAGTGGCCAGCATTTTAGGGGGGCGGGATGATGGATGTGGCTTATTTTCATGTTCATTATGTGCCCATATTCACTGAAAAGGGGATTCACGGCACCAGAGGAGATCCAACTCCCTCCGAATTTTGAGGGTTCACTGTAATAATGATAAGCTAAGGCTTCTATTTACTGTAATGTAATTTCAAACTTAAACCATAAGTAAATTTATTGTCATGACTCAGTAGATTTATGCAGAAAATATAACAGGATAAGAAAAAGCTGGTTCTGTGAGCATGACTATATAAGATATACAGTAATTACTTTTTTCCAGACTTTATAATGTGTCAATTAGATACTCATGTTTTTCTGTGTTGTTAAACAAATAAGTAATGTACATTTGTCTTTCTCTAATTTTTTATTTCCTAGTACCATGACCTGAATTCAGACCCTGCAAAACCAAATTAATTTATTGATGTTTTAGTTCTAAATGTTTTAAATATTTAATTTCTAAATTTATTTTAGAGAATGGAGGAATTTAAATAATACCAGTTAAAAATACTTGGATTCTCCATCCTGCTTGGTCTAAGGCTGTTACTGGGAGATGCTGAACATTTTCACTGGAATCAGCTGGTCTTCAGATGTTCTGATCTGAAAGATCAGAAAGAAAGAAAGAACACAGTGATCCTCCGCATATTTGTGATCTGTAATTTGCTAGATCTGAATAGTTGTGGGTGATTTTTCAGGAGGTTGTGTGACCTCAGCATGTGCACAGAATGTACTGTGAACCCATAAGCTCATGAATATATAATGAGTTTATGAATATATAATCGGTCCCCCCCACCGTCACCACGCACCAGACTTACTGTACATGCTTCATTCTCACCATTTAGGAGAAAAGAGAGCCAGTCCCACCTTCATGAAGCTGGTAGGCGCATGGCCAGTGCAGACACACCAGGGCCGTGCCAGCACTTCCGGGCATGGTGGCACAGCGCTGCTGGGAACCAGGAGATGGTAGTGGATACTTTCTGCCTCCAATGCCAACATCAGGGTAGCGGTGAACGGGAGATTTAAACCCCAGGTGGCCGGTAGAAGAGCCACAGACTCAGCAGGGTGCTTCAGCTCTGCCTGCACCAGTGTGACATGGGCAGCATAGCCTAGTGTGTCCCTATGCCAGTGGCATGGACTCCTGACATCAGAGTCCAACCCCTAGTGCTGGCACCAGAGCCTCCCTCACTGCCCAAAATAAAAAGTTCCCTTGTAGGATGTGTGGGGCAGAGGAGATGCGGAGGAAGGGTAGGAGAGGGAAGGCGAGAGCTGCGGGCTGGGACAGCAGGCACACATACAAGTGGGGCTGCAGGAGCCCCTAGCATGGGATGCATTTGTCCTCTGGTGCTGCACCAGCTCCCATCCGCCGCCGCCCTGTGCATCTCAGGAGTCACTGCAGGAGGTCACAGAGAGCCACCAGCTCTTTCGCCCTGCACAGCTGCTGCTGGCCCGCACCCTTGCAGACAATCCCAGCATGAGGCAGACCTCGGCTGCCACCCATCAGGGATGGGGCAGGCATCAGCTAGCTGGGGAGAAGCGTCAATGGTAAGCTTCCCTCTCGTGCCAAGCCGTTTAGCCTTCTGCCCTCCCTTCTGCTGTTACAGGTTAAAGGGTAGGTCAGAGCCACCAGCACTGCCATGGGCATGACCATCGTGAATGCTCCTGTAGCCCTCACATCTGCGAATGTGGTTGAGCTGCTAGGTGTTGAACTGGGAGCTAACCTCTGCCACTGCCCTGGCTCTGTGCCCTGGATCAGTGCTGCCTGCTCACACCCACTTCGACCTGAAAGTCAAAAGCTTTGCTTGGTGCTGGTACATTTCCAGAAAAAGAAACCCCAAAGAAAGCAGCCCCTTTGAACAGCAGGGACTGTCCCAGCCTGTTCAGCTGTCGCTCTCGTCACACAGCACCAGGGTACCCATGATGCCGCTGTGGCCAGCACCAAACTCATTCCCCAAGCCTCCCCCAGAGTCCTGCTCTGGAGAGGTGTGCTGCCTCTGCCATGTTTGAACACAAGAGACACACACCAGCAACCAGACACCCCGATAAAAACCCTGATAAAACCCAGCACAGACACAGCAGGGAGAGGACAGTGGCAGGAGGCTCTATGCCTGCTTGGATCTGCGAGGGGGCCAGATGCCGGCTTCCTGGCTCCCAGACATGCCAGTTTCTGTACTCGGAAAAGCAACTCTCTTCCGGGAGTTGGGAAGTGGCTAAAGGCATTTCCTCCACTTTAATGAGGCACTACAGAGGGAGTCGCGCTCTCAGGACTGTCCTCCAGACCTTATTAGTGGAGAGAGTGTGGCTACTGGCATGGTGTACTTGAATACTTAGTGGGTTTGCTATCCTTGCGGATTCCAGGACTCATGTGAAGAGGGCCAGACCCAACAGCCCTTGAGTAACGGGGGACTACTCTATGACATTTTGAATAAATACAGTCTAAACCTGGGATAGGAAGAGAAATAAATCTTCTTTTTTTATTTTTCCCCCTGAAAATATTTAATAAGTGCCTAAAACTATGTTCCAGTGTCTGATTCTTTTTTTCTGAAAATAATTTCTTTTATTATACAGCAACAGCATTTTACATGCATTTTGTCAAGTTGTCACAACAAACATCTACAACATCTAAAAATAAAATGACGCTGTCTAGATCAATGTGAGGTAAAATTTAAGGCCTACATACCATTTGCTTATCTGAATGTCAGAAATCTAAGTCTAGGCAGTTTGAAACGTTTCCTAGGTGTCTCAATCTTACCTCAAAAGATACATTTTTTGCCCAGGTTGAGGTGAGAATCATTAACAAGTTGTGATTTAGAAGCAGAGGGGACACATCTAAAGAGGCTCAGTCTCTGTGTAGGTTAAAATATGTTCCTCATCTTTCACAAATTGAAAGCATTCAAACCTAAAACTTTTCAAGGGGAAAGTCCTAACTACAGGGCATTAAGGGACCATTTTTGTCCATATTTCTTGTCATTATTATAACTATACAAAACAAACAAGCAAACAAACAAAAAACAAACTGAAAAAGGGTCCAAGATCTCTTTTTCCATATTATTCATTTGCTCGATGATGTTACCTGTCTAATCAAATGTGAGAAAAGGGAAGAACGAAACTGAAGTGTCATAGTCTAGTTGCCAGCCAAGAGACATAGAATAAAACATAGGTATCTAAAGCCAGAAAACTCACTTAAGAGATGATGAGAGTTGTAGAATCATAGAATATTAATATATTGGACTGGACCTTAAAGACCATCTAGTTGCGACCATGCCTGCTATGGACAGGGACATCTCCCACTAGATCAATTTATTAGTATATTCCAAGTTCCCAATGTGCCCCAAATGTTTCTTGGGAAATCTCTCATAATGGGTGTCTGGAAAGGGTACCAGAGCTTGTAGATAACAAATTTAAGCTTCAGGGTTATGAAAGAATTGTTAACTAAATATCAACTTGATAGAAACTCACCCCTAAAGTCATCACTTGGTGCAAATTAATATAATTCAGTTTTGGTCTATACATGCAAGAGAATGTCTGCAGGGGAGTTTTTGGAAATATATGTTGGTTTTCCATTTATTTTTTCCCCATTTTGAAAATCAGTTCACTGGAATATAAAGTTTGCTCTTAAAGAAAATTTAGGCATTTTTTCCAGAAAAAAAAAAACTAATCAAAAATAAATGGGTGCCTTGCTATTTTATAGCAGATATTTTTGTTCTTTTCTACTTCTCATTCCTCTTTCTTGTTATCTCTTTCTGCTTCTGATCTCTTTTCTTTATCCTCTGTGACTAGTGACATTTTGAAATTTCTTTAATTTCAATCTACATTATACAAAATGACCATTTTGGAGGTAGAAAGCACCAGAGTTATAACTCCAGCATGGTTTGATCTTATCAGCTCTGTCTTAATGAAGGCTAGTTCAATAGCATTAAATTGCTTTTAAAGTGTTAAGGCACTTCTGTTTCATAAATGTCCCAAATCCCTCCATTTACAAGGATGTAAAGTGCACACTGTTGACTTTATTTTTTGGGACAGAAAAATGTTTCTTGCAGTAGACGAGAAAACAGTAGCAGTGTTATAGTGAACAAAAGAATTTTCTTCTCATATTAAAAAGCATAGAGTCTTCCAGAACTCCCATACTCTAACATAACAAAAGTCTGCCTGGCATACCAAATACTTTCAGAATATACTTTTAGGCTGAAAATATATTAATGTCTATATGGTTAGGTTCATTTTTATGTCTTAGGTAGTTATCATAGTATCACAGTATCACAGGATCGCAGTATAGATAAGGCTGGAAAGGACCTTGAAGATTATCTAGTCCAACCTATAGCCCAACTAACCTGGCATCTACATCTAGATCTATGTCTATGTCTAGAAAATCTTTCTTTTAATTCCAGCAAAACTGATGAGCTTTAAGCATCAAAACAAATAACAGTGTCTCCAGTGACAGAATTTAATCCCTTTTATTTCGTTCTTGATTATTTTTCCTTTATTTACACAATTTCTAAATAGTATTGCACATTGCATAACTGTTTCCTAATAAGTGGTTTCTTTGCCAGGAAGGAGTAAGTTTATGTCCCAGAACAGGATATACTGAAAGAATGTGTAGACTTTCAAACCAAGGTGAAATGAAAATTGAAACAAATTACACTCAGTGTCATGATTTTGAGCAACTGTGACTACATTTCCTTGGACTCTTTTTTTTTTTTTTTTTTTGAAACCACAACATTTCGTGCCTACTGTGAGCTCCACTTGACTTACTTTAAAGTTGTAAAGTTGATGTCCAACTGACAGTACACACTGAGTAGTTTAATGAGGATGGAAGCCAGTACAAGCAGTTAATAAATTACAATGGTGTATGGTATATATGTGTTATGGTTTAACCCTAGTTGAAAACCAAGCATCACCCAGTCACTTCCTCACTCTCACCTCATGGAATGGGTGAAAGAATCACAAGAGTAAAACTGAGAAAACTCATGGGTTGAGAAAAAGACATTATAATGAGTGAAGTAAAAGACATGCATGCAAGCAGAGTGAAGGAATTTGTTCACCACTTTTCATGGGCAGGCAGGGGTTCAAACAGGTCCAGGAAAGCTAGACTCTACCACATATAATGAAGATTTGGGAAGACAAATGCCCTCACTCTAAATGTCCTGCCTTCTTCCTCTTTCCTCCAGCTTTATATGCTGAATATGAGGCTATATGGTGTGGGATATCCTTGGATGACTTAGAATAAATTGTCTCAGCTGTGTTCCATCCTTACTCTTCATTCATCCCCAATCCGCTCACTGCTTGCATGTTGTGAGTAGCAGAAAAGGCTTTGGCTCTGTGTAAGTGCTGCTTAGCAAAAAATAAAACACCTCTGTGTTATGAATACTGTTTCTAGCACAAATCCAGAACAGTGTCACACTTCATATTGTGGAGAAAATTAACCCAGACAAACCTAGCAAAAAATGGCACCTTTCCTCCTTACTAGATTGTAGTTTCACATCTCATATATAAGAAAGATTATCTAAAGGGCTGGTGTTAGTCTTACGGACAGAAGTAATAAAAAATTACTCTCTTTCTTTTTAAACCATATTGGCAATCTCGCTGCTATACTACTCAGCATGATATTCTGCATGTCCAGATAGTAGTATCTACGTTACTGTTTGACAATCACAGAATCCAAAGAATATTTTCTCCTCTTGGTTATGTCTCTCATAATTGCAGAAACCAGATCAGAAAGTTTTGCAATAAGAAAATTTTTATGTTTTCTCCCTACTGGCTGATGAGTGGAAAGGAGGAAAATAATTGATTTCTTACTCACAATTAGAAGAAAGTCAACTAGTCACAGCACACCTGTAAAAATGTGAATGCTTTCCCCTTCCACTATTTAAATTTATCTTTTATTGGAAATATATTTGGCCTGTGGCGTTGAATTTTTCTTCCCCATTTAATCTGTTTCTGGCATGACTGAATAAAACAGTAGTAGTTAGTTACTCTTTCCCACAAAATGTAATAGAATCTTGAAAGCCACAGACAGAAACGAAAAAATTATGAAGTCTACCTAGTGTTCGAAAATAAGTTCCTTCTTCACTCTAGAGCTGTGCATGAAGACAGTGGCCAGAGAATTTATTGTTGTTTGTTGTTTTGGTTCGAAGCTTTTAAATTATTTTTCTTTGACAGAAATGATCAGCTATATAATAGTTAATAAGAACAACATGACTGTGAATGTTTCATACAAGTGTTGTTTCAAGTTTCCTTTCCACCTACCAAAGGAACTCATTAATGCATTCACAGGTTCACAGGATATTTCAAGTTGGACGGGACCCCAAGGATCTTCTAGTCCGACACCCACGAGAACACCTACACAAAGACAGAACTCACAATCCTGGAGCCATGGGCACCACGCTCTATCCGCCCAAGCCTCCCATCATCTAGGGCATGTCACTGTGTTCCTCATCCAGTCTTTTCTTCAGCACCTCTAGGGATGGTGACTCCACCACCTCCCTGAGTAGACCATTCCCGTGAGGGATCACTCTCTCTGTGAAAAATGCTCTTCCTAACATGCAGTCGAAACCTCCTCTGGTGCAGCTTGAGGCCATATCCACTTGTTCTGGTGACGCCAGCCTGAGAGAAGAGATTTACACCCACCTGACTGCAACCTCCTTTCAGGTAGTTGTAGACAGCAATGAAGTCACCTCTGAGTCTTCTCTTCTCCAGTCTGAACAGCCACAGTTCCCGCAATCGCTCCCCACAGGGCTTGTTCTCCAGTCGATCCGCCATCCTTGTAGCCCTTCTCTGAACCCTCTCAGAATCACAGAATCACAGAATATTTTGAGTTGGAAGGGACCCACAAGGATCCTCTAGTCCAACTCACCATCTAACACCCGTACAGAGACCGAAAGCACATCCCAGAGCGGTAACACAAACCTAGTTCCCTCACAGTCTAGCAGGCCACTCCGAGCCGGAAGGGACCCAGGATCATCCAGCCCTACACCCCCCAGCTAGACCATGTCACTAAGCTCCTCATCGAGTCTTCTCTTAAACATCTCCAGGGACGGCGACTCCACCACCTCCCTGGGCAGTACAGTAGCTCAACATCTTTCTTAAACTGGGGAGACCAGAACTGGGCACAGTACACAAGATGTGGTTTGACCAGTGTCGAGTATAGGGAGAGAATATCTTCCCTAGTCCTTCTGGCCATACTGTTCCTGATACAGGACAGGATGGCATTGGCCCTCTTAGCCACCTGGACACATTGATAGCTCATATTAAGATTTCTGTCAATCAATACTCCCAAATCCCTCTCCATCTCACTGCTCTCCAGCCACTCATCCCTCAGCTGATAGCAATGCATGGGGTTGTTATGTCCAAAGTGAAGAACCCGGCATTTGGACTTGTTAAATCTCATACTATTAGAATCTGCCCATTTCTCTAGCCTATCAAGGTCCCTCTGAAGGACCCCTCTACCCTCTGGCACTTCAACATTTGCCCCCAGCTGGGTATCATCTGCAGACTTGCTAATGGTGGACTCAATTCCCCTGTCCATATTCACATCCCTACCCTTGCAAATGTAAAGACCATAATGTAGTAGCCAAAGTAACAGATTCAACTGAACAGAAAAATTGAAGGCTAAATCTTGGAAAGATTTCAAAGTCCATTTGAGGCTGCACAAAAACAGATCAAAGTAAATGATTTTTTGTTTCCTTCAGGCTATGATGTTAAATCTCACTCTGGGAAGAACAAGACAGTGTTAGTAAGAAAACAGATTTAAATAAAAAAAGATATATTTCTTCAGTACTGTAATAGTCAGGAAATTACAATGGCAAACAGTGTTTCTGCAGTACTTAAATTTCTTTAATAGGTCAAAATATAATTCTCTGGGGGGTTTTTTTGGTTGTTGGAAGGCAACGGATAACCTAAATATGATCCATTTCAATTGACATTGACCTTTCACTGGACAACATAGAACATGTATCTGCCAACCGGTTTTTAAATCCCTGTATCACAGCTGAAACATACAGGTATAATACCATAAACTTTTCATAAGTCATTGCAGGAAATAAGTGTCAGGTTAGAATTAAAATGTATTCAGGTAAAACCAGCAAATATTATGACATGGAAGACATACCACCAGTTCCAATATGAAAAAAAGCATGCAGATAATTTGGTGCTTCCCAGAAATGAACTGCACTGTCACCAAAGATTTATTTTTTTTTTTAATTCCCCCTCCGTCCCCAAAAAAACTGCATGCAGGAAGTTTATTTCCATTCCTGACTGAGTGTTTAGTATCTGTTTAATTATCTTTAATATGTTACTGTTTAATATCTTTATTTATGATATGAATGGGGGAATTGTGTCCACCATTAGCAAATTCGAAGATGATACCAAGCTGGGGGCAAATATTGAACTTCCAGAGGGTAGAAGGGCCCTTCAGAGGGACCTTGACAGGCTAGAGAGATGGACTGATTCTAATGGTATGAGATTTAACAAGTCCAAATGCCGAGTTCTTCACATTGGACAAAGCAACTCCATGCATCGTTATTGGCTGGGGGATGAATGGCTGTAGAGCGGTCAGATGGAGAGGGATTTGGGAGTATTGATTGACAGAAAACTTAATATGAGTTATCAGTGTGTCCAGGTGGCTAAGAGGGCCAATGGCATCCTGTCCTGTATCAGGAACAGTGTGGCCACTAGGACTAAGGAAGATATTCTCCCCCTATATTCGACACTGGTCAGACCACATCTTGAGTACTGTGTGCAGTTCTGGTCTCCCCAGTTTAAGAAAGATGTTGAGCTACTTGAGAGGGTCCTGAGAACGGACTGGAGAACAAGCCCTATGGGAAGCAACTGTGGGATCTGGGGTCGTTCAGTCTGTAGAAGGGGAAGCTCAGAGGTGACCTCATTGCTGTTTACAAATATCTGAAGGGAGATTGTAGTCAGGTGAGTGTAGGTCTCTTGTCTCAGGATGCCAGTACCAGAACAAGAGGCCATGGTCTTAAGCTACACCAGGGGTGGTTTAGACTGAATGTAAGGAAGAGGTTTTTCACAGAGAGTGACTTCTCAGTGGAATGGTCTGCCCAGGGAAGTGGTGGAGTCACCATCCCTGGAGGTGTTTAAGAAAAGACTGGATGCGGAACTCATTGACATGGTCTAGATAATGGGATAATGGGCTGGGGAGTTAGGTTAAAAAAAAAAAAAAACAAACCCTGAGATTAGCTCAGATGGTCAAAGCATTGTGCTCATAACACCAAGGTAATGGGTTCAATCTTTCTATGGGCATTCACTTAAGAGTTGGACTCGATAATCTTCATGGGTCCCTTCTAAATCAGAATATTCTGTGATGCTGTGATATGAGGGACGATTTCTATGTTGCCATCTGAAGCTAATTTGTGGTCTAAAACTATTCTTTATAAATTATTAATCCTAGACAATGCTCTCATTCTCTCATAGTCCAATAAAAATTACAAAACTAGTCCATCGTACAAGCAAAATCTTATCTTCCTTTCCTACATGGCTATTGTCCACATGCTTGTTTGAAAGGTGGATATTAAAAGATACACAAATCACCTTTTATCTGATGTTTTTCAGTGCATGAATATTGATATGGGCACTAAGGTCTTTCTTACAAACTGTGATAGATTGTGATAAATACACCTTATTAGAATCCAATTTAATTAAAATTCAACTAAATCAGAGCCTTAATGCAGAAACACAGGCATAAACAAAGCTATCCATTATGTTACCACAAACTCACATGCATAAAACATTCTTGACAAGTCTTCAATTTAGGCCAATTTTCTGACAACTATTTGTTAATCATTAGCCTATTCAGTAACTCAGTTATTAACTTTTCACAGAATCACAGAATCACAGAAAATTATGAGCTGGAAGGGACCCACAAGGATCATCTAGTCCAACTCACCATCTAATACCCGTACAGCGACCGAGAGCACATCCCTGAGCGTAATACCAACCTAGATGCCTCACAGTCTAGCAGGCCACTCTGAGCCGGAAGGGGTCCAGGGTCATCCATCCCTACACCCTCCAGCTAGACCATGTCACTAAGCTCCTCGTCCAGTCTTCTCTAAAACACCTCCAGGGATGG
>WEKX01001371.1:0-17458 GCA_013390025.1 Pitta sordida
CAATAACCAAACTATCATCTTCAAAATTACATTTCAGTGTTCATAAGACCTCTGTTTATGCTTAAGCATCTTGTGCATTTTACTGAAAATAAGCTGTCTGCTACTAGGAAACTGTATGCCTTTTCCTTGGAAACACCGCAGTGATAGAATAGTACCCATGTAAATAAAGGAAAAAAATCCAGTTTTAGAGACAAAGGGGAAAAATAACACATTTGGTTTGATGTCTTTGCAAGGTCTGAACATTGATATAATAGAAAAATTATACTTACTGTACTTCACTCTTGATAAAGGCTATAAATATTTTCATGTGTGAACCAAATTCTTGGATAGTATATACTGATTGTATTGATTGTAAAGGAACCACTCTGACTTAGAGTAGCTGGAGGTATCCCAAAGATTTCAACAGAAATGGGATAAGTCTCTCATTTTCACAACAGACTAAACATTTTTCTGTTTGTGTCGCAGTTTACTAAACTGAAAGTATAACAATACTGTCCACCTTACAGATATACTGAGAAAAATACTCATTATCTTTTGCAGAAGTGTTCTAGTAGTCATGAGTATATTATGCATTTAAAACCATAACAACAGAAACAAATGAAGGTACGCAGCAATATGACAGTTTTCTCAGCCTGGAGAAAACACAAGGTGTATTTCAATGGACAAAACCTTAAAACTTGCTTGAATAGCAGCCAACTCACTTATCAACTGAGGTAAATTTATACTTGGAAGACAGGAAAAGTGGCTTATTTTTGAGCCACTTTATCAGGCCCCCAATGCTGCAAATGGAAACACTGTGCATGGAGTGCCAATTTAGCTTCAAAGAAACCAGGTAACACATCAAAAGCAGTGTAGTCACAGCAGCAGAGCACTTGGCACAGGAAAAGCAACCCTGGTAAGTAGCTTATTTCAAGGTAAGGAGAATACAAAGTGTCTTTCTGCTACCATACTGTCTACTAAAGAGGTGCCTCTTGGATTCAGTCAATACTAAACCTGGGATTGTTTTCTGTAGTACTGGGGTTCTGATAGACTGTGGAGACTATAAACTTTTTGTGACACTTTCGCATTCCTTTCACATACCTGACATGCTGTGTATCAAAAAAAAGGTGGAAGTTGAGTACTTGCACCTTTAAGAGCTAATGTTCCATTTCCTGGAACATTTTGATTCATTTGGATAGAAAAAATTCTTCTGTTAAAATCCATTTCCACTAGTATTTGTTATCCTATGATGTTACTGTTTAAAACTCCTGACAGTTCTAACTCAGATTTTCCATTGATAAACACCAGATAACTTAGGTTGGATGTAATTGCGTAAGCTTTTTCTCATCCCTAAATTTTTCTTCTGAAATGAAATTTTTCTGATATGCTCTAAGGGAAGGTTTTTATTTCTTTTACACCTTACAATGCTAAGCAGCCAAGACACAGACCAAAAACAAACTATAAGCACGTTTCTTATTGCATTGTCTAAGCAATATTTAAAACTCAGACATTAACATGTCATGAAAATAGATATATGCAATTTTGATGTTCTCACTGATGTATATTGTGCAAAGATTTTCTCCAGTTACAGTCAAGCATAAGGTTTTAAGGCCCATGTACAAGTTTGGGTGCTGTGGAATTTTATGTATCATATTAACTCCTTCTCAACAGTTATGCAAAACTGTTCATTCAGACAGCAATATTTCTGCTGGAATGTTATAGACTAATAGTATTTCTGTATTTATTCCAAAAGTTTCTATCAATTCAGAACTAGATTTTCTCACAAGAAATAATAAATATAAACTAAGTAAAAAAATTCTGAAATATCCTTTTATCACATCAAATGTCAGTAAAGAAAATAAATTGACGGCCTTAATTCCAGTTGGGCTAAATTAGATCAGTAGAGCATAATCACTAAAGATTCAAAATAAACATCAAATTATTTAAATATACAAGTGGTGAGAGTAACTCTATCTTTCTTTTGTATTTAAGAAACTCACCAACCAGTCAACCAAAAAACATCATAAGAAATACCTTGCAGAAAAATTTTATATAGCAGTGATATGCAAGTCAGGTTGCAGTGAGGTGGGGATAAGTATCCTCTCCCACATAACAAGTGACAGAACAAGACTAAATGATCTCAAGTTGCAACAGGTGAGGTATAGATTGGATATTATGAAAAATTTCTTTGCTGGGTGTTCAGACATGGGAATTGACTGCACAGACGAGTGGTAGAATCACCATCCCTGGAAGTATTAAAAANTTTTCATTTTTAACACACGTAATTATGTTAAAATGTGACAGCAATAAAAGAGAAAGAAGAATCATTTTATATGGGTGAAAATGCAGCTTAGTTACAAATGAAAAGCATTGTATTGAACACTTAAGTCAATAAAAGCAATGATTCACTGAGCATGCGTAAGGATTGAACTTAAAATATTTGATACTCTTTCCTCAATTTTATCAAATTCATGATATGTAATTGATTCATTATTTCAAATACGTAATGGATCATTATTTCAAATACTTGAAATAAATACTATTTGCTCCTTCTCCCTACTAGAAAGACTATAGATTCTAGACTAGAGTCTTTATTAGAGTCAATATTTTTGTTTAGGAAATCTGGTATTTTTCGGAAGATAATTAACTTTTCAAATAAGACGTGGAATATGTGCTATCTTTTAGCCTAGACTGAATCTTCAAGAACATTATGAATATATTCTGCCACAGTAGGCATGATATTGCAATTCCAAATCATAGTTCCTTCTACATTACAAAATAGAAGTACCTTTTTTATTCCCTTGAGCTACCACGATAGCAGTTGATAAACCTGCAAAGAAAATAATGTGGAACAAAGTATTAGAAAAATCACCAACAAACAACTACAAAAAGTATTTTAATACTTCATATTTTTCTTGTCTTTGTAGGCTATTTTATTCTTTTATAGCTTTTCGTAAGCGTGACTATATCATACTCTTCCCAAACAGAGGACATGCCTAATATAGTGGTGCACAAGAGATGAAATGGATCTTACTATTCTCTATTTCCCCCATCAATGCCTTAAAGAGAATCACATCCAACTTATCAGGTTACCGTTTGCATGGGTTGGGNAAACACTGTGCATGGAGTGCCAATTTAGCTTCAAAGAAACCAGGTAACACATCAAAAGCAGTGTAGTCACAGCAGCAGAGCACTTGGCACAGGAAAAGCAATCCTGGTAAGTAGCTTATTTCAAGGTAAGGAGAATACAAAGTGTCTTTCTGCTACCATACTGTCTACTAAAGAGGTGCCTCTTGGATTCAGTCAATACTAAACCTGGGATTGTTTTCTGTAGTACTGGGGTTCTGATAGACTATGGAGACTATAAACTTTTTGTGACACTTTCGCATTCCTTTCACATACCTGACATGCTGTGTATCAAAAAAAAGGTGGAAGTTGAGTACTTGCACCTTTAAGAGCTAATGTTCCATTTCCTGGAACATTTTGATTCATTTGGATAGAAAAAATTCTTCTGTTAAAATCCATTTCCACTAGTATTTGTTATCCTATGATGTTACTGTTTAAAACTCCTGACAGTTCTAACTCAGATTTTCCATTGATAAACACCAGATAACTTAGGTTGGATGTAATTGCGTAAGCTTTTTCTCATCCCTAAATTTTTCTTCTGAAATGAAATTTTTCTGATATGCTCTAAGGGAAGGTTTTTATTTCTTTTACACCTTACAATGCTAAGCAGCCAAGACACAGACCAAAAACAAACTATAAGCACGTTTCTTATTGCATTGTCTAAGCAATATTTAAAACTCAGACATTAACATGTCATGAAAATAGATATATGCAATTTTGATGTTCTCACTGATGTATATTGTGCAAAGATTTTCTCCAGTTACAGTCAAGCATAAGGTTTTAAGGCCCATGTACAAGTTTGGGTGCTGTGGAATTTTATGTATCATATTAACTCCTTCTCAACAGTTATGCAAAACTGTTCATTCAGACAGCAATATTTCTGCTGGAATGTTATAGACTAATAGTATTTCTGTATTTATTCCAAAAGTTTCTATCAATTCAGAACTAGATTTTCTCACAAGAAATAATAAATATAAACTAAGTAAAAAAATTCTGAAATATCCTTTTATCACATCAAATGTCAGTAAAGAAAATAAATTGACGGCCTTAATTCCAGTTGGGCTAAATTAGATCAGTAGAGCATAATCACTAAAGATTCAAAATAAACATCAAATTATTTAAATATACAAGTGGTGAGAGTAACTCTATCTTTCTTTTGTATTTAAGAAACTCACCAACCAGTCAACCAAAAAACATCATAAGAAATACCTTGCAGAAAAATTTTGTATAGCAGTGATATGCAAGTCAGGTTGCAGTGAGGTGGGGATAAGTATCCTCTCCCACATAACAAGTGACAGAACAAGACTAAATGATCTCAAGTTGCAACAGGTGAGGTATAGATTGGATATTATGAAAAATTTCTTTGCTGGGTGTTCAGACATGGGAATTGACTGCACAGACGAGTGGTAGAATCACCATCCCTGGAAGTATTAAAAAAATTTTGTGGATGTGTCTCTTGGCGACATGGTTTACATGTCTCCATGAACATGGCAGTTCTAGGTTAATAGTTGGACTCTGATTTTAGTAGCCTTCTCCAAACTTAATGATTCTTGATTCTATAATTTGTAGAACTTGCTGTGCAACTAAAAGTTTTTCAATACCTCAATGAGTTTGCAATTAGAAACTTTCTTCTAATTCCACCCTTAAAGTGTTCACATTCATTGTACCAGCAGGCACAACAGCTTTAAACTATTATTTCCATGTCATGATGCTTCTAAAGGGATTGATAGTATTCCTGTAATCATATAACAATGCTTAAAATATGTTTTTTCATTTTGTTCTCTCATTTTCAAGGAGAAACAAAAAATCCTCTTCTTTTACCTCTGTATAGATCTTTTCCATCCTGGTACTGAAAAAAACAATATTAATGTCTATTTGATTCTCTTTTTTGTCCTTGACAATGTGCTGTAAAACTGATGTGGCAAGGCTTTTCTAGAATCTTTTCCTCTTCCCCAAAATCCATATCCCCTGAACGACGTAGAAGACCATAGGCAACCCAAAGGATTTTGTGTTAGTATTAGCACTGCAAAGAAAAGACACAAAGCTGCCCTCCTACCTGATTGTTACTGGACAGCTGCTGAAGATTGATCTGAAAACAGAAAAATGAATTTACTTGTACAAATCTTAAATTTAGATGCAAGATATTTAGGGGAAGTTGACAGTATACCATACAGGAAATAGAAGAGTATAATCCAGTACCCAAAAACAACGTCATACAGTTTTTTAATTTAAACAAGTTGTTAAGTATGATATTTTGAGACAGTCATGAAAATCTGATATTTTCAATTTTAATTTGGATTTTACTCTACTTTCTCCTTCTTGAGTGAAAAGAATATAAAAATAAAACAAATGAATTTACATCTATCACTTCTCAGAAATAGATTGCAAAATCAATAATAAGAGTTATAGATTGACAACAGATCTCTAGATATATTGTATAGCTGAAAACGATTGGGAGAGAAACCAAAGCTTTTTCTTTATATTAGGAACAATACATTTTTATTAAATTTGTATGAAAAGAGGAGTAAAAGCTTCCTGTCACTCAAATAATTTCACTAGCCATAGAGATCATCAAGTGCAACCTATCACCTATTACCTAATCTAATCTAGTCAAACCTGTTACCTAACCTGTTGCCATCCTACTACCAACACACCATNATCGTCATCAGTCGAGTCACCGGATCATAAAGGGAGATTAGGTTGGTCAAGCAAGACCTGCCTCTCCGAAATCCATGCTGACTAGTTCTAATGTCATGGCTGTTTCGCAGTTGCTGCATAATAACACACAGAACCATCTGTTCCATGACTTTGCCTGGGACTGAGGTCAGGCTGACAGGTCTGTAATTGCTTGGATCATCTTTCCTGCCCTTCTTGTGGATGGGTGGCACATTAGCCAATTTCCAGTCTTGTGGTGCATCACCAGTAAGCCAGGACTGCGGGTAAATTATGGTGAGTGGCTTGGCGAGGTCATCTACTAGTTCTTTCATCATCCTCGGATGAATCCCATCTGGTCCCATGGATTTATGAGGGTCCAAGTCACCCAGCAATTCTCTGACTACCTATCTTTAGTTACTGTATTACCCTCTGCATCCAATAAGGAGTGAAGGTTGTTGCAGCCTTTCTTTTTACTCTTGATGTACTTATAGAAACATTTCTTATTGTCCTTGACAGAAACACCCAGGTTGAGTTCCTAAGTTGTTGGAGTCAAAAAAATAGAGGAGGCAAAAACATGTCTATGATGAATAACAAAATTATTGTTCTGATTCTGCTTAAGTCTTTTACATAATTATTCAGAAACTTCTGATGATGATAGTCTCTTGTATGAGAGAATAGATGTTTCCATCTGTGTTTTTAGTAGGAAAAAAATAGAGCAAGTTAGAACAGGTGCAGCAGGAGGTTAAACACGTTTTATTGGATTCTGACAAGCAGCTCATAAGCTCAGCATGGAACCAAATTTTATATAGGCAGACATACACATTGTATGCACACTTACAGGAAACTATATATGCAAAACTAATTTTATTGTATTTCTCTTACAAGACTTATATTAAATATGGATGACATTATTCTAATTCGTGACTCTGACGTTCTGTTGAGAATGATACTGCATGAGTGATAAATTACAATCATGCTTTTATGAGAAAAGTGGCATCAAAGCTAAAGCAACTGCTAATGCTCTGTGCAGATATTCCCTTTATATATCTAGAGTAATAAGCATATATGGTGTTAAAGTATGTACATAAATATACATATATATATGCATAAAGTATGTACATAAATGTACATAAAAATTTAAAATATGAAAGAGAACCTGAATCTGCTCTTCAAGAAGTTGATGAGCATTACTCAAGTTGTTGGAGACATAATGATTTGATGGATCATAGAACACAAAATGAGAGACTTATTTTGATGTAAATAGCATCCAGCCAGCATGGTTTTATGTGTAGGATCATGAGGATTATGCGTAATTCATAGTTCAAGCAATGCATAGTTCAAGCAATGCATAGGTTTCTACCACTGGCAACAGTATTCCCACTGCACACATTATTAAGTTTTATGTTATAGAAGATGTTTTAATGCTTTTGTTACACTAAAAATAAACATCTTTAACAGTGAAGGCAATGTAGCAGAACTGAATTAAGATCAGGTTTTGTTTTACCTACAAAATTGTTGTAAGATTTGATTACCAGTTTTCTTCATCTAAAAGATATTATTTGAATTGAAATTTAAATTAAATTGGAGATCTGTATATATCTTTCTGTAAAAGTCCAATTAATTGCAGCATGGTAAGTTATCGGAAAAATGAAAAAATTGAAGAGGAAAGAAAAAGATAACAGTAAATGAAGTGTGAGATCATATTTTGACATGTATAAGCATTATCTCTGTTTGTGTTTGAAATCCATTCTGCCATTCTTCCCTGTGTTCAAATAAGACCTTGAGATGCCATGACCATGCTGCTCATACACCGTGTCTATACATGACAGGCCTGAACTTAACATCTGAATAGCCTAGTTTATGTCCAAACCATCAGCTGGTGCTTCACTATGTAACGTTTGCTACCATGAACTGATTCTTTAGCTGCCCATTTGTGTTGTTTCATGTTTTATTTTGTGCAGAATTAAAGAAATGTGATGGCTTCAATCTGACCTTGAGAAAAATCAAACAAGGAGATAGATAAAAACACAGGATATTACATTTCACACACTCCTGAATCCGTCATCATAATCAACATCAAACAAAGAAAAATAACTTCTATTTTGAGTAGGGTAGTGACACTTTCACAGGGTTGCATTTATCACTTGGTCTCTTCAATACAGTTTATGTTTTAGAACTGAATGCTGAAATGATGACAGATACTATCATTGGTTGGTGTGGGTGTATATACATATGCACATGTGAAGTTTTACCTTATTAAATCTCAGATTTATACTGCTCTTCTGCTGGCAGCATTCCTGACGTAGTTTAGAATGAGATTCTGGTGTTATCCCTCCCCTTCCCAATCAATTTCAATGAAATAATTTCTTTCCTCAAAGGGAAATGAAGAAAAAAAGAAAAAAAACTATTTATGAACTAAACCACACGAAATTATAACTCAAAAAACCTGCTCCAGACAGCAGGAACCACCGCTGCGCTGGAATCCTCCACTACAATGGAATATCGGGGCAGGGGGGGGTGGTCTGCAGACAGCACACAGCAATATGGAATACAGGAATACATTCACCACACGCATATTACAATGCCAACCCATGACAATTCCCAAGGTGTTGACCAGAAGAGACTTAAACTTGCCAGAAGCACAGAGAAGCAAAGGCACGTCACTAAGCATGTAGTGAATATTTAAAGTATAACTATACAATGGCTATAATGACGAATCACAAAGAGCTTCTATCATTTGGTTCAAATCCTCAAAAGGCATATAATGTTTCATCTGGATAAAAGCACAAACAAAAGGTGAATTTGATACACTTCTGATATATCTCTGTGAAAGTATGTTATCTTTGCATGTGTAAGTCCACATTCACACCTATGACATAGGCTTTTGATTGGTACTACTAGGGACTGCAAAACAAAGACAAAAAGCTTACAGTTTTTCAGGGACATGAATCAAGATTATTTTCAAAATCATGTTATATTACATTGAATGTATATTTAATTTTTAAAAACTCTCAATTAGAACTCTCCGAAGTATTTATTTTCACCTGTCTAAAATTAATGTTAAACTGATTTAAACCACAACTTTGAAATTTTAAATCTGAAAAACTATTCAGACTTTTGTCTACGCAAAATGTATAATAAAAAGGTCTGCCTCTGGAACTGTTTCATATTAGCATGAACCTGACAATTTATACATGCAAAGATCCTACTTGAATTAATATTTAATAATATTAATTACATATATGAGTCAAATCTTAATTAAAAAAAATATCTGAATATCCTTTGATTTTTTTTCCTGGAGCAATGTGTGAAATGGTGAAAGGATATTTAATTTTAAGGAAGTGTTCTTTGCTCAATTTGTTGTTTTCATTTTTTTCCGTGCGTTGTTTGGACATGGCACAAGTAGTTTTGTTGCTTCATATAAAAATTATTTCTTCTTTTCACCATCACGTTAGTTGTCTAATCTTGACTTTTAATTAACCTGATAGGGGTAAAGAGAACAAGCTGACAGACCTGAATCTAACTAAGAACTGTATTTTTTGTAAGATTAATGCAGATCAGAATTGTAATTTTTTTTGAAGAAAATTAATTGCTCCCTGAATTTGTTAGTAATGTTATTTATTAATTGGTTTTGAATATATTTTACAATATATTACAATATATATTGAATACATGATATTTATGAATTGATTGAGTAAAATTTTATAACTGAGGTTGCTGTAAGAGAGCGTGATAAGAGACAGATTTTTTTCTGTACAAAACTGCAACTGCTAGAGTATTGTCTTCTCTGCTTCTGCTTTGCCAGCTCAATCTTATCCTAGTGTCAGAGCACCCTCAGAATTGTCTGAACTAAGACATGACAGTTTTCATCATCATAAAATGTTACCATGCAGGATATACATCTGGCATATAGACTAAAGGAGTCACAAATCTAAAGTAAGTGGTATGCAAAAGTAAACATGAGATGCCAATACCAGTTTCTGAGAGCACACATAGGAACTCCTAGAAACTGCAGTGTCTAATTAATTTTGGTGCCTAAGCAAGTCTGGTATTTCTATTTCTAGAAACTTCAATTTCCTATAAGAGTAGATATTGGCTTGCATGAAACAGACTGAAAAACAACATATTATCTCCTTGTAACTTGCAAAAGTGATGTCTTTTTTTCTTCTGTCACAAGTTAGTACGTCTTCCTTAGGAATGTAGTTAACAGGGTGAATTTCTATAAGAAAGCTTTGACCAGTATTTGCTGTGGAAACTGTAATTTTGAAGATTGCTATCACTGATCACAGCCAGTTGGAAACCTGCCACTCCAGCTGCCACCTTCCTGTTACAACATCTTGTTACCACTGACTGAGAAGATGACATTCTTTTCTTTGGCTTGCTAGTAAGTATTTGGTTAAAGGCCAATATATATCTGGAAGTGCAAATTTGCAGACAAGACATGATTTTTTAGAAGACCCTACACCACTTTTTCCTACAGCATAAGCATTTAAAACTTGTTCCCCTGGCTAAGTGCTAACCTGACTAATTTTTTTTTTCCTTTAGAAGCTCTAACAGAAAAAAATGCTATGTCATTCATGGTCTGAACTCTTGACTAATTCTTGGCTTCATGCTCTAATAAAAGCTGAATTCTAAATTGAAATGGCTGGTTACAAACCATGGTTGAAGTTATATGTAATACAGATCTATACACAAAGTGTTTTGGGGAAATTTCATATCTGTATTAATAAATTTAAAGAATGCATTGTACTTTCATTGATTATTATTTGTAACTATGTGTCAATGACAAGAAGCTTAAGGAACAAGACACTTCAGAGTTTAAACTACGGGATATAAAGAATATTACATAAGAAGGTAATGAGTTTAACTCAACTATATAACTGCTTTATTACCAGACTGCTGTTTTGTGACCTACATGAAATGAATGTCATGCTTTCATAGTTTGGTGCCTACACCTCAGTGGAACACCATATTTCACTAGTTAGGATCTACTTTCACAGAATCAGAGAATATTCTGAGTTGGAAGGGATCCACAAGGATCATCAAGTCCAACTCTTAAACAGCACCACTGCCTCCCTGGCAGGAATTGAACCCAGGTCTCCCACACGACAGGTGGGGACACTCACCACTGTACTAAAGTGGATTTCCATTTTTACTTTTGAGAAGCCCAGATGGCAATTTGATTGTACTTGTAAAGTATTGCTTTACTTGCTGGCTTATTTTCTTTATATCCATAGTAGAATCCTCCAAAATTTGAAGGTTTTCTTTGCGAGTGTTGTAATTTAACAGGAGACCTCATCTTGAGTACTGTGTGCAGTTCTGGGCTCCCCAGTTTAAGAGGGATGTTGAGCTGCTTGAGAGGGTCCAGAGAAGGGCAACGAGGATGGTGAATGGACTGNTTAGTGAGTAAATTATTGAATGTCTGAGCAAAACATCACACCTTTCATTGTCTCTAAACATATAAAGTATTTTAAAAGTTACACTATGGAATATATTTTGCTTCATAATTTTTTTTCTGTTACCTTTATATGTCATTTTAACAGTGGCAATTGCAACTAAATACTTAGTCACTATTTATACCCAAATTTTGCATTTAATCCTGCTCAAAATCTCTGGTGTGATATATTTGACATTTTCCCATGGGTCTCACGAAGTTCAAAGCTTGCTTCAAATTTATGGCATTATGTGTGTTTTTTTTTAATTATTGCTCCTCTTCTCAGTCCTTGGTGCCAAAGAGTAATTGGCAGGGTTTATTGGTCTTCTGCACTGGTAGTTACATCGTTTGCTTTCCCAGACTGCTTTATTCCTCTCTTGGCACAAGACAATGTGTACCCTTGGCCCTTCATACAAAAGCATGAAATAGTACCAACAGGAGACGATGTGGTGATGGCTGCCAGGTTGGCATCAGAAGAGGCAGCATCAGGAGCCTCAGCAGGAGGAGAGAACAGTTTTTGTGTTCTCAGTGCACCACAAAGCCAACATGCTCTAGGCTTTCTTGTGCAAAGAAGGTTCTTCTGGTTTGATTAATTCTGTTTCAATTTCTCTCCATGAGAGAAATTTCTCTCTTCTTATTTAAAGAAGCAAAAGAGGATTAAAGCTATTTCTTATACCTTTTTTTTTAATTTTATTTGAGTTCTGCTATGCGGGTTTCTGTTGCAGAAGTACTTCATAAATGGAAGGCATGCAGTTTTCTGTATAGATCAACCATAGGAAATGAAATTAATAAAGTAGAACAGCACAAAAAAGAAAGTGGAGATGAAAATACAGTGGAAAATACTTAGAGCTTTCCTTTAATGAAAGAAAACATTATAATGTTTTTTTCCAAGCCATATAAAATGTACCAAGGAAGAAACGCATGGCACGTCTCTAGTGAGATTGTTCTATTATTCAATAGGTCTTACCCAGGAAATGTATTTGATATCACTTTACGTTTTCATCTTCAATTTTACCAGCTGATGATGTTCTTATGTGGAATGAATAATTTTAAAATGTAATGTCTTTGTCTCATTCTTTTTAGAAAAATTGTTTTATTATAGAAAAATTCTGATGGAGTACCAGGTTGAATCAAATTCCTATTATAACGAATTCATATGATTCAGAAAAAATAATTAAGGCTGTTGAAGAAGTTTTCTGTCAATTTGATTAATCACATATTATTGTTATATTGTGAATTATGCATATAGTGATGTCTTTGGTATTTCACCAAATGTAGATATTTTTATCTTCACCATTCTTTGACACAGATCTATGGCAAATGTTACTGGTCACCATGCAATTCAGACAGATAAGGCTGAGTGGTACAGTAAGAATTAATTGTTTTGATTGTGCTTCACTATTTATAAAACTGGAAATAAAAGTCTGCCATTGATTTCCTGTGTGTTCTTGTATTACTCTCCAGGTTTTCTACTACTAATAAAGGAGACATTCTTTATAATTTAATTTCTAAGCAAAAGAAATTGGTTATGTAATATATATCATCAAAAGAGAAAAGTATGGAATTACGTACTTTTTACAAAGTAATTTCTTTTACTTTTTATGGTATTATTCCTTCACTCTAACACAGATATAAGTTGACCAAGGTCCCATCTGAGAATTTATGAGAAAAAACTACGCTTGTCATTATAACAGAGTCAAAGGTTGCTATAAGTGAGAATAAATGAATCTTATCCTAGTACTCGTATAATTTTTAGAACATTTCTTAAGGTGTGGTAAGGTGTGAAGGAGCTCTCTTTTTCCAGTACAGAACAAAAAGTAGGTTGCCACCTGTGTCTTGCAGCATATCTTTAAATAACAGATTGCACCAATTAGGTTGCTGCCGTGAATTAAAATTAAGTGCAGCAATGAGTATGATTTATATCAGAACAGAGTTTTGGATTCTAAAGCTGAGAAGCAGAGAAGCATCAGTTATTAAACTGAGTTGCAGCTTTACAGAGAGGCAAGTAATCATGATTTTCTTGCACAAAACAAGAAAACTGTGGCTAATTTTATATAATGATGTTTGCATAACAAAATGGTACATTTAAAGATTAGCTTAGTAGTGGAAATATTATTTCAAGAGAAAGGTGTTCCTTTGCTTTTTTTGTAAAATTCAACCAGCACATACGCAGTAGAGTATGGAGTTTTGAGTGAAATCTTACCATGATCATTTCTTCAAATAAAAGTTAAAAACCAAACAGAACAAACCAAATGAAATCTTTATCATGAATGATAAAGGAAAAAGAAATAAAAATCAACAGTTTGGGGAATGTGACTTTGCAAAAATGAAAAACACTACAAGGAATCAGATCACATAAAAGTCCTAGAGCATGCATTAAAATATTCAGGATTGACTTCTGGTACTTCATTTTTTTAGATAGGTTGAAATTATTTTCAAGTATATTTGTATTTTTTTCTCCATGTTTCTGACCCTCCCTTCTGTTTCCTGTTCATTAGAAGAAAAAGGCAGAGTGTATCTTAAAATTTTTCTTTCTACATAACTAGAACTAAAAAAAAAAGGTTTTTGTTAAGACAGATGTTTTGTCTCTAACTTCATTCCTATGGTTACAAAATTCTTCAGTACTTTCTGTACCAAACCAATATCAACTGTGAAAGTCTTAAAAATAAAGTGCTCGACTGAAAAGAAATAGCACAGAAACATGCCTAAGGGCATATCTAGAGCTACAATTTTAGGTGATTAATTTCTCGAGATTGACAAAATTAACATGGAACTTTAGGTACAAAAAGTAAAGCAAATGAGGGCAGGGGGGGATAGAATTCAGTGACTCAATATTTACTAAAAAGATGAAAGCATCGAAAAGATGTTCAGTCTTGTCCTGTATTTCATCATATAAGAATGTAGAATGTTATTTTGCAAAAAAAATTAAGGATATTGGAACTAAGGATATCACAGTATCACAGTATTAGCAANTTGTAAGACATCTTTAGTCAGCCTTTAATAAGAACTCTTCATTCTGTTTTACTCTCTCTCAAGATTTTCTTCTGTGCTAATATTATTTTTCTCTTACTGCTTTGTTTTCTCTAAAAACAAGATGTTCACTTCCTTTTCGTTTTTTCAAGAGTTTGAAATTCCAAAAGAAGAAGAACACAAAGAAATTCATATCTGAAACGCTTAGCACATTCAAAAAGACGGCAAAGATTTGTTAATGATGACAGCCCCAATTCTCTTTCTGATGGCCTTTCACAACTACCAGAATTAACATCACATGTTTGCAAATTTTCAGAAACATATTTTAAATATTTACAAGGCTTTGAGTGTTTTACATTTACTGACACCTTGTAACATTATTGATCTTGGATGTGGGGTTTTGCCTTGATTTAGCAATGCTTGAAATATTTAAGGTTTATTTTTTGCTTTGAGTATAAGAAAATGAAAGGAGGAGTCATAAAGGAAGAAAGAGTAAACTAACATGTTTCTAAAGAAAAATAACTTGGTTCATAGAATGTAATAGAGCCTCACATATCTCCCACTGAAAAATCCTTTAGAAAGACCTTTTTGGAGGGATTAACTGAAGGGTACGGAATGAAAGAAAGATATATTAAGGCAAAAAATCTCTTTCAGTAAGCCACATCCAAGCAATTGAACTTGAATAAGTATAGTCTCCCTCCCTGTTTCTTTCACAAGAAAAAGTGATCATGGCAAAGGAAACTACTATACCTTTCAGCTAAAAATAATATAATATGTGTTATTTTAACACCCTCCAGTTATCTGATTTTAATTANAGTCTGTATTTTCATGCTGTGTCCTAGAAAATAACTTATCTTGGCCTATTTCTTGAGGATTTATTTGAGATTACACTCTGGGAGCTGCAGGATTTCACATTGTTTTCTCCATTCTTCAACAGTTTTTCCATGTAAGCAATCCCAGTACTGATGTCTCGTCCTGGAAATACTCTTGCTGAATTCCTTCTGCTTAGAAAGGGATTNTCCCACTGAAAAATCCTTTAGAAAGACCTTTTTGGAGGGATTAACTGAAGGGTACGGAATGAAAGAAAGATATATTAAGGCAAAAAATCTCTTTCAGTAAGCCACATCCAAGCAATTGAACTTGAATAAGTATAGTCTCCCTCCCTGTTTCTTTCACAAGAAAAAGTGATCATGGCAAAGGAAAGTACTATACCTTTCAGCTAAAAATAATATAATATGTGTTATTTTAACACCCTCCAGTTATCTGATTTTAATTATATTTCTTTATGTATGGGGTATAAAAGACAAAAGTTCAACTTCCTAATGCTTAAATCACTGGTTTATTTTCCAGTTGTTACAAGTAATTTAAGCTGTGATGTTCTTCTCTTTTTATTCTTCCTAATCTGGAAAGCTTTGACTTTATTCCCATGATGATAAACACAAATCACGGCAGTGGCAAAACTTTCCATGAGATCTCTCTTCTCCAGTTTGATTTGTCAGTCTATCTTCTCAGTGTACACTTGAACATCTTAGAAAGAGATTGCAATATTTAATTTGTGGTAGCAAATAGGCCTAGTTTATCGATCATTGCATCTCATTCCTCTCATTCTTCTGGTATCCATAAATGGTGAGCTATGACAAGTACAGGTATTACAATTATTACAATAATAATAATATTACAGGTATTACAAAGCATTACAATTTTTATTATAATGTTTTCAGCATATGCTGAAAAGTACACAACTAAGACTGTTTTAAGAACTCAGACAACTTAAAATACATTTTATTGTTTTTAGAATGTGATCAGCTCCTGAAGTGAAAGTCAGTCAGAAGCTAAAAAAACCCCCAAAAACACTACAGTTAGTACAAACAAGATCCCCAAACTGGTATTCTGGAATCTGTTTATCCAGTCTTTCATTTTACAAGTACGGTCAGATTCATATTTCCAAGTGTTTCTAAACAAGCAAGTTTGAAGAAGCAGCTTTGGTGAAACTTTCCTACAACAGGTTTATTAATTTCTGACTGATGATGTATCAATTCAAGCTAATCCATCTTCAAAATAGGAAGTGTTGACACTTCTTTTATCCTCAGGAAGGGCATGCATGAATTAGTAATTACAAAGCATTGCTCAGATCCTTCACTTACGTTCTTCTTGTGAGGAGATTAATAGCCATCCTTGAGACACCATCTGCTTTCTATTTATCAAAGGGATTCCAGGGGTTGGAAGTTCTGCTGGAGGACTAAGAGGAAGGCAGGGTTTGATGAGCTAGCAGCACCTTTGAATTCAGGCAGGGGGAGGAGAAACAGGTGACAGTTTGTACACCTGCTCCTCCCACATATTCCACCCAGTCACACAGGTCCTTATGGGGACACAGGTTTCGTGTCTTTCCCAACTTAGCTGATTTCCTAGACCTAAGTCAAATAGATTGTGACATTTCAAAGAACTCAACAAACAACAAGTCTATCTTTCAGAAAATTTTGCTGTGCGTATTGTGAGTCAAGGAATTTAATTTTGGAGAACAATTTTGCATTTTACACCTCCATTTTCTGTGAGTTCATCAGATTCATGCATATTTCCAATTCATTTTAACTTTAAAGATTACATACTTCCATGTCTTTGTCTGCTGTTCAAAGTCTCCCCATATGTTAAACCACAGTGAAGTGTTTTGGTTGGAATGATTTCTGCTTTATTTTGTTACTATTTCTTTTCAACCATTTATTTTCAAATATGAGTCAAAGATTGAATATCTTGACTCATATGTTAAGTGATCAATCTGCAGTTCAGTTTATCATTTATAGTTCTCCAGACTATTAAAAAGATTGTTCTTCATTTTTTTAATATCACTCAGATTTTGATTGTGTTCACGATTGTATGGAGATGGTAGCATTGTGTGCAATGACTTAAAAATTACCAAAAAGAGAAAAAATAAACCACCACTCTTACAGAATATTCACATTACTAATGGTTTACAGTTGATGCTAATAAAACAGATAAAAGGTTTTTAAAATTCCATGTCTACTTACAGGCAGAGGATCCCACGTGGTTTCAATAGCCTCATGATTTTATTGAGTTTTCTGTATTTATATTAAGTTGCACAAAATATTATCTTGAATATTTTTCCAAATAACCCAGTTTGTATTATTCAGTTGCAATTCTACCACCAAGACTGAGCACCGCATATTCTATTATATATTCCCAAAGATAAATTTAATAAAGTGCTTATTCTGATGGTTAAAATGTAACTTTTGAAGTTCATCTATCTCAATATTTTGACTAATTAGTGGGGGGGGGGGG
>WEKX01001372.1:0-17754 GCA_013390025.1 Pitta sordida
TGCTCCTGTGCCTTCATGACCTCGTTCATAAGACAGCTGAAATCAATTGTAAAATAAACACGCAATTTCTATTCTCAAATTTTATGTTCTCAAATATCTTGTTAAACATGGTTTATCAACATGTCATTCAGATGTGATAGACAAAGGAATGTTTGTTTTGCAAATCACACTTTTTTATTTCTATGAGTTAGTGAAATTTTTAATGCTCATATTCCTTGTCTACTTCTTCGGATGCACATACTACTTGCGTTGGCACTCCAGGAATTTAAGTGTTATTGACTTCTACATCCAAAGTTAAACAATAAATACAAAGGGTTTGGGGGTTTGAGGGGTTTTGTTGTTTTGTTTTGAGAGGGGTTTTAACTTTTAAATTCCCATGTATTTTAAGGATATTTTTTAATTATTATTTTTATTGGCTTGTGTAATTACAATGAGTTTTAACCAATAATGAATGGAACTGTTTGCTACCAAGCAAGTTATTTCTCACCTACATAAGTTTACACTGACATTTTAAATTCATTTAGGAGACAATCAACTAAGATTTTAAGATATTACTACAATTTATGAACAATTTTGAGGGTGTTAATTCCAGCCCAGATTAGCAAAATCATTTGATACTTCTCTTTGCCACTAACAAACTCATAGGTTGCTGTCTTATTTCCAGCTTTTTCTACTAACAGTGACCCTGAATCACAATATAACATGAATTTCTGAAAACATATTCTGTCATCTAAGCCATTAGATTGAGATGCTCTCTCACTCATTTGAAATTAAGCCAATATATAGATGGTAAAGGCTAGAACACCCATCTCCCAGGTGTGAGTGGCAAAACTGTCCAGTAAAATCTTTCATTCATAGTTTTCCTGTCTTGTAATTACTAACTTCTTTGGATCATGGAATGAATGGAAGCATATATTATTCATGATATCATAGCATTTTTAAGACTGGAAAAGTCTTATAAAATCTTCAATTCCAACTGTTAAACTAACACCACCTTGTTTATCACTAAACTAAATCACCAGGTGCCATAAACAAGCACCTTTTGTATGCTTCCAGGGATGATGATTCCATCACGTCCCTGAGAAGTGTATTCTAATGTCTGACCACTCTTTCAGTGAGAATTTTTTTCATAATACTCAATTTAAGCCTCACCTGATGCAAACTGACACCATTTCCTCTGTTCCTGTCACTTGTTAACTGGGAGAAAAGATCAAACACCATGTCACTAAGATCTCCTTTGTAGTACTTGCAGATAGTGCTGTTACACTCACACGCACACCCTCCCCAGGGCCTCGTTCCTTCTAGACCAAACAGCTCCACTGCCTTCAGCTGCTCATCATAAGGCTTGCGCTCCAAAACCTTCACCAGCTTTGTGGACCTTCTCTGGACAAGCTCCAGCACCTCCATGTCTTTCTTTTAGTGGGGGGCCCAGAACTGGATACAGGATTTGAGCTGCAGCCTTGTGGGTGCTGAGTATAAAGGGATGATCACTACCCTAGCTCTACTGGCTATGGTATTCAGTTAGAAAATGTTACAAACATAGTATGCTGGAAATCTTTTGCTAGAGGCTACTACTACTTTACCAATGAAGTCTAGGAAGCAGATATTTCATTTTGATTTATAAATACACCATGTGGAAAACACAGGTTATGAATAAATTACAGGGGCATCTTTAACTTTTAATGTGATAAGAATACAGTCATAGACACAAGGTGAATAAATCTAAAAACTTTTAAAGCTATGATCCATAATTTTGCGATAATCAATTTCTGATTGTATATAGTAGGAAAATAGATTAATAAATAAGAAAACTTAACAGATTTTTGTTTCAGGATTTATGAACTCACAATATTTAAGTAGACTTTTTCCATTTTCAACATAGTTCCTGTTTGATATATTATATTCTCTTGTATAAGAACTATCAGAATCTGGCACCAAAACACATATTTCTTCTAGAAGACAGCAGTATATATCTTTACTTAATTAAGTATTTGATGCTTACCTATTACTATTTAATATGTAGTCCAGCAACATGGATTAACTTTAGAAGCAGAATCTGCATAGGAAACGGAACTTATATTCTACAGAACCTTAAGTAACTGGCAATTTATGTACTAGATAAATAGCAATATCCTTTAACTTGTCAAAAATGAAGTATGTAGGAAGATAGAGTGTGTATCTTCACTCATTTGTTTATTCCTTGAATTCTGATCAATGAACAACTTATTTTATCTCCTAACTGAACTAGCGGAATTAACCTGAAACAACACCACAAAATGAAATGGAAATTTACATCTTAACTTGTGAAATATGATACAGAGGTTACACTTTATATTATTGCTAGAATGCAAAAGACAAAGTCATAGAATAAGCAATATCACTCTACATCCATGACACCTACATAGTCTGGGAAGTTCCAAAGGAATAACAGATTCCTGGTTCTCAGGCTAAGATCTATGCAGGAAAATTAATAAGAAAATGCCTTCATTTCATCATGATGGCATTTGGGAGTTTTAGAACCATCTAGTCCATTAGTAAGTTTTGTTAATGACCGTGCTCATCCTTTTAATCATGTGAAACACATTGACTGAGCTTCATTTAGTTCAAAGTGCCTTTCAGAAGCTTGAACAGAAACTGAGTGGTGTGAAACTTTATGTTTTCTCACTGCAACATATATT
This sequence comes from Pitta sordida, assembly GCA_013390025.1. NCBI lineage: Eukaryota > Metazoa > Chordata > Aves > Passeriformes > Pittidae > Pitta > Pitta sordida. The sequence continues at coordinate 2,679 of WEKX01001372.1, forward strand.
CACTAACATATCATAGTAACATATATCCAGCTTCACTTGTGATTCATATAAAGGTACAATATATCTATAGTTTATAAGAAAATAAACTACCCATTTTAATGGACTTAAAATTGAGTTTTGCATGACTAGTATGTTGCCAGTTTATCTGTTTTACTCATGACTATTTTTAAACTATCTTCTTAGTGAAAAATATGGAAAATTTATTGATACCTGCACATGGTTAAGAATTATTCTTGCAAAAATAAATCACAGGGATATTGAAAGCTTTTACAATACAAAACATAAAAGTATTTCTATTGAATATACAATATCATATATCTCACTTTGTTCGCTATAAGAACACACCGATATAAGAAGTGTAAACCCTGTATATGGAAAAAAAATAAAATAATTACATATATCTAGTATAAACAGAATTATAACAACTGATTAAAAAAAAATAAATTCTTGTACAGCATTGCTTCTCCCTAACAGTGGAAATGTTTAAGCTTTTGTATTGGGTCTGTCTGAGCCCACAACAGTCTTCGTAATGCTGTGTTTTAGAAGGGTGTTGATAACACACAAGTGTTTTGACTACAGCTGGGCACACTGCCCCTTCACAGAATCACAGAATCACAGAATATTATGAGTTGGAAGGGACCCACAAGGATCATCTAGTCCAACTCACCATCTAACACCCGTATAGAGACCGAGAGCAACAACTACTTGAATCTATAGATGAAACAGAATCACTAGATTCACAGAGAATCGCTCCAAAGTTAAATCATAAAACTAAATGAGAAGGTAAAANACACTGCTGGCTCATATTGAGTTTCCTATCGATCAGTACACCTAAGTCTCTCTCCACTTCCCTTCCCTCTAACGGAGGATGAGATTCTGGGAGGGCACACGAGCCGGCCAGCTGACCCAGACTGACTAAAGGGATATTCCATACCATATGACGTCAGTTCAGATATAAAAACTGAGGAAGGGAGCAAGGACGGGGGACATTCATTGTTCTGGATGACTGCTTCCCGGGACGTGTAGAGGCCCTACTTCCCTGGATGTGGATACTTCTGTGGATGGGGAAGTAGAGATTAGTTCTTTTGCTTTGCTTCTTCACGGGCTTTTGCTTTGCTTCATTTGTGCTATATTAAACTGCCTTATTCCAAACCACCCTTTGTATATCATCTTATTGTCGGGACTAAGCGACCATTCGGAACCCTGGCATCCAGCCAGGGTAAAACCCGTTACAGCTTTGTACTTTCAAGTGTTTTTTCATTGCTAGAGATACTTGCATTTCATAAAAGTCAATTATCTTTTACAAGTTTAAGCAAAATTCAATGCTGTCTCAATTTAAGAAATAAGACATTTTTCTTCTGCTTTGATTTTGGAAATGTTAAATTTATAATGCATTTAAAACTTGTCTGACACATACTAATGATACTGGATTCTCTCATTAAAAAGTAATCTGTGATATTTCCTTATATCTTTGAACAAAGGAAAAGAGCTATCATCCTTTTTATAAGATGTTTATAAAAGTTGTACCAAAACTAGAATATGAGGAATATATTCTTATTTTATTCTGAGGGTGTTCAAAACCAGTATCTCTCAAAAGTGCCTACCTACTAAGTAAAGAAAGTTTCCATCATTTCAGCATTTCTGTCATAGGTAAAACAAACAGGAAATAAATAATTTATTTTTTTTTTAGGAACAAAGTCGGAAATGGCAGCATAATTCATGGTTTCTTGGTATTGTTTTTTTTGTTCAATATGAAAATTCTAATATATTTTTTTTTCTGCCTAACATGTATGCTGTATTTTTCATTTTAGAATAATTCCGATTTCTGAATACATATATTTTCAATATATAATATCATGAGGGTCCAGAGAAGGGCAACGAGGATGGTGAATGGACTGGAGGGCAGGCCCTATGAGGAGCGACTACAGGAACTGGGACTGTTCAGTCTGGANTAAGTTGGTGGTTTTGGTTAAAAGGTTTCTTAGTTTTATAGCCATACACGTTCTGATACCTTTTAAACAATAAATTCTCTGTATAGAAAGAAAAACAGTGAAGTTTAAGCAAATGTTTTGTGTTCTTCACTTATGAGAGCTACAGAATTTCAATAGTCTTCAAAACACAGAAGTGCCATGTCTTTCTCCTTGCCATTATGATTAAATTCTTGAAAAATCAACCCATGTCTATAACAGAAAGAATGACTTTTTTTACTAATAAAAAAAGTCATTTCAGATAAAAATACACAAAAGTATTTTCTCATCAGGCAGATTACCATAGCAATTACCATATTTTAATGTACTTTCAATAAGAATGTTTAGTTTTATGTGATACTGCTCCTTAGGAGGAAAAACAGTTTGCAATGTTTAACAAACAATGAGCAAGCTTTTGTTTTGTAATAACTTCGCAAACCTTTTATTTTAATAGTCTCTGGTTTAAAAACTAGTAGAATTTTCTTATTTAAAGGTCCTCTTCAATGGTTAACTACATAGAAATTATCTACTTTGTGTTTATGGACTAATTAGACCAGTTCCAATTCGATCCACATTTAGGTAAATTACATGAGAGAGAGCTGGGTCAAGCTATTGTGGGTTTTAGTGTTTGATGTGGTTGTTCTGGTACATTCACGGAAATAATCAGAAACCAAAAGTATTTCACCTCTAGTAGAAAATTTACAATAATAATTGTAGCTTTATTTTTGTTTTTCATTGATTTCTGATTATGTATTTCTATAACTATGTCTACATAATATTCTTTCCTACTTAAAGCAGCCTGTCTCTTACTTCTGTGGACATTTTATGGTGATTCTTGAATATGCTGATCTTCATGTGCTGAGATGCCATTTTCTGATTCTCTACCTATTTCTAAGGTGTTTATATGTTTTCTTGTCCATATTTTCTCTCTTGGATTCACAGAATTCACAGAATATTATGAATTGGAAGGGACCCATAAGGATCATCTAGTCCTTGACCTGCAAAATATTACCATCTTAATACTGTGTTTAAAATGTTCATATGGTCTTAGCTTTCTCATAGATCACCAACAATTTCCTAAGCAAAGATGAGCCAAATTCACACAGTGGTGTCTCACTAAAATATTTCATATACAGCCTTATAAATTACTCCCTTTAGATATGAACAGTTGCTATTTGACTAAATTTCAGGGAAAAAAAAGAGATAAATTTGATAATTGAAGATTAAGGGATATGTTACAATATCGGTGAACAAATATGTTTGGTGCATTGCATTAAGTGACTTAATAATCAGTGAGATGATTGAATTGAAATAATGTTTTCAGTATGCAATAAGGATGTCTGTTCTCTCATTTCAAATTAGACTGTATTTGATTAATTATTCCCAGCTCCATAGTGATGCTAGTAGAGACACAATGTTTCAATGAAAATCTATCTTGGTATGTTTTCAAAAGTTCCACTATAAAATCTCGTCAGTCTGCTGTTTAGCTGTAACAACCTGGCATGAGAGAAAACACAATTTTTTCTGTTTTAGAGGAAGACAAGGCTGCCAGTTTTCATTTACATTTTTCACACTTTCCATTTTACCTATTTGAGTCTTTTATAAAGCTACTGTTTATATTATCCTGGCTACTATGTTTCCTATTTCTTAATAACATAGCAGGGATATATAAAGGGGCAATTCTGGTAACAGTTACTCAAGTTTTACTGAAAAGCAAAATTCCCATAAATCTCTGTAATTGAGGGTCATTTCTTTCTGCCAGTACAAGAGCCATCAGATGACAAAAAGTAATGAATATATAATCTTCTAAATTGTGGATATTCTATATGTCAAATAATCTTTCACTGCCCTGAAGACCTGTCTGGTTTCCTTGCATACTAGTTCACCCTGTTGGTTCTGAAGTTGTGGGAGAGGAAAAGAAAAGCATAAATAAAACGGAAATAATATTTTTTTCTCCAAACACCAATACAAGGAAATGGTATCAGATAACCAAGAGCAAATTGCATTTGCTAAAATACTGTTTCAGAGATGAGTTCAAAGCCAACTGTTTAACTTTTTTCCCACAATACTTTGATTGAATTATGTCATCATAGAGTTAGAAACCTAAAAAAAAAAAAAAAATTGCTATTTTTGGTCTTGGCAGAATATGACAGGTTTATAATTTGGGGATGCACATTCAAATTAAATATGGAGAGAAAGACTGTGTTTTACTGTGTTGTTGTTTTGATGCTGTTATTATAAGTCAGGAAAAGGCAAGTTATTTTATATATTTTGATACAATTGTAGTAGCTTCCTGCTCTCCCCAAGCTTCTACCCTAGCAGAGCAGAACACAAACTAAGACATAAACAACTCCCTTTTCCACTCTTTGAGCAAGCAGCTTTGACAAAGAATTCTCGGTTCCCATGCATACCTTCTAATAATAACCTGATGGCTAGGAAATTCTATAAAGAGATAAAAATGTTAATTTCAATAAATTTTGATCTTTTACTGTGTTCACATTTCCTTTTTTTGTTGTTGAGTAGGTAAAATGTTGTGTTGCGGGAAACCAGTGTCTTCTTAGTTAGTTCCTTTCTCTACAAATTTTGAAAGGTAAGAACAACTCCATTGTTTCAGATTAACTATGTAATTTTTTTTTTTGGCTTCCAGTTAGGTTTACCCCTCAGAAAAAAATGCTGAATACTTCAACACAGGCACTTTGCTCAGTATTTCTTGCTGAAATTGTAACTTAACTTAGTGGCTTTGTGATACTCTCTGCTAATTTATTGAATGATTCTCATGGCTCTATAAGGGGACTGCATATAAAAAAGGGACAAGAGCTAAAAGAACCTAAATCCCCCAGTGTTTAGCATATTAAAAATTCCTTTATATTTAACTGCTCACTGTTATTTAGCAAGTTCTAGACTTGTCTGAAAAACTTTAGAAGATACTGCTAGCAAATATTTAGGTACATAGAAAACTAGAGGCATGTGAACAGAAGATTTAATATTTTAATTTTATGTCTATTTTAGGCAGAAACTGAACCCCAAAACTGGAGAATACCTAGCCCTCAGCCATTTTTAAAATTCTGATTCTCTTCACACTTTATTACCACAAAAAACCTTTCAGGGTTCAATGCTGAACTATTTGCTTAGGAGAAATTTGAAGTTTTACCTCTGTGTGGAGGGCAATTTTTCCCCCATTACTTGATTTATGAATGTGTTACTTCTGTGTCAGGACTAAGGGCTGCTATGACATCATCATCATGATTGAAAGTTTAATTGATTTTAGAACACTCACATTTTTAATGGCTTTTTTAATTGTCAGATATGTCAAAATGGTGATAAGAGTAATAATTTTGATATCAATAATGTACAGAATGTCTGATTTTATATGCCTACCATTGTCAAATTTCAAATTAACTTCCCAATACCTTCTTTATTTCTTTTTTTTTTTTTTATCAAATATGTAATGAAAGCAGTCCTGAACCATGAGAAACCACAACTTTCTTTGTCAAGTATGTGAAACATCTTACTAAGGCAGTCCTTCATTTTTCTGAAATTACAAACCCATTTAATTTTTGGAACAAGGAGAAAAGTGCTTCAATTAAAATACAAGTTTGAACTCACATATAAGATAGTCAACACTAAAAAAAATCATATTTTCTAAATATTATCTTCTAATGAAATGGCATCAATTAATATTTCAAAATACAGTTGTACTGTATATTATTTTCCATGCTAATGGGCTTTTATTTAGGTTGTTTAAATGGCAAAAATGTGACTTGAGAATAGATATTTTATTTTAAAAGCTACAGAGATAATTTTCACTAGTTGTTCTTCTAGTGTTTGAAAGACACATAACTTTTTTCTTTTTTACATACTTTTTTTGATACATTTTATCCCTTTCCTTGAATTTCACATAAAAATCATACAATTGTCATGGAATGATTTAGAAATGTCTGACATATAATGTTGTCAAATAATACCTGGTCTGAGAGCAAGCCTCAATACAAGCTGTGTAGCCATGGTCATATCATAAGTATCAATAAATACTTTTTTTGTAATTGCAAATCACTCAAAACCAGTCCAAATCAAAATGGAAAAAACCCTCTTAGCCTAATTTTCTTAAATTTATAGTATCTTTATATATCATTATCTTTGTAGTAAAGATAATTTAATTAACATCAGCTGGAATTGTCATTTGGTTACTATTTTCCAAAGATTGTTTTAAAAAGAAAATCTAGTTTTTAAGAAGAAATTTCTGCATATGAATTAACAGCAATGGTCACTTATGGGTTTGGGTTCTTTTTAGTTTGTTGGTTTGGGGTTTTTTTTTCAATTTCTTGAAACTTGTACAGTTTCCAGAATAAATGCAAATATGGCTCATGTTTATCACCAATATGATTTTCCATGGCTTTGATGAAAAATGTTTCTCAGATTTCATGCAGTCTTTTTCTTCACTTTATAACAAAATTGCTCTAGTTTTCAGTGTTATACTGTGTGCTGAGTGGCAGTTCTTTCTCTGCTCTTCATGGTTCTCACTTCAAATATATTTTTTAATTTCTTAGTCCTCCTCTTCCTTCCTCTTGGAACAAATATACTTCTAACAAATTAACCAGCTGTTTCTATAAGGAAAAAAAAAATCTTTTTACTTAACATTAAGGAAAGGATGCATTTTTACAGAACAAAAATAATATATTTAAAGGAAAATTACACATTAAAATAATATACAGTGTTCTGTCAGGTTTCTCATCATGTTCATAGCTAACCTGTAAAGATATAATTTCTTTAACTCCTTTACTCTTTTTTTATTTTTCTTTCAAAATTAAGGTTTTCATTTGCTTTGAATGCAATATATAGATCTTCCATTTCTACTATTGCCTTGTACGCTGGATGTGGCCAGAATTTAATTAACTTACTTCAATAACAGCCCATAAAAATGCTGTTCTTTGCATTTGTGGATAAAAGAGTGTGGTAACACACCATTGTTTCAGTTAATGCTAAATAAGGTGTGCATAGCATTGAGGCTTTCCCTCCCATTTCTTAGTGAGTGGGGAGAAGTTGACATAGCTGAGACAGCTGGCTAGAGTGATATTCCCTTGAATATGACTTCCTGCTTAGCAATAAATGCTCAGGGAAAGGATGAGGAAGGGAGCACACTCACGGCTTTGGTGCTTTCCTAGGAAGCCATCACAAATGTTGGGGTTCTACTGTCCAGACAGTGACTGAACTTCTCTCTGTCAATGGCATATATTGAATTAATCCCTTGTTTTACTTTATTTGCAAATACAGATTTTAATTTCTTTATTTAACTGTCATAATATCAATCTACAACTCCCTCTCTTTCTTTTTATTTTATCCCTGTCTGGAGATAGAGGGGAATGAATGACAGACTGGGGAGGTCAGATCCTGTTGTTCAGGATCAACTCATCACACCTTATTCACAGAATTCACAGTGTATTCTGAGTTGGAAGGAATCCACAAGGATCATTGAATCCAGCTCTGAAATGACACCACTGGCTCCCTGATGGGAATTGAACACCCGGTCTCTGGCATGAGAGACAGGGACACTCACCACTGTACTAAATTATTATTTTTCATCAGTCTTTCAGAATATGTTGTCCTTGTAGTAGTGGTGCTGGCTTTCTGTTGGTTTTGTTTTTTGACGGTTTTTTCTTTAATCTCCCACAGCCTTTTAAAACCGAATTTTTAAAAATTTATGATTTGAGTCTTACAACAAATAAATAGCCTTAATCTACTGCACAGATCACATATTTAGTTCCTAAACTTATTGCATATCTATGTTTTTAAGTCATTGCAAAGTAACTTTACATCTATCAGAAGTTTTTTAAATATTTATTTGAGAAATGTATATAAATTTATTCTGAATTTGAATGAACAAAGAAGTTTACATGAAATTTTTTTAAAAAATCTTTTATAGGAGTCAAAACTATGCAACAAAATACAGTCCCTTATTTTAACAAGGTAATTTATTTGATGGTGTCACAATTTTGACAAGTTTTCTGGCAGAAACTGGAAGCTTCACACTCTCACAGACTTTCCTGTCAGCATGCTTAAGTTTCAAAGCATTTGACAGTATCAAGCACTAGTTCATAAATAAATAGTAGTTGAGAATGTTTAGTATTCATTAGCTGGGTAAAATGACATTCATATACTAAAATGGTGTCTAAAACTCATAATGTAAGCTATTTGTCTGGATGTCCTCTAAAGTCAATGGAAAGGGGCATCTTGAAAAAGTAACATTTACTCTAAATGTAAGCGACAAAGTGAGGATGCTTGAACTACTTTCTACAGTTGGTTCTGTACCTAATTGAATGACTGGTGTGCACTACCAGTGTAACTTCTACAGGTAAGATTAATCCCACTATAAACTACATTTTATTTTGCCATTACATGCATTAAAGATAAATTTTGCAAATGTCTGACTTAAAAAATCAGGTGGGGTTTGATCAAATGTATGGTTTTCATAAACATTTCTGATCATAAATCTGCCTATCCAGAATATTTAAGGATGTTTTACAAACATGTAGTACACGTGTTCAGCGTCAAATATTATGCACAGTGTGCAATTAAATGCAAGGTATAGTAGTGTTCAAGAAGAGGTAATGCATTCAAATAGATGCATGGAATATGAAGTTAGTGTAAAGAAAATTTTTTTTAAATAAGACTGTAAACTTTCCTGGGTTTGGAAATTAATGAATTCCAAATCCTCTGGCTTTAGAAATAAACTTTCCCAGATTTAACTTTTGCATTCTGGTTTTTTTCTTTCTCATTTTATTATGCCATCTGTCAGACCAAATAATTCATAAAGAGATGCAAAACTTGCTTTGTCATTATTTGGGTCTCGCTTCTCTCTTAAAATGCTTGAAAGCAGCTGTGTGCTGAAGGGCAGATGTGAGCCTGCACCAAAGGCCCCAAAAGAGAACAGCTGAAAAACCTGTTAGGTGGGAGGAGAGAGAAGGGGGCAAGAACTCGGTTCTCTGCAGGAGGTCACCCATTATGCATCCTCCCCTCCCTCACCTCCTCACTCTGCTTACTTTGCTGCTCATCTCTGCTTCCTCACCAACACCATGGAAAAGCCACCAGAAGCCTGAGTGCCTGCTGCAGCAGCCAAGAGAGGAAGAAAAAACAGCCTCCAGGAAACCAGCAGCCAAGAGAAGAGGAGACTCAGAGGTGACCTGGTTGCTGTTTACAACAATCTGAGAGGAGGTTGCCACCAGGTGGGTGTGGATCTCTTCTCTCAGGCCGACAACACCAAAACAAGAGGACATAGCCTTAAACTATGCCAAGGGAGGTTTAGACTGGATGTTAGGAAGAGGTTTTTCACAGAGAGAGTGATCTCTCAGTGAAATGGTCTGCCCAGGGAGGTGGTGGAGTCACCATCCCTGGAGGTGTTTAAGAGAAGACTCAATGAAGAGCTCAGAGACATGGTCTAGATGGTGGGAAGCTTGGATGGATGGAGTGTGGTGCCCATGGTTCCATGCTTGTGGGCCTGATCCCTGGATAGGCGTTCGCTTGGGAGTTGGACTAGATGATCCTGTGGGTCACTTCCACTTCAGAAGAGCCTGTGAACCTGTGAGAGGGAGATTCTTACATGAGTTATGAAGCCCCTACCCTGCATTCCTCCAAGGCCCGAGTCCTGAATTGCTGCAGGAGCACACGCTGCAGAGGGACCTTTGAATTCAGTGCCAAGAGACACATGCATGGCGCAGAGAAGACTTCGTCTGCTAATGGGAAATTTAAATCTAGATAAGCCAGAACCCTCTGTCTCTCCCTGAGCTGAGTACCCATGCTGCTTGGCAATGCAGAGAGACACACAAACATGCTGTACCCAGCAACTGGGCAGAGGGGAATGGACTCCTTCCATGCACCACATTATTATCGGATAGCAAGTTGGTGATTTGGTAACTTTTTCTATGCTTCTTAATTAACCTTCTCATTTCCTTTAGCTTTATAAAATGAAATGAAATGTAATTATTTTAAATTTAATTTGAAAAATGAATTTGAAAAGAAATTTAAATTCATTTTTGAAAATTTAATTTGAAATTTCATTTAATGAAAATTCTTTTATTGCTTTGAAATCCAGAATCTAGTCTCGTTTGGTCTTAATTTTGCCTGTGGGAACCAAAAAAGAATCCTTTAAACCAGTTTGTGACACCATCATTTCTCCCTTTATATTTTCTTGTGTCTTCCTCAGTGTATTGGGTTTTCTGAGGCCAGGTTTTGGTAGTGGGGAAGGCTATTAGCGAGGTTGCTGTGTTAAAATCAAACACCTTTGAAGGTACAATTTATTGTGCACTTTAATTTCTGAAACCATCAGACGTTCAATTTGTGCTTGTGAACATGTCCTCATATAATTACTTACTTAATTACTAGAGCCCAGGTATGGGATATAACTAGGGGACACCCAGAACTGATTTGGCCCTCGGATTATTATACATTACTTGTTGTTCAGGCTGGCAGTGATGAACTTGAGGGGCTCCAGGGTGATTAAAAAGGAGATTAAGGAACTGGGCTGGTTAATTTGTGGGGTAGGAATGCAGGTGGTTTTTTGTTCAGTTCCTCTGGTAGCAGAGATAAATACCGAAAGGAGCAAGAGAACCCATGCTTAGGTGCAATGATTGACAGGAAACTCAATATGAGCCAGCAGTGTGCCCAGGTGGCTAAGAAGGCCAATGGCATCCTGGCCTGTATCAGGAACAGTGCGGTCAGTCGGACTAGGGAGGCTGTCCTTCCCCTGTACTCGGCACTGGTCAGACCACATCTTGAGTACTGTGTGCAGTTCTGGTCTCCCAGTTTAAGAAGGATGTTGAGCTGCTTGAGAGGGTCCAGAGAAGGGCGACAAGGATGGTGAAAGGACNGTGAGCTGTAGGGGGTGAAGACCGCCCTGGAAGAGTAAGGAGCTTCTGAAGGAGGAGCTTAGTGACATGGTCTTGTTGTTGGGAGGCTTGGATGGATGGAGGGTGGTGCCCGTGCTTCCACGCTTGTGGGCCTGATCTCCGGGTGGGCATTCACTTTGGAGTTGGACTAGACGATCCTGTGGGTCCCTTCCAACTCAGAATAACCTATGAACCTGTGAACTAAGATGAAAAAGAGAGTGTGCCACCTTTAGAATAACAAGGAGGTAAATCAGGTTATGTTTAAAGAGATTGTCCAACTCAGAATATTCTGTGATTCTGTGATTATTAGGTCATGTAGAAGGAAAATTAGAGAGGTAAAAGCCCAAATGGAACTTAAACTGTCCAATTCTGTGAAGGACAGTAAGAAGTGTTTTTTTATAAATATATTAATGGCAAAAAGAACAGCAGCAATAACCTCCACTCCTTATTGGATGCAGAGGGGAATACAGCAACTAAAGATGAGGATTAATCAGAGGTACTTAATGCCTTCTTTGCCTCTGTTTTCAGCAGTAGAGCAGATTGTCTACAGGACAACTAGTCATCTAAACTGGTAGATGGGATCAGGGTTCAGTCTAATCCCCCTGTAATCCAGGAGGAAGAAGTTAGAGACCTGCTGAACCACTTGGATCCTCATAAGCCCGTGGGACTGGATGGGACCCACCCTAGGGTGATAAGAGAGCTGGCAGATGAACTCGCTAAGCCACTCTCCATCATTTATCAGCAGTCTTGTCTCACAGGTGAGGTCCTGGATGACTGGAAGATGGCCAGTGTGACCTCCATCCACAAGAAGAGCCGGAGGGACAATCCAGGAAATTACAGACTTGTTAGCCTGACCTCAGTTAGGTCCTTCTAAGTTATGGAGCAGGTAATCCTAGGTGCAATCATGCCATACCTGGAGGATGACCAGGAGATCAGGCTCAGCCAGCATAGATTTAGGAGGGATAGGTCTTGGCTGACCAACCTGATCTCCTGTTATGACCAAGTAACTTACCTGGTAGATGGGAGGAAGGCTGTGGATGTAGTGGATCTGGACTTCGGTAAAGTATTCAACACAATCTCCCATAGTATATTCCAGGAGAAGCTGGCAGCCCAGGGCTTGGATAGAAGCGTTCTGTGCTGGGTTAGGAACTGGTTGGATGGCTGAGCCCAGAGAGTGGTGGTGAATGGTGTTACATCCATCTTAAATTTCAGGCCCAGTGAATGTTTCTAAAATCTGCTAATTATTCTAAAATCCTTCTAAAATTCACTGAAATCTCACTATTTCACTAAAATCCCTAAATATCTAAGCCTATGCTTATCTCACTAAAATCTATAACTTTCCCAATCTTCAGATGAGATGTCTTCCTGAGCTCTTCCTCAAGAAGAGTGTGATGTTAATGGGGGCAATTTAATGCATTCTTTTTACCAACAGTTGCATGAGTTTACCAATAGCATAGCATGAGTGTTGTGGGTCTTTTGGGTTGATTGGTTTGGGTGTAGATGTTAGGGTTCTTTTTTTGGGAGGTGTTATTGGGTTTTTTTATATACTCTAGCTGATTCTAAATTCCTTTACACTTTTTTCTCTCTTCATCATTTCGCAACATGGTGCATGATCAAAATATTAGATGCTTTATACTTGCTCTTTTCATAATCCCTGAAATGACTGTACACCCACTTCCTAAATTTGTGAGCACTGCTAAGCAGTTGACAGCCTTGGGACTTCCCATACCATCCTATGTTCAGATGCTTGAAACTTCTGGTGTGCTCCTTTATTCAGCATCATTATTCTAGTGTTACAGATAGGCTGTGTAAAATGACCTAACTACTTGTTTTTTTGCATTTACATCAAAGTTATTAATAAGAGCATCCAATTATAAAAAGCCAAGAAAAATTCAACAAATTGTGTTTTAGCCACGTGGTCATTAGACAACTGTTACAACTAATAAAGCTAAAAAATCCTGCAAACAAACCGACACAAGTTCAGAGAGAATTTGGCAAATCCTGGACTCCAGCATATGTTAATAAAAATCCTGTCAATTGATATTAATAGTGACTATTATACTTATCAGACTGTATATCTACACTCCTTATGCTTTATAAGAACCCCCTCCATCATATGTCTGATGAATTAAAGTTGCTGATGTATATATGTTATATATACATATAAGTTATATATGGCAATATACTTTTTGGTTTTATACCATCTCTTACAAGGACGTGGATATTATATTTTTTCTGTATTGAATTCTGTAATTCCTTTTCAGAAATGATTCATTATATTGGGCAGGATACTAAGTTTTATTGCTGGAGGACTTAGAGGTATGAGACATAGCCAGTCCAAATACACAATTAAGCCATGGTATCTTAAAATGTCATTGAAGCACTTGGAAAAATGGCAGGTTCGTATGTCTGTAGTCTGTCTTGGAAGACTTGATCTGCATTAGTTCTTTAACTTGATCTGCATTAGTTCTTTAGTGACAATAACAAAATTGACAATGTTTCTTCCCAAGAAAAGGTGCATATTCTTTTCTAACCCTAAGAAAGTCCAAGAATTGCCAGGAACCATTAAGAATGAGACAAGAAACTAAATTAAAGCAGAAGAGATGTGAACAAGTAGTTTTCATTGTTAAATAAAATAGCGATTTCTAGTAATCTGTAATTTTAGCTAATCAGTTTTGGAAACTGGCCCAAATATAAAGTAATTTTGAAAGTGAAAATGTAAATCAATATATAGATAAACCATTTTTATTTGTGCTGCTGTAAAAAGTACATTTCTAAGTATTTGGGCAAAATATAAGATATAGTCAGGAAGACTTTACTAGAGTACAGTGTGTATGTATTCCTCTAATACATACAAAATTCTGAACTGATTGAGAAATATCAAAAGAAAAATAGTAGTCCTAATATCTCACTTTAACTAAATCTGTAAGTTATATGTCCTTGTATTCCCATGACTATCCTGGCCTCCACTCTTCAGTCACCTCACCTAAAATGCACATATATTAAGATGTCTAATGGCAAAAGTAAAAACCTTTTTGAGGTCTATAAAGCCTGCTCAACAAGACGAGTAAATACTTGGATAATTAGCTCATCCCAGCTCCATTTTGCCATAGTTATATTTATTTATATGCTATGTAGTGATTTCAATATCTCCTCAGCCATCTCTCATCTCCTCAGATTCAACTCTGTAAAAAGAGTTGCAAGAGCAACAAAGCATTTTTGATTTTTTTTTACATTTAGATTAATCTTTAGATACCTAAACTGATACATATATATACATAAATATACTCAGCCTAAATATATAATTATGTGGAAAATACAGAAATTGAGAGAAAAAAATGTAAGAAATGGAGGGGAAGGAGAACAAAAAACAATGATAAAATCATTATGACATTAAACTCAGTATATGGTTCTCTCCTGCGTCCAGCTGGGATTTGCTTACCTAGTGGATAAATTTTAATTTTTTTTACCGGATCTATTCTTTCTGACCCACGATGTCACATCACTATGTTGCTGAATCTATGCTTGCTAAGTTATTCTGGCATTAATCACATTTATTGTTTGCAGGACCACAGTTCTCTTATTTATGGGTACTACCCTAGGGAATGGAGGTCACTGTTATGTAACAACACAATCTACAGCTGCTCTTGCTGACTTCAGTTTGAGTCTTACTTCCTCAACAGAGGTCATACAGAAGCAATTGAAGTTAATTTTATGAGACATTTGTTATATTTGTGGTTATACTCATTCTTCGAGATTTCTCTCTAAAGTAGAATTTGCTAAAAAAAACCCAGGCACCATAAGAGAGAAAGAAATCCAACAAAATAAAAACATCAGAAGTCATCCGATGATTTCTATTTAACATGAAAAAAATAGAGAATTTTATAAACTAAGAATCCCATGATTCCAGAGATGAAATCCATCTGTAAAAGGCACAATTCTGAAGAATTTACCTTTGCATATGTGAAGGAATCCACTGACTGTTAAATTGTCACAGTCCCAAATAATATTTATTGTCAAATACTTCAACAATGTATCTACATTTTTTTCCCGAATTACTAAATAAGTTCAGTTTATATTCGAGGATTGTAAATTTATGCCTGGGAAAGGAACAAAATAAAATTCTGAATATTTACTAAAAAACCCCTTCCATAAAAGCCCTTAATGGCAGAGGGGTCCAGGAGGGCTGGACATACTTTAAGAATGAGCTCATGAAGGCACAGGAGCAGG
>WEKX01001372.1:18808-40628 GCA_013390025.1 Pitta sordida
TTTCTTGCTGCACTCCAGCCACTAGAAGAGGGGAAGAGGGCCTGCAGTTCCCTTCCCCTGCTTCCGGGGGTTCTTCCTCATCATCTCTTTCTTGCCCCTGGAGTTCCTGCATCCGGGCTCTCTGTGCACCCAAGGAATTTCTTCTGGGACTGTCTG
This sequence comes from Pitta sordida, assembly GCA_013390025.1. Classification (NCBI taxonomy): domain Eukaryota; kingdom Metazoa; phylum Chordata; class Aves; order Passeriformes; family Pittidae; genus Pitta; species Pitta sordida. Next base: position 18,965 of record WEKX01001372.1, read on the forward strand.
CTGGAATCTCATCGAGACTGACAGGACTCTTCACATACAGGAATTTCCACATCACAGGATGCTTCACATCACTGGACTTGTGGGATATCTCAGGGTTTGCTGTTTAATACTGTTGTATCTTTTATGTTTACTAAAGTAAATACTTTACAGTTTTCATACTTTCCTTGTGGGGTTTTTTTTTCTGAACCTGGTGAGGGGGAGGGGTGGTTTATTTTGTTTTTTCTTTGGCTCAGCCCAAGATTTGCCTCAAACCTTGTCACCACCTGTCTACAACCTCCCTTCAGGTAGTTGTAAACAACAATCAGGTCACCTCTGAGCCTTCTCTTCTCCAGGGTGAACAACCCCAGCTCCTGCAGTTACTAGGTGTTACATTTATATACTTATTTTGGGCCATATGGAGATTACCTTTACACAATGATCCATTTCGTGGCAAACATGAAAAGAACAGAAGACCATCTCTCCTAATTCAACCACAGGTTAACCACAGTCAACCATCTAGCCCATGACACTACAGGATATTTGGGAAAGATGAAAGAAAGTGGCAATCATGAAAGATAATTCCTGTAACTAATTACGGAGATTGTGTTAAAGTGAAATTACATAATTACTCTATAATTACTGTGTAATTACTCAACTAACTGTGCTAAACTTTTGAGACAGACCAATGTCTTATTTCACTGCAAGAGCAATCAGTGGGTGGATGGTGTATTCAAATCTTGTTCTCATACAGATCTGGGAAAATAAAGATAAATATCATAAAATAGAATGCTTTGAATTTCAGGGGGAAAATTTCAGGTAAAGTGTTTTCTACTCAAGTTTCATTCAGATTCAGAAACACAAGCTCCCCTAGTTAACCACTGCTATCCGCATGAGTGTGTATAAGAACTTTAATTGTATAGTCTTTAATTATATTTAAAAATATTTGATTTAATTATATTTTCCTTTTCTATTTTATGGTGTAGGTAAACTCCTAGACAATCGTAGGCTTATCATTTTCTCTGTTCTATATTATCATTTCATCTTCCCATGACTTTCTAAACTGGTTAAAATTTTAAGATAAAAAAATTAAGGCCATGTGTAAGGAATAGCGATCAGTAATTCTCATGAAAAGATAATTATTGTTCCTGCATTCAATCTAGTTTATCTCTACTTTGTTCCACCTAACAGTGTTTTAAGTTCACTATCACACTTCTCCAATGTGTGCTTTTTGACTTCTTCTCCCCTCCTCCCAGCCCCATTCATTAATAGTGTATTCTGCTTATATTCTCCCATCTGCACTTACCATGCAGGTATTAGAAGCTTTGTAACTATTGCCATTTGGAACAAAGTCTCATTGCCTCTCTGCTTCATCAGCTTCCTATCTGATTTTACATTTCAAACATGTCTTTTTTCTATTGACTGTCTTTCTTATTTTTTTCTTGCTCTAACACTTTTTAGATTTATAGATTGACTCTGTAAAACTGCATAATATGTGCATTAAAAGAGTCATAATATTATGGTAAATGTTCAGAAGAATTTGTAAGACTATCCACTATCACAAGTTTTGTTTGTTTGTTTTAGTTGCATACATAGTTTCAATGTGACAAAATAAAAGGTAACTGAAGAAAAGCCATAGAGACATTATAGTCTTAATTCAACTGTCCATGTATTTCCTACTAAATTATCCCACCTGGCTTCCAGCTGCCGCTTCAGAAAAGTTTCTGTCTCTACAATCACATATGCCAACTGTCTTTGAACCCTTAAGATAACCTAAAATGTCCCAAAAATAATGGCTTCAGACAACTGAACACGTTTCTAACTGCCAAGAGCCCCTAAACTGAACAGATCCATAGATGTCCCTCAGTGTCTCAAATAGATCCACAGTGGGTAAAATGAGGGTTAAGTTCCCCTACTTCCCTTGCAGACCTTCTGATCACAGAATCACAGTATTTTAAGTTGGAAAAGACCACAGAGAACATTGAGTCCAACATATTGCCTATCACCTAACCTATAGGGTTAGATAATACCTCCCCATAGGGTTTGTTCTCCAGTCTTTTCAACATCCTTATTGCCCTTCTCTGGACCCTCTCAAGCAGTTCAACATCTTTCTTAAGCCGAGGAGACCAGAACTAGACCCAGTACTCAAGATGTGATCTGATCAGTGCTGAGTATAGAGGAAGAATAACTTCCCTAGTCCTACTGGCCACACAGTTCCTGATACAGGCCAGGATGAAATTGACCCTCTTTTTGCTGTTGATGTATTTATAAAAATATTTCTTGTTGTCCTTTACAGAAACAGCTAGTTCCATCTGGGCTTTTGCCTCTCTAATTTTTCTCCTGCATGACTTGACAACTTCCTTAAACACACCCTGACTTACCTCCCCTTTTTTCCAAAGGTGATACACCCTCTTTTTTTCCCCTAGTTCTTTCAGGAGCTGTTTGCTCATCCAGGCTGGTCTTATACCCCTATGACTTGTCTTCCAGCACATAGGGACTGCATGCCCCTGTGCCTTCATGAAGTTATTCTTAAAGTATGTCCAACCTTCCTGGACCCGCGGTGCCAATAAGGGCTGTTTCCCAGGGTACCCTCCTGATTCAATCTTTAAATAGTCTGAAATCTGCCTTCCAGAAGTGCAGCCTGGATGTTTGGTGTGTGCCCTTTCTAGTCACATTGTCAATTGAAAACTCTATTATCTCAAGGTCACTGCATCCCAGATTTCCTCCAAGCACAACATCGCCAACCAGCCCTTCCCTCTTTGTAAACCATTATTAACGGTTAAAAATTATCTGTAATTTTTGGAGGGAAAAAAAAAAAGGAAAGAAAACAATAAAAGGAAGGAACTACACGAATTAACTCTAAAACTGCAAGATGACCTTTATTTTCTCATACTTAGTTATCTGATGACTTTTCCAATATCATTGTTATGTCCTGATATCCAGCTAATGCTATGCCAGGATACAAGTGTCTTATATGTTCTCATCTGTCTGACATACAGTTTCTGAGTCCAGGTAGCATCAAGTTATTTCCATATGTCTATCTATGTCTATAAACCAATCATAACAACATCTAGACACCTCATTTAGGATTCTAACACTGGAGGATAATTTCTGACTCATTCATAAGACATATGTTTTAATACTAACCCAGTGCCTGCCTGAGTCATCAACAATTTAGGAGTGTGTTGGCCTAGAATGAAAATATGTCCTGTTCAGTAGATTTAAAAATAAAAAATGTATGTTGGTAACAGGAAAGGTAACACATTTGCAGACTCAGACATTAATCATAGAGAGAAATGGGAAGTCCTGTAGACTGATAAGAAACTAAGAATTGCTGTGGATCAGGCTACAGGAATTTCTCATTAGGTCTTTACCTAAAAGGTAAAATAATGAACAATTGAAGAATTAGAGTAACTTAATTTTTTTCTTTAGTTAAATAAAAAAAATAATAAAAACTTATTCCCTTTTTAACATGTAGCTATATCACAGAATCACAGAATCACAGAAAATTATGAGTTGGAAGGGACCCACAAGGATCATCTAGTCCAACTCACCATCTAATACCCGTACAGCGACCAAGAGCACATCCCAGAGTATAATNTAAAAAAAAAGAATAAAAACTTATTCTGTTTTTTAACATGTAGTTATATATTTCAGATTTGAGCTGTATAAGTCCTGCAGAAAATGCATGATAAAAGAGTCCAGAATTAAATATTTCTTACAGAAAACTCACATGTTAATACATAGACAGTTTTAAGAGCAAATATTACACTTTACTTATATTAGAAATAGTATCTTTATTAACTTAAACATGAAAAACTGTAGATCTATTTATAAATTAGATTTTTTTATTTTTCCTTTTTTCTTTAATACTTTGATCTCACATTGGTTCTAGTTTTCATTTATAGTGTCTCTCATTTCCAGTATTCTTGATACTTTTTCATTTTATAAATTATTTGTGTTCAAGCTTACCATCCTTATTAGATCCTACTCTATTTCTTCTGTTAAGGTTTTTTATTCCAAACTATCTGCTTTTGATGACTTTTTTTTCATGAGTTTGTCCTGTGCTTCTTCTCGTCACAGTTGTATATATAAGACATTATCCTACTAAGTTTTAAAAAATTGTTAACATGAAAAGTCATATACCCTACTTCCAAAAAACCATGGTTTTATGCTACAGCTTATGCTACAGTAATGTTCTAATAATTTTACGTTTGGTCCTAATTCCTTTGTCATTCTTCTCTTAGTCTTTCTTTAGATAAACTGTACATTTAGCAGTAAGCAGAGTAGAAAGTAGAATACTAGCAGTTGCTAGTGGCATGAATTTTTTTCAGTCTCATTATTTTATGAATAATAATGACAGCTAATTTAAACTTAATGCACAGGCAGTTTCTTAGAATATCCATTCTAACAGCTTCACAATGATGCCACTGCTGAGTTAAGGAAGTGCAACACAATTTAGCAGATTTTTCAGCCCACTGAGCAAAGATAAAAATTTTTCATAAGATATTGCAGTGAAAAGTCATTAATTATTCACCAAAAATACAAATACTTAAAGGACTTATTGTAATTCTAAACTCTTCTTCTATTAAAAGTACTTATACATGGATATCTACATCTATAAAACAACAGTTTTTGTGTAATTAAAATTACAACAATTGTGCAAAATCTGTACTTGGATAAAGTCATAATTTCTCTCAAAAATTTTTTAAAAAAGAAAATCAGGGAGCATTCAGACTATCTTGAAAACTGAAATCAAATATTAAATGATCATGCACTACACTATATGGAGCTCATTATAGAAAAATAAAGTAGTATTTTAAAATTTCGCTTGGTGATATTCTTATTTCTCACTGTTTCAACAGTGAGCTATTAGGATTGGACATTCTGAATCATAGCATAATAGAAGTCAAGTAATGCTGTTAAATTCAATAAAACTAGAATTTCAATGGAAGAGTGACTAAGAAGAGTATCTAGTAAATCAGTACTGGAAACAACATCTTTTCATCAACTTTTGCTGTGAAATTTATCTAGGAAAAAACACACTATGAAAACCAGGTCTAAATACTCTGTCTAATTTTATTTATGGTTATACGTGGCTGCAAAAGCAATAGATGATATTAAAGTTACTCCACATGTTGCTGATAAGGAATGTAGTAAACAGGGCTAGCAAGAAGGGACGTAGGAGCTAAGATGAAGGAAGAAATTATTTACAATTAGGGTGTTGATACACTGGAAAAAATTGCCCAGAGAAGCTGTGGATACTCCATACATGAAAACATACAAGATTGGGTTGGGCCAGAATTTGAGAAGTTAGTGGAAAATGTACCTACCCACAGCAGGACCATTGAAACTAGATGATCTTTAGAAGTCCCTTCCAACCCAAACCATTTAATGATTATTCTGTAACTCTATGAAATTCATTTGCTATACAAAAACGAAGCCAGTTTTCTGCTTCTGCTGGTTCCTGCTAAATGTGTGCTTCACAAGTTAGTTGATTGGGTAATACCAGACAGTTATTCAATAACTATAAGGTAGCACTGGCTTAGTTTTGCTGTGGACTGACAATGAATATGGCAACCAGGATAAGAAAACAAAACTTTGACAGTAAATGCATGAGAAGACATGGAAGAGACCCTAGAGGAGCTGTTCAGACAGCATGGGACTGCTAGAGAGAGACAGTAAAACAAAATAAATTACTTGCAGAAGAGTGCAGTTCCTAGCACTAGCTGGACAGTATGTCTCTGCAAATTAGAAAGCAAATCCCAAATGAGGGTCCTGAGGGAGGACTTTATCTGTTCAGGTCTCTGACTGCAGGAAATGTCTCATGCTTCTCTTGATCTCTGGGGCACCATCTCTTGAACAGACACAGACACCTTTCAGAGCTGATCAGGCGCAGAGTTAGAGCAAGTTGATGCATTCATATTGTAAACAATAACAGATTGAACAGTGATATTCTGCAACTTCTTCAGTTCTTGCATCTGAGATTCATGTGATTATTGAACTAAGGACTAGCAACAATGTATGTATTTATACATATATATGCAATCTCAGGCCCCAGAGTGGTGTGGAGGGAGTGCGGGCGCTGCCCCACAGGTGCAGGAGGCAGGAGCTGCAGGGCCACCCTTCCCTTTGCCACCTCACCAACAAAGGGTGCCACAGGGGGATCCACGGGGCCGTGGGGATGGAGACAAGGTGCCTCCCGCTCCTGCTCTCATGCAGAGACATACACAATGCTCTCATGCAGAGACATCCCCTTCAGCCCAGCAGAGAAAATTCCAGTCATGCAAACACCCCAGGGGGCCCCCACTGCCTCCACAGCACCCTCCTGTAACTACTCTGGCAGCGGCCCCGGCTCCAGGGTGATGGCAGCGATTCCCTTTCCCCTTAAACAGTGGAAATGGAGGGTACTCTGAAACTGCTGGGGGGGCAGGGGTGATGGCCAGTGCTAATTTACATATGTATGAGCTAATTAAATATTCATTAGCTGACTGACTTTGTGGCGTTATCTGCTCATGCATGTGGGCCCACTTTTTGCTGAAAAATAAACCACAATTTATTGAAACTGCAGAGATTCAGACCACAAATTGGTGGGAGCTTACTGTATACATTGCTAACCCCTGCAATGCACATATGGTTGGCATTAAAGACTCATCAGACAAGAATCACAGAATCACAGAATCACAGAATCAGTAAGGTTGGAAAAGACCATAGAGATCATCAAGTCCAACCTGTCACCTGTTACCTAATCTAATCTAGTCAAACCTGTTACCTAACCTGACCTGTTGCCATCCTACTACCAACACATCATCCTACCTATAACACACTACCCTAATATCTAGGTCATGTCACCAAGAACTTCATCCAACCTTTTCTTAAACACCTCTAGGGACGGTGACTCCACCACCTCCTTGGGCAGCCCATTCCACTGAGAGATCACCCTCTCTGTGAAAAAGTTCCGCCTAATGTCCAGTCTAAATCTCCCCTGACGCAGTTTAAGACTGTGTCCTCTTGTTCTATCACTGGTAGCCAGAGAGAAGAGACTGACAAAAAATATGGAACGCTTCACAAATTTGCGTGTCTCCTCATACACCACAGGGGACCTCCTGACTGGATCTTGTTCAGATGGACAGTTTTGTGATGATCAAGGAAATACAAATGTGGTAAGAAATTATAAAACTAAATCCAGATGAACTCAAGACTGAGGTGAAAGAAACAACTAGCCTTAGCCCAGCGAAGAAGTCAGAGTGATGACAACTTACTGTAATCCTGCCCCTCCTCCTATGCCCCTCCCTTGCCTCCAATGATAATTTTTAAGTGGAACCCAGAGAGACTGTAAACATAACTACAGGGAAAATGACCTGGTAATTATAGAGCGAGATTGGAGGAGACCAGACATGACAACAACCAACCAAACAAAAAAAAAACAAAAACCTACACCAGAAAAAACCTCTAACACGCTTATTAATTGAAATGAGACATTTCTGAATTAATCAGGTAATGTGATTATTATACTCTGCAATCATTAACAAGACAAGAAAATAATTCTAGGGCCCATATATATATGCTGTGTTCTGTTTTGCCATAAAATATGTGAATGGAACAATAGGAATGCCAAAAAGTTAGAACTCCAAAGTTAACATTTCATTTTATTCCTCACAAAGCAAATGAATGTTTAAACAAAATTATGTGATAGAATAGCTATGTTTTTTTATAGAGCTGTGCCCTATATCTAGCTCAACATTTTCTTTCTGTAGGGGAAAAAAAAAGCAACCACAGGTTTATCTGCCCCTAATGAATTCATAGTATTTGTCTTTCTGCTACGTAAATGTTGAATTATTTAATAAACATTCATATACATAACATGCTGCTTTTTTTTTTTTTACATTTAATAGTAAGGAAATGGTGAATACTAACCATTAAATTAATAGTACTCATTATTATCTTAAATGCTATTCTAATAATATTATTTTCGAAACTGGGATTAGAATTCTTTTCACAGCTTTACAGAGGTCAGTATTTGTAAATAATAGGTTATTACTAATAAACTTACATGAAATAATGTTTCAGCATTTAAAACCTAATTTACAGGTAACAAATGCTAGTACTCTCACTGTAATTAAATAGAAATTAACCTGTGATATTCTAATGAACTCTGGCAAAGTAAACATTTATGTTTCATATTCATAATTATGCAATTAAAACCAAAATAACTTCTTTAAAATTAGTGTTATTGTTTGGTTTTACTGTTGTTTTTATTGGAACATGCATCAGTCAGAGTGCAGGGAACCCAGGGATATCGGAACGCAGGAAAATACAGGAACCCAGGAGCACAAGAGTGGTAGGAAGTTCAGGTAATCCACCAGCTGGGACAGGCAGCTGCAGAGTTCCACAAAATGGCTGAGTGAAGGCACGGCATGTCTCAGGCACAGTCCCAGAGGAAGAAGAGAGTGAGATCTCAGAAGCGGCAACTTTTTAAAAACCTCTCATCCCGCCGCCACCATAGTTCCATCTCTGCCCAAAGGGAAGCAGCTCCAAGATGCCAATCTTATTTGTCTTCCACTAACTCCGGAAGAGATGCTGGTCCACGCCACATCCTGGCAGCCCCCATGTGCACCCTACGTGCTACCACCAGCCAGGTGGGTCCTGACGCTTGTCTGCCCCCAGCAGTAGCAACACCTGCCTGCTGCCAGCCCCATGGGAGGTCAGCTCCTCCCTGATTGCGTGTGCCAGGCTGGGGCCCTGGAACGCACTGCCATCCTGGCAGTCCCTGTGCTGCTTGGGCCGCTGCCAGCACTGAGAGGCAGAGGACAGCGGGAACCAGCGCAACCCATGTCAATGCCAAACTGCAATGGGATTCCCTGATGTAAAGAGCCAGCTGTCTCTTGACTGCCCTTTTCCACTGGGAGTATGGAAGGGTAAGCATGATGTGGAAGAGGCAGATGAGTGCTGAGAATGCTGCTATTGCATGGCTACTGTGTCTGCTGTCAGGGAGCTGCCAGGGGGAGTCCATGTCTCAGCTTTCCCCATCAGGAAGGGAAGAAACCCTAGAGGGAGCCCTCCACGCACTGGGTTTTAAGAGCCTTGCCACCTCAGCTCCATTTCTACTCTCCCCTCTCACCAATCAGCAACCGATTAGAGTTGTCACAGCCAGAAACACAGAAGAGTTTATGGCGACTTCCAGCAAGAAGCAGAAGAGGCCACTGGCAAGATATCAACTGCCACATACGGCCATTCAGTCTGTAGTCCGGCCCCAACCACACCATTGTCAAGGGTGCAGACCCACACTCAGGGAGCAGCAGGGCTGCTGTGTGCACACAAGCCACCACTGAGCAGCCGCCAGCCCACAGTGGTCTTGGCCCCACTGCCTCACCTCCAAGTCTGCCACCCTAGCCACCCAGCCCCATCGTTTCTGCTGATGCTTCAAGGCAGCAACCACTAAGAGCTGGGAGGGGCCCCGCTGTGCCTCACCGCCCCGTCCTGAGCTGCAGCCAGCAACAGTGGTGGCAGCTCCAGCCCCTGAAGGACCCAGGGGATACTTAGAAGTTGCCACCTCCCTCCCCTACCGAAACTGGAGAACTGAAAAAAAAATTCTAGAGAAAACAAGTATCCCCAGAATCAGAAATTTATCCTGATTTGTGGATTCAGAAAACTACAAATTTTAGTGAGTTAGGTAGAGGCATAGAGATTCAAGGATTTTAGTGAATTAGTGAAAATTCAGTGAATTTTTAGTGAATTTTAGAAGGATTATTAGGTTTCAAAATCATTCAAGAGGCCTGAGAGTTAAGGCTGAATATTAAGGGTGAAAAACACTGTCTTGCAGTTCTCGAAGTTAAACAAAAGTGGGTGCTAGCCACAACAAGAGGAAAACAGTGAGCAACATTGGGGCTAATTGGTTGAAGGACTTCTGGCAAAGTGCAAGTCTATGACATAATATTGAAGGGGTGAATATTCATGGAGTGATTTGCATATGCATGAGACAAGGGGTTAAAAATGGGTGGCAAATCTGGACGGTCTTCTTTTGGCACCTGACAGGGCAGGGGACACTGCTGTCCCTCGTTCCTTGTCTCTTGGGCCAAAAATAAACTTTTTTCTGCTTGCAAGCCGTTACCTTGAGTCCTCCAGCTGATTTTCTTGAAATCAATCCCAAGTTCATGACAAGATCAGAATGTATTTTTCCTCTCTGTGATTGTAGATTAATTTCTACACAGGAAGCAATTTTTCAGTCATTAAGGAAGAAAGCAAGTAGACTGTTTGACATGCCACAGTACCCCTGAAAGCATAATGAGTTTAAACTTCAGATGTGTATATACCACGTAAGATAGGACAAGGGGAAATGGCTGCAAGTTGCACCAGATGAGGTTTAGATTGGGTATTAGGAAAAACTTCTGCACTTAAAATGTTATCAAGCACTTGAACAGACAGCCCAGGGAACTAGCTGAGCCATCATTCCTGGAGGTATTTAAAAGCTGTGTATATGTGGCACTTAGGACATGCTCTGGTGCTAGACTTGCCAGTTCTAGAATAACGGTTGGATCTTGAAGGTCTTTTCCAGCCTAAACAACCCTACAATTATACATAAATTCTGTAAAGAAGAGCTTTTCATGTGCCACCTCCAAGTACATCAGTTGAAGTGCTTCATCAGGCCAGATGAATTGAATAGCCAGAACCCTGAACAGAACATGTGAATATCAACTCACTCTTCTAAGTCCCCTGTAAACTTGTCAAGTGAGGTATCTGCTTTGTTTAACCATTTTACCAGTATTCTATATATCTTAGGGACTCTAAACATAGATGCATGAATCACTGTACAAGAAAACAGGAGGGAGAAAAAGAAGATGGGGAAAACTACATGAAGGAAAACACTGGCATGTGTAAAATATGTAATGCTGTACACAAACAATACACATAGTACTTAATTCTGACATGTAAAATCTCTCTGCATCTTATGCCTGATGGAGTCATAGGTTATGATGGCAGTAGGACAGGTTTAAAACAACTCTGACAATCTCTCCAGGGACGGTAGTGTAGTATACCAAGAAGAATATCACTGTCTTTTTTGTAGTTGTTTGTAAGAAGATATTTTTAGTATGTCTATTCACCTAACCACTTTTCAAAATCTGTTTCTATAAAGCCTTACTCTGTGAATGACAACAATGGCATAGTGCTGTTGGGGTGCATAAGTGTTTACAGGAATAATACCGTTGTTAGCAACAAAAGCATTGGTAAGAAAGGATTTACAGCATTCCAGAAAATTGGTGATGTTTCATAAGTCTGTTTTTTTGCGTGGTTGTTTTTTTTTTTTCTTCTGAGGTTTTCAACTACAGACAGAGTCAGGGACTATTTCATAAACCCCTTAATGCTTCACAGATTATACAAGTACCTGACAATATAATTTAATAATTCTCTATGGTGACTGTGGTAACTGATCATGATCCCATGAATATTTTGAACATTTTATGTATGTTCATTAAAAAATCTGTGTTAGTCCCTACCTAATTCCTATATGGAGAGTACTTAGCAGAATAAATTTTCAAAACCTTTCTTGCTAACTATTTAGAATCCTGAGCAGTTTGTCATAACTGAATTTGTTTTTCAATTATTCATTAACACTTCTATTTTCCTTATTTAGAGCAGTCTCTGAAACCTCCTTGCCACTTGTAATAATATGAAAAATTCTAAAGAGGTATCATGCTTTTTTATATAAATACAACTCTCATTTTTCACAAGTATTAACTGATGAAGCAATATTTTCACAACATAAAGAGCAAATGAATGAGAAAGTTTTAAAAGGAAAACATTTTAAGTCTCCATTAAGTTAAAATTAGTTGGTTAGGTTAAATAGTAAAAGATTATGACTTTTGACTAACTTTATTATTTGCTAGATACAGCACATCATCAATCTCTGGCTGGATGCCAGAGATTCACCCACACCCTCTGCCGGGAAAAAAACTGGAAATAAAAACTTATCACAGGCAAAACAAGGCAAGCTACAAGTGAGGAATATAAAGGATTTATTTATTAACTAACAAGATCAGAGTTTAATGTAAAAAGCACCATTTTAAAGGCAACCTTTCCCCCCACTCTTCCTTCTCTTACAACAGATCTCATATTCCCTTTTTCGACCAGGAGACAAAGGGGGAACAGGGGTAGGGGTAAATCCAGGCACGTTGGTATTTCTGACCAGATTTAGGGTAGGAACCATCTCTCCGCCCTTCCATAAAGTTCTCTCTCTCTCTCTCTCTCATGAGAGGAAAAGTCTTTTATGACCCTAGTGAGATCTCTACCCAGGGACAACAGCTCTTCCATTCTCTGTTGCCCGAGAGTCACAGACAGGATGCAGTTTTTTAAGCACTGCTTTACTGCATCTTTATGAGCCCATCAGAAGGTACATAGATCATATCCTACCACAATGCAATTCTGTCACAAAATGTCTGTCCAAAGGATCTCTGCCGAGCTCAGCTCCGGCTCCGTGTTTCTGGGCTCCCAAAACATCTGCAGCTGTTGAAGTTTGGTCCTGCATCTTCAGTCATGGCCTCAGGTGGATTCTGCATTGCTGTTTCTGTCTCGCTATTCCATAGGTTTGCAGGTAGACAGTCTGCTTTCACTATGGTCCATCCTATGAGCAGCAGCAAGACACCTGGAAGAACATTCCTACCCCTCTTCTGATCGGCCTGGCAGGCCCCTCATAGCTTTCAGCTTCTCCGCTCCCCACACATGCTCTGCTCTGGCACATCTGCTTTCTGTGACTAACTTTTTTTTCCTTCTCTCATATGTTGTTCACAGAGGTGCTGTTATCTGCTTTCTGACCTTGAATTACTGGCCACAGCAGAGGCTCAGTCTGCCCCCTCGCTGCCAGAGGGAAAAAAAACCCATTCAAACCAGACCATGAAGGAAGTCTCCTGATATTCACATACTGAATGGTATATTAGTGTTGAAATATTTGTCCGTGTGTGAGTGTAGGAATGTTACCATCATAGTTAAGAACTCAGAAAAGGACTAAGAAAATTGTTGCTTGGTTCATATGCACTTAGTTCCCTTTACACATGAGTACTAAACAGTTGTTTCGTATAGTGGCTTAGATACCTGTATCCCTGAGAAAACGCCTTCCCTATAAGCATAAACAGCACAAGTTTGGTTCTTTGGGTTTGGAGTTGATTGGCTTGCTTGTTTATTATCTTTTATTTTGTTTAACATGAACTGAGGAAAAGGGTTAGCCTTAAAACAGTAAAAAAAGAGTAACAAGAAAATCCAAGGCACGAATATTTAGAAATTAGATGCCAAGACATATCATTCTGTGGATGTTTGATACTACAGAGGAATTCTTGATCTTATTTGCATGTGTGGGCTTAATTAAGTGCACTTTTTTCCCATATGGAATGCATAAAAGGAGTTATGTACTTCAAGAAGTAGCAAGTTCTTGTCATTGTACTCTTTATTCTCAGAGTTTTATTCCAAAGAAAGTACTGTGCTAATAAAGTTAACAAGTGCCAGACTAGATCAGATCATGTCTGACCAACACAGGACAGCATCTGAGTGAAAGTGCCCATGTGCCTTCTAAAATGCCATATGGAGCATCTCCAATTCATAAAACACAAACACCTATCCTGTATCATAGTTCTTACTAAATACGAGGAAATACACCAGGGGTAATGCTTAGGATTAGGAACTTACTGGATGAGAAAAAGAATATTTCTTATGTGAAAAGAGAAGGAGAATTTTTGAGTGACAATAAGGTTAGATGGTTATTCATACCTATTCCTGAGACTTTCAGTCTAATATGTCAGGTATATGTATACCAAAGCCTAGAGAACTGCAAACCAGGATTTCTTTAAACCAGGTAATTCCTTAACAAATAGACTGTAAAATAAGATACTCTTCCTGCATCTTTTGGGACCTTATAAAACTTGATGCAATGCCATAGTCTCAGTAAAATAGGACCTAGGAGTACTTCCATCTATGAACTGCCTTCAGTCTGGTCAGTTAACCTTCCGTCAAAAGAGGGAAGAACTGAATTCGGAGACTCAGTTTGCTCAGTGAATTCTGATCACGTGTCATAGGTTCATGACATATGTATATATGTAAATATACATAGATACATATTTTTAAGTGATAACCTCCCTCTATTTTAAAGAGGTCTTGATAAGGCCTCTCACAAGACCCAGGTAAAAGTATAATTGTTTAATGGATTCAATATAGTAGTTTAGCATTAAGATCCTTAGGCATGTTAAAACTCCTTAAAGGTCAAATTACAATAGACAGCTGTTGAAGAGAAAAATAGAAAACTGAAGCTTGAGATATACAAATAAATGTCGCTTCAAGTGCCTCTGTTCTTACTGGATCCTGCCCCAGGGCATATAATCACCTATTCCCTGGTGTCAAAGTTTCCATTCAGATTTCTGTGATTCTACTTCCTATTTGCTTTAATTGCTTTAAACATGGAAAGACTACTTCAGGGATGAAAGCAAAATAACGCCTATAAATTCAATTGGCATAACACATGGAGGTGATCGCACATTCCTCAGAGGGGCTGAGGGTTAAGAGCTAAATTAAACTTTTTTTTTTCTTCTTATGATAACAGTGGGGAGGGAAGACAGTGCCAACAACTGGATCAGAATCTATAGCAGCATCTGCTACTGAACTAGCCAGAATCTTCCCTATATTTTTATTTTTACTCAAAAAGAGGAGCAGACATTTATTCTGTAGGCTGAGGGAGATTCAAAATACAGTGAACCCCTGTTACTCGTGGGCTGTTGAGTCTGGTCTGCCTCTCACGAGTTGTGAAATCCGCAAAGATAGCAAACCCACTATGTAGTCAAGTATGCCATGCCTGTAGCCATGCCTCCTCCCCTAATAAGGTCAGGAGGAGGGTGGGTCCTGGAAGCGGGGCTTGTTTCAGATGTCTGGCTGTGCTCCACCGAGGACAGGACCGGGGCGGGGTGGGGCTAGTGCCAGCACTGCGAGCAGTGGCAAGTGAGCGAGTGGGACGGGGCAGGGGGGGCAAGTGCCAGCGCTGCAAGCCGTGGCAAGCGAGTGACGGGGACAGGGATGGGATTGGGGTGGAGGTGCGCCGCAAGCTGAGGCAAGTGAGCGAGCGGGATGGGGATGTGGACGGGAGCCAGCGCCACAAGCAGCGGAGCTGAGGGCCAATCAGACTGAGGTCGCACTAGGTTCTGCGCACGTGCCAAGGTCACACAGCTTGCGGGGAAATCACCCGCAAATACTGAAGCTCGCAAATAGCAGATCGCGAATACGCAGGGACTCACTGTGCTCTTAGTGCTCTGACTTAACATCATAATTATGCCTGACAATTAGTTCCTCATCTACAATAGATAAAAGCTTGCTCAAATAAAACCAAACAAGGAAAGAGATAAGTGTTTATGACAATAATATAGAAAACAGCTTTTACCCATGCCTTCTCTGGATTCCCATTTGTGTTCCAGTACTGGTTTTGACTGGGACAGAGCTTATTGTCTTCATTGAAACCTATATAGTACTGTCCTTTTGATATGTGAGCAAAACAAAACATTAGTAGCCTAAGTAACCTCAATTCTTCTCCTATTCCCCACCCCACCAGTGAGAGGGCTAGGTGTGTATAAGACTCTGGGAGGAGACACAGCTGGAACAGCTTACTCCAGCTAATCAAAGGATATCCTATAACATATGACATCATACTAGGCATAGAAAGCTGAGGGAAGAAGGACAGCTGGGATGTTTAGAGTGATGGCATTTCTCTTCCCAAGTAACTGTCATGTTTGATGGAACCCTGCTTTCCTGGAGGTGGCTGAACACCTGCCTGCCCGTAGGAAGTGGTGAATGGATTCCTTGCTTTGTCTTGCTTTTGTGCAGTTTTTTCTTTCCTTTTTAAAAAGTCTTTATCTCAACCCCCAATTTTTAACATACTCTCTCAATTCACTCACCCATCCCACTTTGAAGGAGTGAATGAGAAGCAGTGTAAAGCTGTGTTCTCTGCTAAGACTAAATCCCGATGGGCTACTGTGATGTCTGCAGTACAGCAGTATCTCTCAATTAACCAAAAAAAAAAAAAAAAAAAAAAAAAAAAAAAAAGGTAAACTTATAAACTACTCCATATAGGTACCATCATGAGAAGGCTGTCTTCAGCACTCTTCAACACTTTCATGCTCCGTAATCCCTAATTCTGGTAGCTGAAAACACCAGTTTTGCCAAAAATAATTAGAAACAACATATACTATTTGTTAATTAAAAAATGAATAAAGCAACAAAAAATAAAGTGTTGGATTGTTCTAATACATAGTATTTAAATGGTGAAAATATCTCTGTACTCACATATATGGGAAAATTGGCCAAAGCTGTTGAATGAAACATTTTAAAATTTGTAAATACGAGAAGAATAAATCAAAATAATTATATGAGCTTTTAGTGTAACTGAAGAAGAATACTGGAAACTTTGTAACTTAAAAATGCAGTGTGCACAGTCAACTGCATTTTGGGCCACTTTTGTAAAGATGTTATACAGTCAATAACAAGGGAAGTTGTTAATCCCTCTGTCCTGGTACTTATGAGGCTAGAAAACTGCAGCATGTTGTGAATATGGTGCAGAACTTTTCTAAGAATTTAATTTTCTTGGAGAGTTTCTAAGAGACAAGTGCTTCTTGATAAGTAATATTTTTTTCTTCAGGGGATAATGCAGTATTAAGTACTGAGTGCAACTTTAGTTTTAGAATAGAATGTGAGGAAATGCACAATAATATTTATTGCTTTTTAAGAACTAGTTGAAGCTTTAAGACAAAAATTGAAGTATGTCTTAAATTTGGACTCTAAACATTTACCATTCATTTGTTTCTGTAGAATTTTTCTTAAGTTTGCTAGATAGCTGAAAATTAGATTAATTTAAAATGTCTCATTAATTAATATAAATTTATTAATATGAATTGGAGGGCAACTCTAAATTGGAGATGTGTAGGCCCTTGTGGTAGGGAAATTACAAAAAAAAGACCAGAGATGGGGAATGACAAAGTTTAGTAGAGAGATTGTAAAACAGGATGGTCAAGTACAGTAGTCAAGAAGACAAGCAGGTACCAAATTAATTAATGGCAGAAGATAGTAAATACGGAATGGAACCCAGGAAGCAGAAGAACCAGGCATGGGATTATGGGAATTGCAAAAGAAAAGAAAAACAGGAGTAAACACTGAGAATAGAAAGGTGGTATCAGAAGAAAGATGATAGTAATGAGTGTAGCAATCTATCATCAGACAAACTTCTCTCCAGACTTTCAAGAGAAAAACATTCTTTTTGAATGCAGTGCTCCTTTTTAATTAAAAAAAAAATCTGTGATACTGATTTACTGAATGTCTTCATTCATTTGTAAAGCTAGGCTAAAGGAGGAGTTAACAGGCACCTTAGTGGCTTTCAATTTCAGGAAACTGAAATTCTTGCAAAGATTTTGAGGCCATCAATGACTTCAGGGAGTGACTACTATTTTTCTGTGCTATGATTTTTCTCTTTTTTGTGCATAAAATGATACACTGGTGAATATTACAGTTACAAATCAATCAAAAAATAAGGAAAAACAGAAATAAATGTTGCCTGTCCTATAGTTAAAAAATATATTTTCTAATGGTATCATTTTGCCACATTACATGATGTTTATCTGCCTAGGGCCTGAATTATATTTGCAGGTGTAACTTTTATTCTCACATTTCGTAGATATCTTAATGATTTTTTTTTTTCAATTTTCATTTCTTTTAACTACATATCTATATGGACATATTCTTGCATGCACATATAAAACCCATAATTATTTCAGCCTTAGGGTATTCCACACTTCCAATGAAAATTATTCATCGGTTGTTGAGATTTAAAATATAATAAAAATCAGGAAAAGTAATACTAGGACATCCTGAGTGTATAGAAATAGTTGTATAGTCATAGTTTATCAGAACTTTTCACAGGAAAAATTAAAAATTGTTCCATATTTTCAGAAAGTCTCTATGTCTAAACATGCTGTGTATCTTCAATGTATGAGTTTGTTCTGTCTCTATTTTTAAATAGTGTATTAATATATCACATTTAATGTTATCATAGTTTGAGAATGGCACATAGAAATATTTTCTGTGAGGGAAAAAAAAATCTAAAAATGTTGTCAGTATATTTATTACCATAACAGTACGCATGGTGACTGTTGAACAAAGAAAAAATGCAATTAAGTACATTCATCTTCTGTGGTCATACTTGCTTATATTTTAATTACACAGTCTGTATTAATTTAGATGTATTTATCTTGCTCTTGGGATTAGGTTTTAGTTTAGTAGGAAGTCCACTTTAGTACAGTGGTAAATGTCCCAGTCTGTCATGTGGGAGACCTGGGTTTGATTCCCACTGGGAGGCAGTAGTGCTGTTTAAGAGTTGGACTTGATGATCCTTGTGGGTCCCTTCCAACTCAGAATATCCTGTGATTTTGTGAAAATATTTTAAATGCATTTTATTCTCCATACAGCTTTAAAGCTGAGGTTTATACCACTTCCACTTCATAACCTTAAAACTGAATCAACTATTTTTCTGCATAAAATATTGTCACGTAAAATGGTTACATTTGATTAATCTGTTTTCCTGAGCAAATTAAGAACTCTTCTACTAACTGTAAAGATTGGAGGAGCAAAGATGGTTTCAGAGAGAAATAGATGGTTTTTTTCTGACATAAAGGACAGTGTTGCAAATATAAAACATGTATAGTGGCATAAAGTTGGCAGCTGCTGAAACATATGTACTTATAAAATATATATGACCTTGCTTGAAGACTTATTTTGATCTTCATCAATAAAGAGTAATTATCCAAAACATTCTTACGTCAAATAAACACATTTTATAAAATAAAATGAAAAAATACCATTTTACAGATGTTTTTAATACAGTTTATTATTTTACAGTTAGATGCAAATAAAGGAAACCATTAGAGTAAACCCTCATACATCGCAGTTCTAGTATCCCAGGTTCACTTCTTTGCGGGGTTATTTCTCTGCGAAGATGGCACTGTTTAGCAGTGCGTTTGTGTCTGCACACGCGCTGACAGTCATGATAGACAGTTATGAATATGGAAATTAGCTCTGTCCACCAGCTCCAGTCCAATGAGTATACCATCACCTTTGTGTAGAACTTTATTGAGAATTCAACTTTCTTGGAGGATCCCTAAGAGGTAAGACATATCTCCTGATTCACGGAGAAAATAATTCAAACACACGCCTATATATCTATGTCAACAGGTAAATTTATCTCTAATGTTATATATTTAATGTTACGTATTTATATTTTTTTGAGGAAATTTTTAATGTAGAACCCACGTATTCAGTAGGAATATCTGCATATTTACAGTCATCTGTGATTATCTTGTCTATAATGAATTTTACAAATTTTCTTACCTTTCTCTCTGTTTTTATGTTTTGTTTTGGCTTTATTTTCCTGTATGCAATTAAATACTTTGGCTATAAGCATTTGCAAAACCCTTTGAATGTGTTTGCCAAGGCTTTGGGTTATTTGATGGCTTATAAAGGGTAAGTATGTGTCGCGGTTTGACCCTAGCTGGATGCCAGAGACTCAGTCACAACCTCACCTGGAGGAGAAAAACTGGAAAATAGAACTCGTCACAGGCAAAACCAAGACAAACTACCAGTGAAGAATATAAAGGATTTATTTATTAACTAACAAGATCAGAAACTTATGTGAGAAGCATCATTTAAATGGCAACCTTTTCCCCCCAACCCTCCTCCTCTTACAACAGATACGATATTCCCTTTTCTCACCAGGAGACAAAGGGGGAACAGGGTAGGGGATAAGCCAGGCAAGCTGGTATTTCTGACCAGATTCAGGGTAGGAACTACCTCTCTGCCCTTCCATAAAGTTCTCTCTCTCTCATGAGAGGAAAAGTCTTTCATGACCCTTTCCCGAGTGACATCTCAACCCAGGGATGACAGTTCTTCCATCCTCTGTGGTCCGAGAGTAACAGCACAGGATGCAGTGTTTTAAGTGCTACTCTGCTGCTTCATATATGAGCCCATCCCAAAGTACATAGTTCAGATCCTACCACAATGCAATTCTGTTACAAAATGTTTGTCCAAAGGATCTCTGCCGAGCTCACAGCTCCAGGCTTGTGTTTCTGGGCTCCCAAACCTCTGCAGTTTCACAGCATTATCTTCCATCTTCAGTTGAGGCCTCAGTGGATACTGCATCACTGGAATCTCTCCCTCTATTCCATAGGCTTACACCATGGTCTGTCCGTTCCACAAGCAGCAGTGGGATGCCTGGAAGAACATTCCTACCCCTTCTCTAGTAGGCCTGGGCGGCCTTCATGGCTCTCAGCTTCTCCGTACAGGGCCTGACCCGGCACATTACATCTTGCTAATGAGTTTTTTTTCTTCTATCCCAAATATGTTTATTCACAGAGGCATTCTTATCTCTGCAACCTTGAAACACTGGCAGCAACTGAGGCCCAGGCAAGAGCTGAGCTGTTAACCTCCTCGCTGCCAGAGCAGCAAAAAAACCTAAACCAGGACAGCATGATACTATATTTAAATTGGTTTTCAGTACACATTATATTTGATCTAATACAGGAATCCCAAGGGCCTTGTGCATAAAGTAGAATAAGGAGTGTGTAGGAGTTCTACTGCAAAAATGTTTACCTGGAATTTGGTGCTACCTTCATGTATCCAGAACAGGTTATACACCAGAAGGTATCAAATCCCTCTGGTCCACAAACATAGTTTAACATCTGAAATGTCTTCACAGTTATGTTAGTTTAGACTCAACTTCCTACAAGTGAGCAATACGTAGTACAGATACTAATTCCAGCCTTGGGTTTTTCCTTGAATCTTGGACACTAACTCATACTCTGGATACATGATGTAGTGTGAAAATAAATTCACACAGATTCACAAAATATTATGAGTTGGAAGGGACCCACAAGGATCATCTAGTCCAACTCACCGTCTAACACCCATACCGAGACCGAACGCTAAGAAGGCCAATGGCATCCTGGCCTGCATCAAGAACAGTGTGGTCAGTCGGACCAGGGAGGTTCTCCTTCCCCTGTACTCAGTGTTGGTCAGACCACATCTTGAGTACTGTGTCCAGTTCTTGGCTCCCCAGTTTAAGAAGGATGTTGAGCTGCTTGAGAGGTTCCAGAGAAGGGTGAAAAGAATGGTGAAAGAACTGGAGGACAAGCCCTATGGGGAGCGACTACGGGAACTGGTGTTGTTCAGCCTGGACAAGAGGAGGCTTAGAGGTGACCTAATTGCTGTTTACAACTACCTGAAGGGAGGTTGCCGCCAGGTGGGTGTGGACCTCTTCTTTCAGGCTGACGACACTAGAACGAGAGGGCACGGCCTCAAGCTACGCCAGGGGAGGTTTAATCTTAATGTTAGGAAGCGGTTTTTCACAGAGAGAGTGATTGCACATTGGAATGGGCTGCCCAGGGAAGCTGTGGAGTCACCGTCCCTGGAGGTGTTTAAGAGAAGACTTGATGAGGAGCTTAGTGACATGGTCTAGCTGGGGGGTGTAGGGCTGAATGATCCTGTGGGTCCCTTCTGGCTAGGAGTGGCCTGTTAGACTGTGAAGGATATAGTTTTTTGTTTACCACCGGGATGTGCGTTCGGTCACTGTACAGGTGTTAGATGGTGAGTTGGACTAGATGATCCTTGTGGGTCCCTTCCAACT
>WEKX01001375.1:0-21939 GCA_013390025.1 Pitta sordida
GGCTCCGCGGCAGCCCCAGCGGGCTGGGAACCCCAGATCGGCCGGCAACCCTGGGCTCGCGGCAGCCCCGGTGGGCCAAGACGCCATGCTGGGATGCCATAGGCACATGCACTGGGGTTGGGGTGGGGGAGAACCGGCGCGGGGTTTGGACTGTGGGAGTGCAGTCGCAGCAGCCCAGAGAAGCCAACAGATTCTTGGCGGGGAGGGGGGAAGGGAGGGGTCTCCTGAGTCAGAGGGGGCTCAGAAATGGTTCCCTTTGCTCCCCTGTACTGAGAGTCTGAGGGGAGAAGCAGAAAAGTGTCCCCAGCGCTCCGGAGTGTCGTGGGGTGGGATAATGGGCGTGGCCTGCATGCATATTAATCACCTGCACGTCTTTGCGAATTTAGCTTTTCGCGAGGCCCATGGCCTGACCTGTTCCTCGCGAATGACAGGGTATAACTGTATCTTAATATCTTAAAAAACGGATTACAGTCTCAAAAATAATTCTAGTATGTCTGAACAAAACTTTATAATAGAAATAATGAAATGCATAATTTTTCAAATTAAATAGAGAACTTTCATAATCCTTCTGATCCCACTGAGACTAGGGCTTCCAAAAAATCATTTGAAGTGGAAGATAAGCTATTCACAGGTTATTCTGAGTTGGAAGGGACCTACAAGGATCATCTACTCCAACTCCCAAGCAACTCCCACACAGGGATCTCTCCCCCAACCCCAGAGCCATGGCCTATTATCTAGACCAAGTTACTGAGTTCCTCATTCAGTCTTTTCTTAAACACTTCCAGGGATGAAGACTCCACCACATCCCTGAGCAGATCAGTCCACTGAGGGATCACTCCCTCTGTGAAAAAGCTCTTCTTAACATCCAGTCTAAACCTCCCCTGGCAGAGCTTAAGACTATGTCCTCTGGTCCTCTTCTGGTGCTGACAGCCTGAGAGAAGAAATTTACACCCACCTGACTGCAACCTCCCTTCAGGTAGCTGTAGACAGCAATGAGGTCACCGTTGAGCTGCCTCTTCTCCAGGCTGAACAATCCCAACTCCCCCAGCCACTCCTCATAGTGGCTCCTCATGGCTCCTCCATAGCCACTCCTCATGTTCTGCTGCTCTTTCATCATCCTTGTCGCCATTCTCTGGACCCCTTCAAGCAGCTCAACAGCCTTCTTAAACTGGGGAGACCAGAACTGGACACAGAACTCAAGATGTGGTCTGACCGGTGCCGAGTAGAGGGGAAGGATAACTTCCCTAGTCCGACTGACCACACTGCTCCTAATACAGGCCAGGATGCCATTGGCCTTCTTAGCCACCTGAGAACACTGCTGGCTCATATTAAGTTTTCTGTCACTCATTACTCCTAAATCCCGCTCCATTTCACCACTCTCCAGCCACTCATCGCTCAGCTGATAGCAATGCATGGGGTTGTTATGTCCAAAGTGAAGAATCCAGCACTTAGTCTTGTTAAATCTCATATTATTGGAGTCTGCCCATTTCTCTAGTCTGTCAAGGTCCCTCTGAAGGGCCCTCGTACCCTCCGGNCTTGGATGGATCCCATCTGGTCCCATGGACTTATGAGGATCCAAGCCACTCAGCAAGTCTCTGACTGGCTCCTCCTGGATTACAGGGGGGTTATATTGCACCCCTACTCCTTCCTTCAGCCCTGAAGATGAATTAGGAGTTATGGTGCAGAACACACCCAACACCCCAAATTCATCAAAATATGGATTTACCACATGTTTCTATTGATAGGAAAAAATAATCTTCAAGAGTAATGACTTTCTCTATATTAAGGCCAGAAGTTTGGAAGGATATAGGATTGTTACAGCATTCATGTAACAAGGATTTTTTTTTTTTTCTCTCATTTCTCTGTCAATTTCCTTTGAAAATGGAAGTTGCTCACCAGAAATTATATAGCTGCTGTCATACCTTCAGTATGAAAATAGCAATACTTGCTAACACAGCACGGTGATAGGTCCAGCAAAAACAATTACAAGCAGGATGGAGAAGTTGTGTGACAGCCCAACTGTAATGCCTACACGCGCCATTCTGGGGTGTTAATGAGAGTGAGAACAGCAGATTTCAGCTCTTTTAATACTCATCTGTCCTGTTAGTAGCGAATGTGCCCCTGGAGGAGAATTCTGGGAATATAGGCCCATGGTATCATTTTAGGAAAACATAAATCATATCTCCTGCTTTTGAAACTGCCAAAAGTACTTATACTATTGCATAGCACCATAAGGCATCATTGACATACATTGTATACTATTTTAAAAGTATTATTTCCAATTTCCATATACCATTTATGAACGCATAGACTATATGTACCTTCAGCAGCCTCACAAGAGGTAAGTGAAAAAGTAAATGAGTGGTGATTTGCACTGAAAAGAGAAAAATCTATGTTAGGACATGCATCTTTGGTGTTCAGAATAGCTTTCATCTGTGACTGCAAATTCACTTAGATTCCCAAGCAGCTGACCTTTCTTTCCTCTGCAGTCTCACTAAATCAATTTTACAGACCCTATCTTTTTTAACAAGTTAGCTGATAATTTTGCTCAAAGTAGAGGAGCTCTAGCTGTCATTTCTTTCTTGCCAAAGTCCTTAAAAAAATACATAATCAAAGGGAAGACAACACGTTCCATATCGCATCTTTCCACTTCCAGATATCCCTAAGGTCATGAGAAAACACCTACAATGCAATCTCTGTATGTAACTATGGCAGTGATTACACACCACACGACAGTTCACATGGATTTTTGGATAAGGCATTACAATATATATTAGAAGAAAGTATAATCAGTTAAGATCCCAGTTATCAAACGATTTTTCTGAGTTTAACTGGTGATCCTGAGCATGCTTTTTGTTTGTAGAATAAAGAATATATTTAGATATGTCATGCAGGATTGTAAAGCTTGAAAAACACTAGTGGAACAAGATTAAAACCTCAAAAAGGAAAATAGTTTTCAAAATAATTTTTCTTATACTAGATAGTCTATAATAAAAATCAAGGAACTTTCTACTTCTGTTAATAAAGATTATGCATTGTTCATATTTTTGCTTTGTTGAGCAGCAGCAAATGTAAAAACTCGGGCTTCCTATTTAGGGCATAACATATCTAACCTCACACAATGGTGCTTAGCAGTCCATCAACAAAATGTAGCAAGCTAGAAGACTACTCTTTGAGTTCTGAGTCTCAAAATAGTTCTCTAGGTCTGATTTAGATGTGGTCAAAGTAGTCATTTGGGAAATGTTAATAAGGTCAAATTGTAACTTGCACATTTGTGCACACAATTAAGTGCTATTGAAAGTGTTGCCCAGAATGGAGGGAGGGAAATGACACCTACACACCTTTGAACAGTTAAGGCTAAGAAACACAATTAAATCTGGGTATGAGAAAAATCAAACCAGTTCTAAAAGCAATTAAATATTCCCTTACACCTCAAATTTATCTGCGGCATACCTCAGACTTTTGGATATTGTTTAATGTCTGCACCAGCTCAGGCATAAAGAGCTGCAGCTGACAGTAGTAGAATACTGATCTCTCAGCAATCATAGAATGAGGAGACAGCTCCTCTAAGAATAATCTTTTTACCCTGAAAACATGTCCTGTGACACCACATTACACAGAGTCACATTTCCACAGGATGTGCCATATGTCTATCAGAATAAGCTGCAGCACCAGCACTTCTATTTGGTCTCTTAAAAAAATTCCACCTATTAAGCTGTACTGCTCTTGCACAGTTGTTTGGCTGCTGTATCATGCTGAGAAATGCTCTTCAAACACACTAGTGCTGCATTGGCACATTACATAAATCAGGCTCCTCCTCTCTATAGATACAACAGTGTTATGCCTAGCTCACTGCACATGAATTACATCATTTGCCATCTGTAATCTCTATGATACTTTGCACTGAATATAGTCTCAGCATGAATTTACCGGCAGAGACAGGTGATTGTTTGATTCTCATAAGCCTTGTCCAGTACAGCCCATCCTCCTGTTAGATCTGTTAGAAACACTACAGCTGCAGAAATCTTTTTTGCTCCTCCCTTCATGTTATGGCTGAAATCCCCATTTAGTCACATAGTTAATGTCAGACAAATTGTGGCTCACTTGCTTAAATGTAAAGGAAACAGTAATATATTCTTTAGGCTCATGGTAGCTGCAATACAATTTGCATTCCCTTTAATGTGACATGTACAATATGCACAAGCTCTGATGTTAAAGCTCCTGTAGTGCCACTCCCAAACCTCAGCAACACACAAAGCATTCTTCGCAGACAGAGTTCTTTGTTTCACATATCCTGCTTTCTCCTGCTGTTTAGCTTGTAATCTACTGCCAGATCTTATACACCGTTTCTTATGTACAGTATGTCCCTGGTGCATTGCGACCTCCCCATTGCGACCTCGGCAATTTGCGATATAAATTTCCTGCAGTCCAGTTTCAGGCATTTGCGAGGTTCCCTTGCTGGCGCATGCGCAAGTGCCTCTGCTTTGCTGAGGGGCGGTGCCGGCTCTCCCTCTGGAGCAGGACTGGGCCAGCCCCACCAGGAGGACGAGCGGTTTCTGTGGCTCACCGGGGGCTCACGTGGGACAGGGATGGCCGCTGTAGAAGTCAGAGCAGGGCCCTGTGTGGCGTGAGGCGCCAGGTGGGGATGAGTCCTCCACCTGCCTCCGCTTAATTAATCTAGGTCAGGACACGGTGCCGGGACACAGGGCAGGGGCGCAGTGGCGGGACGCAGGGTGGGGACACAGTGCAGGGACACGGCCAGGATGAGCATGGGGGCTGGGGAGGGGGCGGGAGAGCAGTGGCACGGGGTTTTCACTGCCGGCGGCAGATGCGGAAGTGACAGTGTGGCTGAAGAGAAGTCTAGGGATTCTCGGGGGGGCGGTCCCCCGAGGCAGACAGGGCGCAGAAATGCTTCTCTTTCCTCCCATGTGCTGCGAGAGCCTGTGGGGAGGAGTCAAAGAGGCTCCCCAGCGCTCCTGATTGGCAAGGGGTGGAGCAATGGGCATGGCCTGCGTTCATATTAATGACCTGCACGTATTTGAGAGTTTGATGTTTTGCGAGGTCCATGGGCTGTCCTGTTCCTTGCAAATGATGGGGTATAACTGTATATATTTGTGCCTAAAAGTTATTTGTCTTCTTTTCCTCACTTTTGGGAATAAAACCTTACAGTATGTTTCACAAAAGCAGATAGCACAAAAGATTGTTTTTTTCAAAGTGAAAAATAACCAAACAAGGATTATAACTTTTTTTTTTAGTGCCCTAAAAATATTAAAAAAACCCAAACCCCTAAACCAAAAACCACTTAAAAAATATGGATGCAAAAGCAGTGGTCCTGAAGAGAAAATACTATGTGCAGGCATGTTTCTATTTTTAGTTTTGTTATGCATTGTAAATAGTGATGACAAGAACAGAAAAGAGCTGCACATGGATGAAGGCAATGACATAGATTTATTGTCATTAAAACAGACATACATACTAAAGTCTGTGTCTATTTCAGAGAAAATTTAAGGAGGACTTTTTCCATGTTAGATTGCTCATAAGATAAATTTATATCAAGGACATGTAAGTACAGGCATTTATACTTATTAGAGTCGCAAAAATGGCTTTCGTCATCTCTCTTCATTTGATATGTATAAAGATATTAATAAATAATTTATCTAATTATAAACATATCACAGAATCACAGAAAATTATGAGTTGGAAGGGACCCACAAGGATCATCTAGTCCAACTCACCATCTAATACCCGTACAGCGACCAAGAGCACATCCCAGAGCATAATACCAACCTAGATGCCTCACAGTCTAGCAGGCCACTCCGAGCCGGAAGGGGCCCAGGGTCATCCAGCCCTACACCCCCCAGCTAGACCATGTCACTAAGCTCCTTGTCCAGTCTTCTCTTAAACACTTCCAGGGATGGCGACTCCACCACCTCCCTGGGCAGCCCATTCCAATATGCAATTACTCTCTCTGTGAAAAACCGCTTCCTAACGTTAAGATTAAACCTCCCCTGGTGTAGCTTGAGGCTGTGCCCTCTCGTTCTGGTGTCGTCAGCCTGGAAGAAGAGGTCTACACCCATCTGGCTGCAACCTCCCCGCAGGTAGTTGTAAACAGCAATGAGGTCCCCTCTGAGCCTCCTCTTCTCCAGACTGAACAGTCCCAGTTCCTGTAGTCGCTCCTCGTAGGGCCTGCCCTCCAGTCCCTTCACCATCCTCGTTGCCCTTCTCTGCACCCTCTCAAGCAGCTCAACATCCCTTTTAAACTGGGGAGCCCAGAACTGCACGCAGTACTCAAGATGGGGTCTGACCAGCGCTGTGTACAGGGGGAGGACAACCTCCCTGGACCGACTGACCACACTGTTCCTGATGCAGGCCAGGATGCCATTGGCCTTCTTAGCCACCTGGGCACACTGCTGGCTCATATTGAGTTTCCTATCAATCAGTACACCTAAGTCTCTCTCCACTTCACTAGTCTCGAGCCATTCCTCCCCCAGCCGGTAGCGGTGCATGGGGTTGTTATGGCCGAAGTGAAGAACCCGGCACTTAGTTTTGTTAAATCTCATACTGTTGGAGCCTGCCCATCTCTCCAGCCTGTCAAGGTCCCTCTGGAGGGCCTTCCTACCCTCCGGCAGTTCAACATTTGCCCCCAGCTTAGTATCATCTGCAAACTTGCTGATGATGGATTGAATTCCCTCGTCCATGTCATCGATAAAGATGTTGAACAGTACTGGGCCCAACACTGACCCCTGTGGGACTCCACTGGTGACTGGCCGCCAGTCCGATGTTGCACCATTCACCACCACCCTCTGAGCTCGCCCTTCTAACCAGTTTGTGACCCAGCATAAAATGTTCCTTTCCAGCCCGTGCTTTACAAGTTTCTCCTGAAGCTTATTGTGGAAAACCGTGTCAAAGGCTTTGCTAAGGTCCAAGTACACA
The DNA here is from genome assembly GCA_013390025.1 of Pitta sordida. Lineage (NCBI taxonomy): Eukaryota > Metazoa > Chordata > Aves > Passeriformes > Pittidae > Pitta > Pitta sordida. The sequence goes on from WEKX01001375.1 coordinate 6,934, forward strand.
ACATCCACAGCCTTTTTGTCATCGACCAATCGAGTCACTGGATCATAAAAGGAGATCAGGTTAGTCAGGCAGGACCTGCCTTTCCGAAATCCATGCTGACTAGATCCAATGTCGTGGTTGTTCTGCAGTTGCTGTGTAATGGCACACAAGACCATCTGTTCCATGACTTTGCATGGGACTGAGGTCAGGCTGACTGGCCTATAGTTGTTAGGATCATAGAAAGATATATCCAAGCGTGCTTCTTTTAAGAAAATATCTTTCAGAATTTAAATTCTGAAAGATTCATTCATAATGGAGAAAGAAATTCTCAGAGATAAAATTCAGATCTTATGAGTTTGACTGCTCTGTGACCTGTGTGATATTAAGCAAAGAACGATTCTGGTTTTCAAAAAATGCCTGCTTTGTTATGGTAATAATTATCCTAGTATCTACTACAATTTATTATTATTACAGCTCAATATGAATGTTTCACAGCTAAAGCTTGTTTAAATTTTTTTAGATCTAGGATGCTACAGAAATGTTAATAGCAGTGGGTTCTAGAACTAAGTTTTACTAATATAGAGAGAGGAGTTAATTTGTATTTTAAAGAATATACAGATGAACTTCACTGAACTTCACTGAACTCCAGTTCATCATTCAAGCTTATACTATAAAATTAAAATAGCTTTATGAAGCACCACAGGCTGCTTCATAATTTCTTAGTTTTCCATTTCAACGACCTTTGTGTTACAGATAAGAAAACTAAGATTCCATTAGAAATGGTATGTTCTTGTCAGTGTTCATTGCAACAAATAAACAAAAGTACACTACAATATATTGGCTGGCAAAAAATAAATAAACCATTTCAAAAAAAGGTTTTGCTCAAAACCTGACGAGAGTTAGCAGAAATCTCCAACACTAATATGCCTATTGACATGCCTATCAGAGAGTATAATGATAGGTAGATTTTTTCAGTTCTGAAACAGATAAACGGTGAAAGAACTTAATAAGGCCAGATCTACACATTTTGATAAGGATTCCGAAACTTAAGGAGACATGGGATATCTGAAACCTACACTTCTAACTCTGTCTGCCTTCTAGCAAACTAATTCAATATCTGATTAGAGTCCTCTCCTTTCATACCAAATAAAAATTATTGGGGCTCATGTTAGCTAATAAGACTACCTTCAATCCAACACTTCTACATCAAGAGTCTTCTCGTTGCATAAATAAAATCATCATCAGTGACAGAGGCTGGAGGAGAACTCAGATGTCATCTCAATCTTCCTGTACCAAACACTCAGTCACTATACTTAAAATGTGTTCTCAATAAGGAATAAACACAAACAAATGAATGAAGTACTGAAAACACCTGCTTAATCTGGAGTGCATCTTTGAATCACCACATCATATGCTTAAAAACCAACATATGTTGTAGCACACGCTGAAAAGTTTCAGCTATAGAGATCTTCTACAAAGAAAATCAATAAAATCCTTTACTCAGTGAGCCAGGGAAGGAGGGTCCAAACTATACTACAAAACTGCATGCTCTTGAGAAAAAAGCAGAGTCAAATGATTCTTTAAATGGTATCTCATTCAATATTCTTACTTTCCAGAGATTTTAACGGTAAAAAAAATCAATGTCCTGATTGATTTTTCAACCATCTTTCATTTTCATCTCTAAGCAAATGGCATTAATAATGAACTGCTCTTGAGAACGGCTTTGATCTATTAGTGTGTTACATTGTTGTACAGTTAGATATTTCCTCACTCTGTCTTGGATTTCCTAACCTATTATATTCTGGACAATTTAAAATGGCCAATTTTCTAGGGATGTAATTAACTTTTTTTTAAAATTAGGATAATGCACATTTCATACTTGTATCATACCAATCATGTAATTTTTAAATGACTATGTAATTGCATTTAAGAAAACAGGTCCAGTTCAGAGCTGAGTCCACAGGAAACAAGATAACAATCAGTGACCTCTTTTTCTGACCTCTGTTTTTTTCTTCCATGCACTCTCTGGGCTAGATTAGCATTTGCAGTAGAAGCATGGAAATAAAACAGGATTGTAGCTCGATGAAGGTGACAGAGTGCTTAATTCCTTCACCCCATGAGCCCTAGGCACAAGCAAAGATATAGCAAAAGGGAAGTATCCATAACTACTCTCTCTCAAATAGTTTCATGCTGACTTTTTCCCCAGTGTAACTTAAGCAATATCACAGCAGGCTAAATTCTACTGCTGATCCTGAAAGTGATCTCAGCAGAGATACATTTTTTTACTGTGCCATAAAAGCAGGGTGGAGAAAAATATGTTCAAAAGCATGAAGCAGCCTGGGGATTCTTTATGTTGAAGACATGTCTTACTGAAGTGCTATTTTTTAAATATTCTATTAGAAAAATTGGCATAAATTTGGAGGCTTAATGACTCAAATTACTTATTGATAAGCAATGCGCATATCTCTTAGCTCTCTGAGCATTATACTGTAGTTCTCATAGAGTACTCTTAAAACTGCACTTTATTAACACCTCATTAGAATCTTATTAAGCTCTTCAAAATGCATAAAATTAACGAGCACTTTTTTTTGTCATTTCATTTTAAGCCATACTTTTGTAACTGTGAGTAAAAGGAGAGAAAAGCAAAACAGCAAAAGCACTAACTAAGCTTTATGCCCAGCATTCCATCTCAGGCAGTACAAGACAGCAAGGCAGGCTATGTGACTGACTTCCCTAAATGCAGACACTGCTGATACTGTCCCAGGTTAATATAATGTGGTGAAGTAGTTTGACCTTGGCTGGGTGCCAGTTACCCACTAAAGCCGATCTCTCTCTCCCCTCTGCAACGGGACAGAGGAAAGAAAATATAACAAAGGGTGTCATGAGTTAAGGACCACAAGATATCATATTCCTATCACCCATCAAGGGGAAAATAAGCTCCAAGTGTGGATATTAATTGAATTTATTATCAATAAGATCAGAGCTTAAGAATGAGAAGTAAAATAAACCTTATAGACATGTTTCCCCCAGACCCCCTCCTTCCAAGTTCTACATCCTGCCTACAGCCATGCAGGGGGATTGAAGTGGGGGTTACGGTCGGTTGTTGTTTCTGCTGTTGTTCAGAGAGACGAATCCTTCTCTGCATCCTGTGGAGTCCCTACCACAGGAGATAGTCCTTCACAAATTTCTCTATTGTGAGTCCCTCACACAGGGGACAGTCCTCCACGAACTGCTCCAGTGCAAGTCCATCTCACATCTGAAGAACTCTTCAGACACTGCTGCCACATGGGTCACTTTTCCACAGGGTGCAGTCCTTCAGGCACAGGCTGCTCGAGTGTGGGTCCCTCACAGGCCACAAGTCTTACCAGGAAATCCTGCTCCTGCGTGGGCTGTCTCCCTATGGGTTAGCAGATCCTTGCCAGGCGCCTGCTCCAGCATGGGCCTCCTATGGGGTCACAGCCTCCTCCAGACATCCACCTTCTCTGGTGTGGGCTCCTCCATGGGTTGCTGGTGAATCTGTGCACCTCCATGGTCCTCCATGGGCTGCAGGCATGTTGTAGTTTAGAGTAAGATTCTGGAGTTATTTACCCTTCCCCCACCAAATCCGATAGAATAATTTCTTTCCTCAAAGGAAAGTGAAGGGAAAAAAAGAAGAAAAATATTTATTAACTAAAGTACACAGATTTATAACTAAAAATCCTCCTCCAGAGAACTGAGGAACAACAAAAAAATAAACCTGCTGTTAACAGTCCAACAATACAGTCAGGTCTCCTATATCGTGGACCCGCGGTCTTAACTGGGACCTGCGTAGTCTGACTTCTGCGTTGAATGGCACCTCATTAATATGCAAATTTTCCCCACACCCTCACGCGGCCCCGATGTTGTTTCGTCACTGTGTTGCTGTGTATCAGTGTTTGTCAGCCCTTCCCGGTGTCCAAAGCCACCCCACGCTAGGTAAAACTCCTTTTCAGCTCAGCCAGGGACACGGGTGCAGGGAGCTGCCCGGGCTGCTGACCCGATGTCTCTCAGGGTGGGTAGACCTGGTGTCTCCATACTCGGGGTAGACGAGTATGTCTTGGAGAGTCACTCAAGAAAGTCTCAACACCTGAGAGTGTGTAAATCTTTCATAACTGCACGGCAGCAGCTCTGGGGGAGCGGCCCCACCATCACTGTGTTGGCAGGGGGGAGCAGGGGAGAAACGGCCCCGGTGCGGCGGTGGCTGCAGCAGGGCTGGGAAAACCAGAGGTGATACCGCGTCGTGCCAAGGGAGGAACGGGGGAAGAGCAGTCCCGCTGCCGCCACAACAGGAGGGGAACGGGAGACGAGCAGCCCCGCCGTGGCCACTGTCATACCGGGGCCAGGGAAAGCGGCAGTGCCGCCGCTGCCACCATCCCAGGGCCAGGAGGAACCGGCGGGGCTGCCGTGGCAGCTGTGCGAGTTGAGTTTCATATTCATGCTGCCTAATTGAATATTCATCTGTGCCTGGTCGCACATGTGCAGTTGCAAAAATGGGCCTCCTTCATCACTAAAACATCATGCCACTAAGATCTGAAGCCACAATATAGGGGGCACGAAGTACAAGAGGGCCAACTGTATCTGCTATTTTCCTCCCCCAGACTGGAGATGAGGGGGAGGAAGGGGAATCAGAACCAAGTTTCTGGCTAGATGTGAAGCCTCCCAGAGCAGTTGAGATCTCTTTTCAGTTTTGATATGGAAAGAGTCCAGTTCCCCTGATTCTCCAGGGAAAGCTGGAAAATGAAGAGTAGCTCTGATTCACCGGCATGCCGAGCTGACAAGCCGCAGGAACCACCACTGCAGTTGCCACCACTTTTCGGAACTGCCGCGCTGCTGGTGCTGCAATGTGTCATTCCGTTTTCCAGAATCTACCATCATCACTGAAGGGGGCGAGGGGTGCTACAGACAGCACAGCAATATGGAATACAAACTACAAAGATGCATTCACCACACACATTACAATGCCAACCTATGACAAGGTGGATCTCTACACCCCTGTGGTCCTCCATGGGCTGCAGGGGCACACCTGCTCCACCATTTTGTGTACCACAGGATGCAGGGGAAGCTCAGCTCCAGTTCCTGGAGCACCTCCTTTGACTCCTCTTCCACTTCTTCCACTACTGGAGTCTGCCCATCTGTCCAGTCTGTCCAGGTCTCTCTGCAGAGCCTTCCTACCCTCTAACAGATCAACACAGGCTCCGAGCTTGGTGTCATCTGCAAATTTGCTCACAATGGACTCAATCCCATCATCAATATCATCAATGAAGATGTTGAACAGGACCAGACCCAACACCGACTCTTGGGGGACACAGCTAGTGACCAGTCACCAACTAGATGAGACACCATTAATCACCACTCTCTGGGCTTGACCATCTAGCCAGTTCCTGACCCAGCAGAGAATGTTCTTATCTAAACCCTTTGCTGCCATCTTCCCCAGGAGTATATCATGGGAGACTCTGGCAAATGCTTTATTGAAATCCAGATACACTACATCCACAGCCTTCCTCTCATCCACCAGGCGAGTTACCTGATCATAAAAAGAGATCATGTTGGTCAAGCAAGGCCTACCCCTTCTAAACCCATGCTGGCTGGACCTGATCTCTTGTTCATCCTGTAGACATTGCATGATAGCACTCAGCACTATCTGTTCCATAGCTTTGCCTGGGACTGAGGTGAGGCTACCAGGTCTGTAGTTGCCTGGATCATCCTTCCAACCCTTTTTGTGTATGGGGGTCACATTCGCCAACTTCCAGTCATCCAGGATATAACCTGTGCTCCAAGACTTCTGATAAATGATGGAGAGCGATTTAGCAAGTTCATCTGCCAGTTCTCTCATCACTCTGGGGTGAATCCCATCCGGTCCCATGGACTTATGGGGATCCAAATGGATTAACAAGTCTCTCACTACCTCCTGAATAACAGGGGGACTACACTGTACCCTGTCCCCATCTACCCGTTTAGATATCCAATCATCCAATGTACTAGTGTTCAATCCATTAGAATACCTATCTGTATGATTTGGTTCTAAGAAATTACAAAGAAACAAACTTTGATTTAAATCTGTGGCTATTTTTAATGTACCCGTTATATCATGGATTAAGTTGGAGAAAAATATCAGAAGTCGTAGAAGTAATTATGGAGACTTCTTGTAAACCAGGGAATGGAATATATTTCAAGACATTACAGGGAGAACAGTTGCTTCAACAGTTACTGAACCCCCCAGTTAAAATAAGGGGATCTAGATGAGATATGAGTAATAGCAGTGATTTTCTAAGCTAAAGTAAGGAAGAATGTTAATGATGGACAGAAGTAATTTTTATTCCTCACATGCTGAGCACAAGGTGAGGTGTATTCCTGAAAAGAGGAATACAGAGGAAAAAAGACAAAAAATAAGAGAGAAAATAGAAGGCAGAAAAAAAATATAGAAGCAAAAGAAATGAGAGAAGAAAGAGAACAGAAAAGTAGATAAAGGCTGACAGATTATTTCCCACATCAAAATAATGTATCATAACAGGTAAATTTATTTGTACTCAGTGGAGCATGTACTCTCCAAGTATCTGATACTCAGATGGTATCCTTCCAGTAATTTAGCACTGTGCCCCATCTGCAACACCTGAGCACTTCTGTATCCTCAGAATGCTGAAAGCCACAGCTTCTGTCCATCACAGATTTCTTATCAGATTAAATTCAAAGAATACACTATTCAATTACCTTTTTTTTTTCCTTACATATTTTAACTGTCATTAAAAAAAAAGTCTAAAATTTGATACATGCCTAAAAGTCTAGATGTACAACCAGGAAGGGAGTCACATCCTTCTTCAACACTTGTTCCAATCATGGAATAACAGATGTTCCAGGCCCAAGGAGTGTTCCTCTTGCAAACGACAAAAATGACAAATCCCGTGCATATTAACATAAAAATACAGCATAGATAATGACAAGAACTCTTCTATGTTGCCCTTCACTTAATGAAGGTGAAAAGCCTGAAGCATCAATGAGTTAATTAAAAATATTCCCATTCTGTTCTGTACTGGTTCTTAGACAGTTTATTCCTTAGCTGACCTAGGAGAAGAAGTCTTAACAGAACGGTAGTATAAAAACAGTTCCACTTTTAAAACAATGAATGACTAACATTTTTAATGGAGATCTTGTGAAAAATTATTTTAATGATTTTTCTTTAATATTGAGGTACTCTTTCTGTAACAAACATGAACGTGCACTTATGTCAGAAAGAAATCTCTGACTGGTAAATTCTTGAATAACGGGCCTCCTTTAAATTTTAGCCAGCTTAATTTAAATTTTAAATTTAGTTTAAATTTTAAAATATGTATTTAAACGTATTGCATAAGACAGCAGTTACTTGTAGTGTCTATCTTTACATCTGTCTGCTCACATTGTTCTTTCTCATTTTTCTTTTTTCTTTCCAGCTAAATGAAAAAGGTCCTTTGAAGGAATGCTCCTCTGGCTTTTTTGTATTAGTCCAGATTTATGCTTTGCTTGTACTAGCAAAATAATGAGTGAATCAAAAAATTGCTTTTGTACACCCAGTGAACCATAACTCTATATATGATAAATCATGGCTAGTATAAATACACATATTTTCTTTTCCCACCCTGCCAGGGGGAAATGTTTAAAATGATGTGTAGAAGTCTGCGCTTTCATATCATGCCTAAATTTAGTAAAACATTTTGCTTCAGAATTTTTATTTAGTTGTTTACTTTTGTATTTAGTAAACAGTCTGGATATATAGACCAAAAATATTTTGATACTGAATGGTACATACTTACCAGCCATTTTTATATTCTCTTTAGGTGCTGATAGTACTGCACGTATGGAAACATTAATGTATCAGATAATAATTCCAATGAAATCAGCTATAGGTTTGTTTTTGCTTTTTAAGACACTTTCCTGTCACCACAATGTTATTGGCAGGCATGCTTTTTTATATTTGAGCATTAAATAATAGGTGAAACTACTTACATATTCTAACACTCTTGATAGTGTTTCTACTCATCCAAAGGCTGTAGATTTGCTTTATGATTACTGTTTTATTTCGTTTGATAGGGTCATTCTTATGCTTTTTTAGAAAAAGAAGATTTAATTTAAACAAAGTTGGTAGTAGTTTATTTGAAATATATATACTAAAATTCTGCTTTCCCCAGAGCAACTTGTGTAAAATGTATTAGATTTGTACAAATTTAAACAAAGACTTGTCAGTGTTTTTGACATGTGCTTTCCCTTCCCTACACAGTTCACTGGAAGTCAAAACAAAACTCTGAACTGACTTTTCCTCTTCAGGATCAATTTGTGTATCCAGTCACAAAACTTCCCCTCTGGACTAGGCAGGCATTAACACACCATTTACATTTTCAGCTTATCCTATAGCAAGCTTCTAATGAGACAGACTTGGTGGGCAGTGCTAGCCCTGCTCCTCACAATGGCCCTGATGTGTATTAGCCCTGAAAGAAGGCTCAACACTCCTTCACACAGAATCGCAGAATCACAGAATATTATGAGTTGGAAGGGACCCACAAGGATCATCTAGTCCAACTCACCATCTAACACCCGTACAGAGACCGAGAGCACATCCCAGAGCATAACACCAACCTAGATCCCTCACAGTCTAGCAGGCCACTCCGAGCCGGAAGGGGTCCAGGATCATCCAGCCCTACACCCCCCAGCTAGACCATGTCACTAAGCTCCTCGTCCAGTCTTCTCTGCAACCTCCCCGCAGGTAGTTGTAAACAGCTTCGGCTGCCTATTTCCCTCATGCAACACCTCTGTGCAGTCTTTTACTGCCCTTGCATTCATTCCTTGATCCTTCAATCCCAAACAAGCAAACAGTATGAGTGACCAAGTGAGTGGCTGGAAAGCAAAGGACGAGCCCAAAAGAGCACGAGGATGGTGGGGGATGAGAGGGGGTGTGGGGGCGGCCATTAGTCTAAAGGAGAAGCTCAGATCACCTTGAACCTGGGACCAATTTTTTTTTTTTTGCAGTTTCAGGTATATACAGCTGAGGGAAGAGACTCCCACCTGCAAGATCCACAAAAAACCACCCACATTATGACCTATGCCTCTTTTCTCTGGGAATGTGAAAATTAATCCATGCTTCTAATTGTGAATCTATGCCTATAGCTGGAGCTGATGGACGGAAAAGCTGCACCTCAGAGATCTGCAGATATCACATGACGGTACTCACTTCCCTCTGAAGGTTGTTGACAGGTTATATTCATTAGTTTTGGTATGAGTCACACTGTTACTAAATTGATAGAGCTACAGAAAAGCCTACTAGTGAACAAAAATAAATAAGAACATTTCTTCTCCCTAACCTCGCCATCTGCCACAAACTCATAATACCTTCAAATTTCTTCAGGTAGTTAAGGCATATTTCTATAGACTAGTATCACTGTTTACCTGATTTTTCCTTAGAAAGTGCAAGAAATTGACATTCTTTTAATACAGCCTTGGGAAGCTATCCTGTATTTGGTCAAATAAACCACTTCTGTGATGTTTTCTAAATACATTTAATAAAATTATTAATTCCGTATCTCCATGGACTTGCTAAAAGCATATACAGTATGTCCCCGCTGCATTGCAACCTTGCCATTGCGACCCCACGGATTTCTGGCTTCAGGCATTTGCGAGGTTGCTTGGCTGACGCATGCGCAGTGCCTCTGCTTTGCCGAGGGGCAGTGCCGGCTCTCCCTGTGGGGCAGGGCCAACCCCTGGGGCAGGACACACGGGGAGGGTGGGTGGTTTCTCCAGCTCACAATAGCATTTAGAGCCCTGTAGCACGGTGCCTTGGTCCCTGACCCGGTCCTGTGTGTCTCCTGTGTGCTCCACGGAGATCCAGCACAGCACCGTCACAAGACATGCCATTCCTTGTTACTCAAAGCCCAGTCAAAGCCTGGGCAGCACTGCCTCTACAGGACCGGTGGATGTTAAAGGGAAAGCAACTCTGATACCGATGCCCTACCCTCCCCTGCCATAAGCAGCACAGGCTGTCGCAGTGTTGCAAAGTTAAGGTTTTTCCAGGCTCCAGAACGCTGATTGGAGCTCAGGGACACCCCTTCCCCACCACGGAGGCAGGGCAAGTCTGCGGTGGCAGCAGCTGTGCCGGTACAGGGCCGCAGCAGTGCGGGGTTTGGCCTGCGTGCACACACAGTCGCAGCAGCCGCTCAAAAACAGTTCCCTTTGCTCTCCTGTGCTGACAGAGCCCATGTGAAGGTGTCCACAGCGCTCTGGACTGCCGGGGGGGTGGAGCAAAGGGAGTGGCCTGCATGCATATTAATGACCTGCAGGTCTTTGCAAGTTTGACGTTTCACGAGACCTTTGGCATGACCTGTTCCTTGCAAATGTGGGGGCACAACTGTACTTAGATAGGAGTACTACTGGTAGGTAGTTTTTGTGATGGTACTGAGGATGAATAGTGTAACTACATGAAGTCAGACCAAACCCAGGAGTAACTCTAGCAGAGAACCAAGAGCAGGTGTCTCAGGAGCAGCAGAAGAACAAGCCAAAATGCTACTTCTCAACAATGTTTCTACACCCCCTAGACAATTTCAGCACAAGAACTAAATTTATTTTTTTAGTAACCATTAATATATTTCTTATCCATTAACTTGACCAATCCTCCTATAAATTCACAGAGACTTTTAGTCCCAAAATATCTTCTAGCTCAACAGCTCAGAAACCCACTGCACAAAAGGTCACTTCTTGTGTTGGGAAACAGATTATTCTTATATGTTTCTTTCCATGTCCTTACGTTTTTATCCAAGTGATACATATTTACATAATGTTGGCAGATCAGTCATGATTTTACCATTATTTAGACATTTCCAATATGTAGCTCTTCCATATGTTCTTTCCTAATGCACTTCTTCAGATCTCTGCTACTGCATCCTTTCTGAGATGGGGGAAAGAGGAGAATGTCCTACAGGATTAGAGATGCAAGCATATCATGGATCTGCACAATGTCAGAGATGCATTACTAAAAATTCCTAGCATTTGATTTTCTCTTTTGATTGATAAGAGCACTGATCAGACATTGTTTTGGAAATCTCTATCAAAACACAGTAATCCCTCACTACTTCATGGTTCACCATTCGCACATTCAATACACTGTGGGCTTTTTTCCATGTCTTTACAGTCTTTACCATCTTTACTGCTTTTACTGTATTTACCGCTACTTCACAGATTAAGCTCATCGTGGTATCTTTCTGGAACCGACTCCCTGCAATATTTGAGGGATTACTGTACCTAGATTTCATTCAGAGCAAAGCTTAACTTAGAGCCCATTACTTTATACGTAAAATGATAATTTATTGACTCAATTAGTATTTATTTACTTTGGATTTTATCTGATGGACCTACTGACTAGTTCTAACAACTGGTAACCACAGTCCTGAAACCTATATATCTAAGTTGAAATAAACACAATTAGTAGCAATGGCAATTAAAATGGTGATACAGTACTCTCTTACTTCTGAAATGTTGATTTAGGTGCTATGTTGCAAATGCAGTTAACACCCTATCATTGAGCTTCTGTATACAGGCTAACTGTTCTTCCTGAGACTAAAGGGATCTATAGTGTCCTGACTGATGCTGATTACCTAACTAAGTTTTTTAATTTGCAGTTGCGGGGAAAAGTAATGTATGTATTTCATGTAAAAAATTAGAGTTCGCTGATGCAACACTAAATGCAGGTCTTACATCTGGAGTGTGCGGACTTCTTTTTTTTGTTAAAGTTGCACAAACCTACAGTCGGTAGAGTATAAAAATAAAATCAAAACATGCAGAGATTTTCACTTGACTTAAATGCAAATACAGTAATCCCCTGGAATTCACAGGGGGTTGGGTCTGGGCAGGTCCCACGAGTTATGAAATCCATGAAAATATTGAACCCAGGAATATTCAACTACTCCCTGCCTGTAGCCACGCACCCTCCACTAATAAGGTCTGGAGGGGCGATCCTGGGAGTGTGACTCACACTGTAGCACTTCATTAAAGCAGAGGAAGTGCCCTTTGGTGCTTCCCAGCCGCAAAATCCGGGGTCTGGGACATTCTGCGCACGTGCACGGTCTCACAACTCACTGAAAATCCAACCGTGATTAATTGAATACGTTGATATGCAAGCCGGGAATATGCAGGGATCACTGTAAAACTTAACTTCTGGCCTAGCTTCCCCAAGATCATCAAGAAGGAGCCCATGCGAAAAACATTACAAGAGGTAAGGCTCAACAACAAGTCTGGTGTTTGGGAAACAAACTGTTGACTAGTTGACTAATGAAAAACTAAATAAAACAAGCTACAAACTGCAAAAGCAATGTTGATTCCTAGCTCCCTGCAAGCTGCATTTGGTTGATTATATTTCTTCTGGCATAAACAAACAAGTTGAATCATTTTTCTGTAATTAGTATAACCAAGATTACAAATTTGTTTTATTTAAGTATTTAATCAGCCAGATATAAGTAGATTTTCTTAGAATTATCGAGTTTCCATGCACCAGATGTCTAGTATTTTCACATTTTAGCTCTTATTCCTTCTTCATTTGTAATAAATTTATTATATATTTGCCCCAGACCTATCTGTTTTACTGCACCTTTTTCATTATAGTCTTTTCAGCTGTCATGTTCCTTGTTCTCTTGAATTTCAACATGGGTAATCCATTTTGCAGCAGTTTCCCTTTTTAGCAGAGTAAGTCACAGAAAGTAAGACAGTAAAACTTTAATTATCAGTTACTTAAGCCAAATGTTTTCCTCCAATTCTATTATATAGGCAGTGAATTTGGACCCAAAAAGCACCAAGATTGCCATTACTTTATGGATTCCCATATTAGATAAATGATGGAAGATGTCATCCAGTGTTTTCTGATTCCTGTATCTGGGCTTATCTCACCAGAACTTAACACAGTCTGTCCTACCTTTATAGTACAGTCACCCACACTGCTAAATTGAATTGCTGGATTATGTGAGATCCACAGCCTAGGATGCTAGTGGATAATGGCTTTGCAACGCAGTTTATAAGTAGCAATTGCACTGGTGCCAGTTGCTGAATTAAGCCTGAGGTGGTGTGAAGATTCAAAACTAACCAGGATTGGGAGTTTCGTTTTTTATTGGACTTCAGAAGCAGAAGGAAAAATGATGTGACATGAAAAAATAGCTGCAGATTACCTTCAGGCTGTTACAGTTCACTGCATGTTGGCCAAATCCACACCTAGACATAGGACTGTAACTCATAAGATTAACAGAAGGACTCAAAAACATAACAGAACAAGGAACTTGCTTTATTTCTGGTTCCTGAGAGGCCTGAAATAGCAGGGTAGTGTCTGTAATCAAAAGGATTAAGGCTAGTTCCCAAATAGTTAGGAAGTTCTCAGCAGGCAATTTGCATGTTTGGATCCTGCAACAGAAGGCTAACATGTGGAATGGTACTAGCATCAGGATATGCTAGCAGCAGTAATTCATAGCTAATCTTCATTTCATGGAATGTCCTGAAAAAATAAGGGTTAGCCCCTTTTTCCATGCTTAACACCATCATCCTGAGCATGGGTTGAATAAGTATGGCAACCTATATGACCAAGTAGTTTGTTGCTACTTCTGAAATACTGTTTAGTTGCCATTCAAGTCAAGTTTACATTAATTTAGGATTAGTAGAAAGTTGGTAAAAATGCCATTTTTTATTAGGTGAACAAAAACAATAAAGAAGAGGGCTGATACCAGCTGGGCAACTTTTCGTGGATGTTTCTGGAGAAGATATGTGGTACTAGGCTAAGATGGATGGTATGTTACCAGCTATAATTCAAGTAACATGTAGTGAAAGCCAAACATATTTCTGAAACAAGTTGTAGACTTTGGGCCACAGTTTTCATGGCTGCATATATTCATGGATCCGCCAAGAGGACCATTATTTACAGAATCACAGAATTAGTAAGGTTGGAAAAGACCATAGAGATCATCGAGTCCAACCTATCACCTATCACCTGATACCTAACCTGTTGTCCTGCTACGAAAACACCATCCTACCAATAACACACTATCCTATTATCTAGGTCACGCTACTAAGCACAGCATCCAAACTTTTCTTAAAGACCTCCAGGGACAGTGACTCCACCACCTCCTTGGGAAGCCCATTCCAGTGAGAGATCACCCTCTCTGTGAAAAAGTTCCTTCTAATGTCCAGTCTAAATCTCCCCTGATGCAGTTTAAGACTTTACTTACTTTACTTATGCTACAACCCATCTGACTTCATTGCAGCGCTTGGGTGGTTCTCAGATTTCATCATAAGAGCCTTTTGGTCCCTACTGTTGTGAACATCAGCTTAAACACTATGCCATAGCTAAACCTATATATTGATCCAGTTTGCAACAAAACAGAAGAACTGCTGGCCATTTTTTGCTAACCCTTATCTTACTGATAGGGAATTTGTCTGACCTGTCAATCAACATAAAACTTCATTAACCTCTACTTCCATCCATAACTGGACTCTTAATACAACGTCCAACCGTAAACATGATTCTCAGATTTGGTTTGTACCTTACCATCATGGTATCAGTAAGGAATTTACCTGTTCTGTCACTGGTCATAAACATAGCATGCATTGATATCGGCTGGGGGAGGAGTGGCTGGAGAGTGGTGAAATGGAGAGGGATTTGGGAGTATTAGTTGACAGAAAACTTAATATGAGCCAGCAATGTGCTCAGGTGGCTAAGAAGGCCAATGGCATCTTGGCCTGTATCAGGAATAGTGTGGCCAGGAGGGCTAGGGAAGTTATTCTTCTCCTATGCATGGCACTGGTCAGATCACATTTTGAGTACTGCGTCCAGTTCTGGTCTCCCCAGTTAAAGAAGGCTGTTGAGCTGCTTGAGAGGGTCCAGAGAAGGGCGACAAGGTTGGTGAAAGGACTGGAGAACAAGCCATATGGGCAGCGACTGTGGGGACTAAGGTTGTTCAGCCTGGAGAAGAGGAGGCTCAGAGGTGACCTGATTGCTGGTTACAACTACCTGAGGGGAGG
>WEKX01001377.1:0-12451 GCA_013390025.1 Pitta sordida
GGGGGATCACTGTAGTATGTGCTAGTGCTACTAACAATTATTTGGTATTATGCCCTTTTAAGGTGTTTCCCTTTCAGAGGAAATTTTTGTAAAAATCAGAATCACTAATCACACCTTAAAGCACACCCAGTATAATGAGTGAACTGGGTCACCTATATATATATGCATTAATATACATACTTACATTTTCTTTCAGTAAAACATGAAATGTCTTAATGGAATATGAAGTTTCTGCCCAAGTAATGGTATAGAACACAGCACAGACTACTTACTGCTACCATCAACTCACTGGCTTAGTAACAGTGCATCTTCCAAGGCTGAGTACAATCTAACTTACTTGAATTCTGGCACCTCTTCCCCCTCTAAGTCATTTGTATGTGTGCAAAAAGTTTCAACATATTTTCAAAATCATTCTACCTAGAATCTCATATTGAAACTTAACTATTTGGTCAGGAGTTGAGAATGCATTTTATCACTGAGTTAAAGCATACTTGTTCCCTGTCATTTCTTACCATAAGGATAGTCACGTTTCTACAAACGTTCATGCAAGTAAAGCAAATGCTTCAGTAGAAATACTGAAATGTTATAAAATATAATGCTACTAATAATACAATAACTAATAACAAATAAAAATAATAAAAATACTATTTTTTTCAATGCAGATGAAATGCGTGTTCACAAGTGATTAGATACTTAACTATTCTGTTTTAATGCAGCTAAAATGCTTCAGCCCTGAACCTTGTCAGCTTTTTCAAAGCGTCTAAATAGTTTAACCAAGAGAGAGAACAAAAGCAGTTACTTAGACATTTGCATACATGTCCCGAGGTCTGCAGTGCTGAGTCACATCTGGCATCACTTACCTCCAGAAATGAAGCTCAAATCCTTCGCACTTATCCTTGCATTTTAAACAGGGAGCACCAAATCCTTCCTCGTGGCCCAAGCCCATCTGTGTACACAACAAGATGAGTACAATCAGCTTTCAAGAATCATGCTACATGAACGATCTCACTGCTGCCTTTATAATTTGCAGTCTAGAGCTAAAGCAAAAGATTAAGCATTTGACTAAGCTGACATTAGGACCACATTCTGGGATCCATGCACCTTCCTATTGTACCCATATAAGTAACAGTGTTCACACAAGCCTGTTCAGCACTGATCTAGCCAGCAGTTAGCCTTAGCCAAAACCAAGGATTTTTCCAGTGACTTGTTTCCCCAGCTCAGCTTTCTCTACAAACTTTACACAAGTGTGAAAAGTGATATGTTGAGAATTATGAATTCACATCTGAAAGCAGAATTAATAAAATTAAGACAATGTAGCCTAGTTTGAAATGAATTGTTTAGAATAAAGGTGAGGTTTAGCCTTTCGAGGCGTGGGGGGAGGGGATGTAAGCTTCTCTGTCTCTCCAGACTTCTTGGAATGGGTATGGAGATTATAGATAACATAGTCATTGACTCACAAATGCTCCACCTGAAAGCAATTAGGCCTGGTCGGCCTGCCTTTTTGTCTTTTAAGTGGGGTTTCCAACGACAGTGATCCTCCCCATAGTCCTGTTTCATCCTTTGCAGGATCCAATTAGTCACTGTTGATTTTCCAGTGACTTGTGGGACCTGGCGCATGCGCAGAACCTACCATGAACCCAGTCTGCTCAGGATTATGTAAATTGGTCCCAGCTGGGAGGCACTGTGGCACAGCCGGGATGCGTTTAGTGTAAATGCGGTTTTGGAATTGTCTGGAATTGTCCTCCGCCGGGCTACAACATGGAGTGACGGGACTGCCATTGTGTGTGTCTGTATGTGAGAGTGGGGGGGCACCTTCCCACCCCTACTCCTGCGGTGCCCTTTGCGTGCCCACAGTCAGGCAGGTTCCAGGGCCAGCGCAGGGCGGCCACCACCCCGCGCCAGCCGGCCATGGCCCTGTGCCGCCGGCGGACGCGGCCCCATGCCAGCACTGCCATAGCCCCGATCTGAAACAGTTTTTGGGACTGTGCCGCCGACCCTCTGCCGGGGTTGGCTCGGGAAGTGCAGTCGCCACACTCCACCTCATCTGTGCCCACAGTCAGGCAAGCTCCGTGGCTGGGACCCGGTGGAGCCCAGGGCTGCCCATCTCTTCTATGGCTATTTGAAACCATTAAATCCAGAATGAGCCATTTCTCTATAACAGCTTGAAATTATCATATGAACAAGTAGTAGCTTGCTACTGAGGTCCCAGAATTAAAAAAAAAAGAAAGTGACTTTTGTGTTTCTCTGTATAAGATGTATTTTTTAAAAAGTTTTAAAATGCACGTTTTCATGTTTCTCTTTATAAAATGTATTTTTATGTGAGTTAACGATGCATTTTATGTTCCTTTTGTGGGTGTATGTGGGATTTTATTTTGTATTTCTTTGAAAGTTCCAATTGCATTTTTTTTATCTTTAAACTGTTATATTTTGAGTTCGAAGATTTTTTCCTGACATCGTACTTTTCTTTTATGTGCATCTTTATAAGTTTAAATTGNACCCCTACTCCTGCGGTGCCCTTTGCGTGCCCACAGTCAGGCAGGTCCCAGGGCCAGCGCAGGGCGGCCACCACCCCGCGCCAGCCGGCCATGGCCCTGTGCCGCCGGCGGACGCGGCCCCATGCCAGCACTGCCATAGCCCCGATCTGAAACAGTTTTTGGGACTGTGCCGCCGACCCTCTGCCGGGGTTGGCTCGGGAAGTGCAGTCGCCACACTCCACCTCATCTGTGCCCACAGTCAGGCAAGCTCCGTGGCTGGGACCCGGTGGAGCCCAGGGCTGCCNTCTGATCAATTTTTTTTATTTAAACCAGAAAGAAAAAATCAGTATTAATCAGTATTATTATACTTACTGAAATAGACTGAGGTGACCTTGGATAGTAAAGGAAAGGCTTAAAATGCATTACAAAAATTGCTTTTGATGTTTCTTTAAAAGCTGCATTGGTATAAGTTGTGGTCTTTTTCTGTATTTTTCCTTATAAAGTGTATTTTGTATTTTTTTCTTTCCAACTTTGTGTGGTATTTGTATGCATTCCTGTCTTATTTCTTCAAAGACCTCCTGTAAAATGAAGTCAGCATGTGCAGACATAACCAATCAGAAGTCATGAAAGGTCAATTTTGCCTCCTGACTGACCAATCGAATTGTACTCCAGCTCCTAAGAAATGACTCTCACCAATCAAGACAGACTCCTCCCAGATATTAGAGGATAAAAATGTCGAGCCAACCTCAGCCAAATTGAGCTCTGGATTGGATGCCAGGCTCCCAGCACTGTTAACCTTGCTGTATTCTCAATTAATATTTTTACTAAATCAATTTTGACATTTTCAATAAATAAATTTTAATTAAATTGGCTCATGACGTTTATAACACAAGGGAAGAAGTAGATTCTTTTCACAGCTTCAGACCTAAGGAAAGGCTGCAAACACAGTGAGTGAGGCCACAAGATCTCAAGTCAAAGGACATTTAATCCAGCTGTCAGGACAAAGTGATTTACAGCATATGACTTGGCAAAATACAGGAGACTAATTAACAAAGAAAGCCCACATTTATATTTATTTAGGAATAAAGAAAACAATTAAGTAATTTATTTAGTATTTCTGACTGCACTCTGATCAAGAGCAGCACATACCCCTTACATTTCAGCTGGACTCATACTACCTTATTTTTTAAGGGGAGAAAGAAATGGCTCACTTAGCAAAAGCAATGACCATAAGTGACAGGTAAAGGGTTTCACTATGAAAAAGTGAAAAGGACAGATGACCAACTCATAATGCAGAAGAAATATGAGAAAATATAAAAAACAGTGCAGAGTAAACACAATACAGTAATACTTCAAAATTCACAGGGGTTAAGGTCTCCTCCCCTACTGCAAATCTCCTGTTCTGAGCCGTGCCCAGTGTAGGGAACTCGCCATGGCCCTGCAGCAAGCAGCCATCATGAAGCGCTGACACCATACAACCTTTAAAACACACATGAGGGAGAAACTCTGGGCGGTCCCTGAGTGAGTCACCCTCCCTCTCAGGGCATGCCAGTCCTGCCCCCCGGCACAGGCCAGTCCCACCGTGTGAGGCAGCAAGGACAATGTGCACATGGGCAGACAGGATGTCACAGTCCAGTCAGCTCGGCTGGACGCGTGATGGTTCATTTACAGAGTGCAAAACAAAATTCCAAGAGAGGGTTTAGCTTTGATCAAACAGTGAAAATTTATTAAGTGCCCATAACATATCAACATGATAGATGAAAGGGTGAAAGTAAAGAGAAAGAGGGGGAAAAAAAAGGTTATAGCTACTGCCACGACTAAATCCTCAAAGGCGTCCCTCACAGATTCGTCATCAATCAGGATGGGAGAAGCGTCTAAAGTTCTGTTGTTAGGGGTCATCTTTTATACACTTTGCCCCCCCATCATTTGTCCCATGGTACTTTTGCCAAGCTCTGCCTTTCCCTGCCACGCAAGCAGTGTCCAAGGCATGGTCAGGGCCAAAAGTGAGTGGTCTTCTGCCAGGGGGGTGTATCAGCAGGTTGTTATGGCTCCTTGATTCTTGGAGAATACGTACAGCATAGTTTATTTCATTCCCCGGTATCAGAGAACAGTACAGCACGCTAGGCACCACACCGCTCATTGTTCTGGGGTATTTGCACCTTAATATTCTATAGGAACCACACTCCAGTCACAGTCCAGGGAGCAGCACTTTGGTAGGTAGGCTGATCAAGATCTTAGATTAAGTTTTCATTGTACCTTGCATTGTCCAAGTCCCTGATACCAATGTTGAGACAATATTCTTCTTAGACAATATTCTTCTTCTTTCACAGACTCTTATACAGGAAAATGCCATGAGTAATGGAGGAGTTTTCACTGAAAAAAACCCACAAGGATCCAAAAAGTGAAAGCAGGAGCACGGCTTAGCAAGATGTGACTGTATATCAACAAATAAGCAAATTTAGCTAACAGCCACTTGAAGTTTGAGGTGAAAAACAGACATGAAGCACCATAACTTATGCATTCATATTGAAGCAGTAAATTTAAAAGATCTCACCCCAGCTCTTTAAACCTTTGGGAAACATTGCTCTTAAATGAGACAGGTAAAGAACCTCAGAACTGTGGCTACAGTTGGGTATGCAGATTCATGGCCAACATGCAGAAAAGAACACATCTATACACCCCCACCCACCGCTCCAGGGTGTGGGAGGGATAGTCATTGGGAAGGGAGGGAGTTCACCTGCAGTTTAACTTTTCCCACAAATGGAAACTGAGCTACAGCTGACAAGTTCTGGTACTAATCTTAGTTCTGGCAACAAAAACACAATGCCAAGGTTAACTGGATGTGGTGACGCAGTTTTATTATTAAGCATGCCGTTTACTCCAAGAAATTGTACAGATTGTTTTACAGATGTTAACAGTTCAAATTTCAACATGTTTGTGTCCAAAATGAAGAACAGATTATTCACAAGCCACTTGCTTAATACAGAACACATGGTAAGATGGGGGGAATATCATATTTTCAGTTATTTTATAATTTTAAGAATCACTGCCTGTACAGCCATTAGACATCCCAATGGAAATTGTAAACCTTTCCTGGAGACTGTGGTTTAATTAGAGAAAAGTGATACTTTGGCAACTATTAAGCTACTGCTTGCAATGGCAGGGATGGACAGAAGGACAAAATTATTTCTTCCATATCTGTAAGATAAAATACAGCCTAAGGGCTCAAGAAATTCTCATACTATAGGTTATCAGCTTCATGCTGAAGCTTATCAGTAGACATTTAAAGAGAAAGCTGTGTTTATTTTACATTTCTGTATCAGCAACACTCTTTTCTAAGCTAACAGGATAACAAGAGTTCACCTCCACTGAGGATGGGCATTTACAGGGGTCTTATCTGGAATCCAGAGTCCCCCCTTTGTGCATACTGTACCTCATGCACAAACAACTCCATATATATCACATAAGAACCAAACAGTCTTGTCAAGTCACACAATGAGAACACAATGTTGGCCAGGATATTATCTTAAGAGGAAGGCAAAGCAGCATAAAACAAGTGCCTTTGGGGGGGGAGAGGGAGGTTTGGGTGATGGCAGGGGGTGGGGACAGGTTGTTTTTTAAGAGCATTCACCCTAAAAAGCTGTTAAAATATGTTTCCACTGCCTTAAGAAACAACAAAAAACCCCACAAAACACTTACTGCCCCCCCCAACATTAAACCCATTCTCTTCCTGTTAATTCAGCTGCAAAGTGGCATTACTTCTTTATGCTTGGGCTCTTGCCTCCTTTAAAAATTAAGAGTGGAATGATAATCTTATTAGTGCTTTAATTAGAAGACTTGGAAACCTAGGATCACTTGTTCAGAGTGTACTTTTTTAGAGTTCACAGAGAAGTAGTTTTCATATTTCAAGAATTCCTAAAAGAGAATCTGAAATGCAAGTAAAAAAATTAATTTTTTTAATAAAGTCATACCTCACCTCCTTGCAGATTCGCTGAATAGTCAGCCCTCTTTTTTAATGGTAACCTAGGTCTGGTCCCCCCCAACTGCAAAGCCCTCTGTCTGTGTTGATATACAGCTCATCAGTATGCAAATTTGTTCCACCCTCCTCAGCCCTGGCATGCTCCAGTGATGTTTTGGCAACGCTCCGCTGTGTGTCAGTGTTTGTGTCAGCGCTTCCCAGCACCTGAGGCCACCCTGCACTGGGTAAAAAACGCTTTTCTGCTTGGTCAGGGAAGCTGGCACTGTTCTGGCATCTCTCTGGGTGGGTAGACCTGGTCTTACCATACTTGGTGTACATGCGGTATCCAGACTTGAACACCGTGTCTACCACAAAAAAGTCTTGGACACTACATCTACCCGAAGAATGTTGTAAATCCTTCATAACTGTGCACATCATCCCTGGGGGGATGCAGGTGGACCACAGCCTCTTTGCTCTGAGAGGAGCGAAGGGGTGGGTGCAGGTGGACTGCAGCCTCCTCGCTCCGAGTGGAGCAAGTGGTATACTCCCACAGGGCTGTGGCAGGGCATGGTCCTTTTCCACCAGGGCAGGCAGACTGGACCGCCCGCCTGCGCCAGGAGTGGGGAAGTCTACTGTAACACGTGGCACAACACAGTCCCGTTCTGCCATGGCAGGCAGCTCAGGCCACCCACGTGCCTGTGCCAGGAGTGGGGTGTCCCAATGCTTCTCCCCCCCCAGTGTCCCAGTGTGAGGTACTCTCAAGCATTTATCCCTGCGAGTGCCTTTCCAGGGCGTGCCTGGGGATTGCGAGCAGGGACTGCCTGTGTGTGTGTGTGTGTGTGTGCCTGTGTTACTCTTTCCATAGCTACATGTGGGGGCCGATGGCAGGAGGTGAGCTAACGGCAGTAGAAGCTAAGGACCAAGCACTCTGCGTACCCAGGAGGTAGCTGTGCACCCAGCTCAACTGGTGATACACACAGCCCCGAGGAAAGCACTTCTGCAGCACTGCAGCCTCCTCCACAGGGACTGTGGCAGGAGCTAGCCTCCACTCTACCCAGCCCACTGTTGTGTGCCAGGATGGGGATGCACTGCCACTTCTACCCTCGTGTGTCCTGGCGCACGGTGCTCTCAAGCATTTGTCCCTGCCAGCACCTTTATGGGGAACACCTGCAGACTGTGAGTGGGGACTGCTGAGACCCTGGCCCACCACGGCCCCAGGGAAAATTTCCCCACGGTGGTGACAATGCAAGTATGTGCGGCGGCAGCGGCCCAGCGGCAAAAGTGGCAGTGTGACCAAAGAGAATCCCAGGGATTCTCCAGCGATCTCTCCACTTGGTGAGGGCTCAGAAACACTTCTATTTGCTCCCCTGTGGTGTTGGAGGCTGTGGGGAGGTGCTGAAAACTCTCCCCAGCACTCCAGGGCAGCAGGGAGACATGTGTGGGCTATTAGCATATTCATGGCATGTCCGTGCTCAGAGATCGGGTGATTTGTGGGACCCCCAGGAGACTCGTAACGTGTGAATGTGGAGGTATGACTGTATATAATTTCCAAGTCTACCAGCATTTAAGGTAAGGGTTTTTTAAGCTAAAAATACCTCTTCAGAAACAAATTAAAGAGAGGAAGCATGTGATGTCCACCCAGAATATACTCCATCTCCAGACTACAGGGACAACCAGCCAGACTACTTGTAACTTCACAACCAGCAATCTTAGCGCAGATTTCTTCAGGACTCCACATTCCCTGGCCAGAAATAAAGTGCACATCATTAAGTAAATGACTGTGCAGTTTGAGAAAAATAAATTGAATTAGAAAATGAGATAACCTGTTTCAAAACAAAGTCTTTCTGGTTTGCTGTGAAACAGAAAGAAGGGGATGGCCTTTCTAGACAAAATTTGTAGTTACCTTATGTAAAGTTTGAGCTCAAAACTAAGCGACACATTGAAAATCAAATCAGATGAGATTCCAGATGCACATGTGGCCTCAGCCTTCGTTCGGACACAGAAACTACATGGCTGCTTGTTGAAAATAAAGATATAAAATCACAAGAGCACACAGCACTTTCAAGTTTGGCTATCAAGAAGTCAAGTGTATGTCACATATTCCTCCAGGGTCTTGTAACAGGACATTCTTCAGCTGTAAGGAAGCATTAACCTCTGAAGTGCCAGTTTATGTATGTTTGGGAAAAATGAGAAAGCTGAAAGCTGCAGCATGATGCTCCTTTGCTGCTGCCTGCATCTATGCCTGTGTCTTCTGTAGGACATGGTCAGTCCCATGCCGGACCACCAAGAGATACAGAGATAGCTGAGCATTCACTGGAGCAGGAATGCGCACCTGAAAACAAAAGGGAATCCACCTTCCCCAGAAATGGAGTTACGGGAGAAATGGCAGATAGGTCAGCTGAAAAACTGCCAGAAGAAGGTTCCTGTCTGTCTACTGCCATAAGTTTCCATTTGACAGCAAAAGCTATCCCAAACCATCTGGTATTACTAAAATATTCAGTACAGATTTAAATGGTCTGAGTACAGAAGACAATATAACTATGATTGAGATCATCCATTGCACGATTCTTTCAAGATTAAATAGCACTAGGGGCCAAGAATTTTAAATGGTTACATCTGAGTGAGAACTAGTGAGAGACTGCCTCTTTTCAGTCCAGACTAGAATCCAGTAACAGAAGTTGGCTGTTTTTACAGTAACGAGTCATGCGTAGGAGCTTACTGTCAAAATGTTGTAATGAGCAAAGGATTAGCTTTCTAATAGTTAAAAAAGCTAATAATAATAAAAAAGTATAATGACACAGAACAAGATTATTGTTGACAGTTACAGGAAAAACAGAAAAAAACCCTAAAAATCTTTGATTAATTAAAACATAAGGCAGGCCAGTAGTTTTTGAAGCTTGACTATACTTCTTTTAATACATATAGATTACATTAAGTTCAAAGGGATGTCTGAAGGTCGCCAAGTTGCTCAAAAAGAACAGGTGCAACGAAATCATATTGACCACGGTCTTGTCCAAATGCAGGCTGAAAAGACCACTACAACACTGGATTAAACAGAGGAAAGAAACTGTGTTTAAAGTATTTCTCACATTGCAGCTTCTGTCCACTGCCTCTCAGTATTATCATTGTCCAGTGCCCAGAGTCTGGTTCTTTCTTTTGTTCATACCCGAAAAATGATCTTATAAAACTTTGACAGATGTTGTATGAGAAGAAAGAAAAATGTTTCAGATCTGTAGCAAAGATCAGTATCCCACAAACTCCTCTATATTTGTTATTGTTTAACATGTCTATTAAAATTGATGGGAAGTCTGACCCTGTTTTTTTTTAAATACACATTTGGAATTAGGGGAAATTTGACTGGAAATGAGAAGCTTGGGTAAGGAAGCCCATTTTGCACAAAAAGAAGGATGCCAAAAAGTGGCTGCATCCAAGAAAAATGTTTGAAAGATCATCTAAGCAGGACAGGCAGAAAAATAAACCAAGGAGCTACAGTAGCCTCTGGCAATCCACAAGTACTAAGAATTTATTTTATTATGGTGTCTTCAACTAAATATCAAACAGCTCAGAAACTAAATATTAAGACACTGCTACACAGCGTATCATCAGAAGACTAACAGCTATTAAAGACATCTCAGTTGGATAGAAAACAAGTGTTGTTTATTCACGAAATCCAGCATTGCACTAGCCAAGTCTGAATGCAGCCAACACACACTACAACACTATCTACAAACCTCCAATACAATGCTATCCATCACCCAATGCTGCTGCAGAGGCATTTTCACAGTATTTTGTGTTTGTTTCGAAAACAGTGCTTTTACCCAGTTGCACCTTTTAACATTAGCTTTTCAGGAGCGGACCTAGAAACCTACATACTCACTTTTCAGGATCTTGACTCATGCATGAAAGTGCAGGCTTTTTTCCTGCTTTTAAAAGCTGTAGTTAGACAACCTTTGATTAAAAACAAGGCACAAAGAAAGTGTTAGATAGACTTCAAAAATAATTTAAAAAACACAACAGAAACACACAGAGACCAGTACTGGAGTAGTTAGATCTGGTGTCATCTGGAAGTGTCATGACAGAAGCCTCCTCACTTCCTTGACACTTGATATGTTCATTTGATCAAGTTTAAGACTGTAGAAACCAGGGGTGACAAGCTTTCATCTTCACAGCCCTACTCTTACTGCAGGTCTCCAGCAAGTAAAGGAACCTCACCAACTCTGCACATTAGCCAAAGCTATATATTAGGGTGTTTTGTACATATACCCCTATATAAAACAAAAATATATAGCTGCCATATACATAAATATTAGCTATATACAGTGGACCCCCGTTACTCGTGGGCTGTTGGGTCTGGTCCACCTCCCGCGAGTTGTGAAACCCGCAAAGATAGCGAACCCACTACGTAGTCGAGTACGCCATGCCCTCTCCCCATATAAGGTCTGGAGGATGGTACTGAGAGCGGGGCTTGTCTCAGTTGTCTGGCTGTGTTATGCCAAGAATGGCGAGCCTGGAGTCATGGGGCTGGCCCCAAGCTGGGACCTGAGAGCGGGGCCGGCCTGGGGCTGGGACCTGAGAGCGGGGCCGGCGGCGAGAGCCAGCTAAGCGGTGGGTGGCCCCTGGCACACAATGGCAGCCCTGTCACCCCATCTTGTAGCCTGGCGGAGGACAATTCCAGCTGTGCAAAACCACACATTTACACTAAACGCATCCCGGGCGCGCCGTGCCGGCTCCTGGCTGGGACCAATTTACATATTCGTGAGCAGACGGGGCCCGCTGTGCTCGGCCTGTGAGCGGCAGGGAGGGGGGCGGGGTCAGCTGTGCTTGCAGTGCGAGCGGCAAGACAGGGGGCTGAGCCTACTGGGGTCCTGGTACATTCTGGGCATGCGTCGAGGTCGCAGAGCTCGCGGAAAAATCNAGGTCGCAGAGCTCAGGGAAAAATCACCTGCAAATACTGAAGCTCGCAAATAGCGGACCGGGAATACGTGGGGGCTCACTGTACATATAAATGAAACATGCATATCTATTTAGATTAGCAATTTTAAAATACACATTTGTAGATAGACTTCATGTCTGCTAGGAAGAAACCATGAGTCTGCATGACATGTTCAGTATACAGTCATACCTCCGGATTCACGGGATTTGGGTCTTGTGAGGGTCCCACGAACATAAAATCTGCGAATTTGGGCCAGACATTAATATGGCAAATTATTGCCATATATATAGCAACTTTGCAACACTGCAACATCCTGGGGCCCCTTACAGCAGTGGGGAGTGTCAGAGTAGGAGTTTTCCCCCTTTAACTGCAGCGTGCTGCAGGAGTGCTTTGCCTGAGGCTATGCATATGCACATATGCGCTGGCAAGTCCAGGCTGGCTGTCACAGCTGGAATGGGACCTACACAGCGCCATGTGTTACAGTTTAAGACTTCCTGACTCCTGGCAGGGGCGGGTGGACCGTGTTGTCCCACAGAACTACACACCACTAAGTAAAGATCACGGAAAGAACTTCCACATGTCGATGAGGCTGCAAATAACCAAGGTGTGACTGCAATTCTTGAGGTTAAAAGAAATGTGGTTTTAAGCAACTTGTACTAATAAAACTTCATGCACAACCACTACTCACTATTACTTGCCTAGATGAAAATACAAACTTTTTCCAGAAATAATTGCAAATGCAGATCATTGTTATTTTAATGACAGAATACTGTAATTCAAAGAAGTTAATTTACCACCTTGCTGTTACATACTTGGCTAACAATTATACCATATCAAAAGAAGTTTTACTTCATCTTAAAAGCCATGCAGTCCTTCCTTCAAAGAGTTTTTTACCTTCTAGTCAGGCATTTCATGACATTTTATGCTCAGACACCTGGGAAGTACTTCTGGAAGTAGTTCTCTCTTTAGTAAGAGAAACTCAAAGTTTAATTTGGCCTTGCCGTATATGCTAAGCTGGTATCTAGGGATGCTAGACAAAAAAAGCCCCCTAGGGCTGTGGATTCAGGTGTTCCACACAATA
This sequence comes from Pitta sordida, assembly GCA_013390025.1. Classification (NCBI taxonomy): domain Eukaryota; kingdom Metazoa; phylum Chordata; class Aves; order Passeriformes; family Pittidae; genus Pitta; species Pitta sordida. The sequence continues at coordinate 12,447 of WEKX01001377.1, forward strand.
TATTT
>WEKX01001377.1:15884-59429 GCA_013390025.1 Pitta sordida
GCTATATACAGTGGACCCCCGTTACTCGTGGGCTGTTGGGTCTGGTCCACCTCCCGCGAGTTGTGAAACCCGCAAAGATAGCGAACCCACTACGTAGTCGAGTACGCCATGCCCTCTCCCCATATAAGGTCTGGAGGATGGTACTGAGAGCGGGGCTTGTCTCAGTTGTCTGGCTGTGTTATGCCAAGAATGGCGAGCCTGGAGTCATGGGGCTGGCCCCAAGCTGGGACCTGAGAGCGGGGCCGGCCTGGGGCTGGGACCTGAGAGCGGGGCCGGCGGCGAGAGCCAGCTAAGCGGTGGGTGGCCCCTGGCACACAATGGCAGCCCTGTCACCCCATCTTGTAGCCTGGCGGAGGACAATTCCAGCTGTGCAAAACCACACATTTACACTAAACGCATCCCGGGCGCGCCGTGCCGGCTCCTGGCTGGGACCAATTTACATATTCGTGAGCAGACGGGGCCCGCTGTGCTCGGCCTGTGAGCGGCAGGGAGGGGGGCGGGGTCAGCTGTGCTTGCAGTGCGAGCGGCAAGACAGGGGGCTGAGCCTACTGGGGTCCTGGTACATTCTGGGCATGCGTCGAGGTCGCAGAGCTCGCGGAAAAATCACCTGCAAATACTGAAGCTCGCAAATAGCGGACCGGGAATACGTGGGGGCTCACTGTACATATAAATGAAACATGCATATCTATTTAGATTAGCAATTTTAAAATACACATTTGTAGATAGACTTCATGTCTGCTAGGAAGAAACCATGAGTCTGCATGACATGTTCAGTATACAGTCATACCTCCGGATTCACGGGATTTGGGTCTTGTGAGGGTCCCACGAACATAAAATCTGCGAATTTGGGCCAGACATTAATATGGCAAATTATTGCCATATATATAGCAACTTTGCAACACTGCAACATCCTGGGGCCCCTTACAGCAGTGGGGAGTGTCAGAGTAGGAGTTTTCCCCCTTTAACTGCAGCGTGCTGCAGGAGTGCTTTGCCTGAGGCTATGCATATGCACATACGCGCTGGCAAGTCCAGGCTAGCTGTCACAGCTGGAATGGGACCTACACAGCGCCATGTGTTACAGTTTAAGACTTCCTGACTCCTGGCAGGGGCAGGTGAACCGTGTTGTCCCACAGAACTACACACCACTAAGTAAAGATCACGGAAAGAACTTCCACATGTCGATGAGGCTGCAAATAACCAAGGTGTGACTGCAATTCTTGAGGTTAAAAGAAATGTGGTTTTAAGCAACTTGTACTAATAAAACTTCATGCACAACCACTACTCACTATTACTTGCCTAGATGAAAATACAAACTTTTTCCAGAAATAATTGCAAATGCAGATCATTGTTATTTTAATGACAGAATACTGTAATTCAAAGAAGTTAATTTACCACCTTGCTGTTACATACTTGGCTAACAATTATACCATATCAAAAGAAGTTTTACTTCATCTTAAAAGCCATGCAGTCCTTCCTTCAAAGAGTTTTTTACCTTCTAGTCAGGCATTTCATGACATTTTATGCTCAGACACCTGGGAAGTACTTCTGGAAGTAGTTCTCTCTTTAGTAAGAGAAACTCAAAGTTTAATTTGGCCTTGCCGTATATGCTAAGCTGGTATCTAGGGATGCTAGACAAAAAAAGCCCCCTAGGGCTGTGGATTCAGGTGTTCCACACAATATATTTTTTCCCAACTTTGATGTGGAGAGGCAGGGGGGGACCAAACACACAGCATATGCAGGAAGCAGTTACTCAGTTTCCTTCTTGCCTAAGCTGAAGTAGTTCCCCTCATGTCCACAAATGTTTTTATACTTCTGTTTGCAGGCAAAAATCACTCATGAATAAAACTACATTTCCTTGATCTTACTATACATAGGAAAAAGTAAAAAAGCTCTACTACAAAGAGTTTCCATGGCAGTAACACCAAAATAAACAGTGATCTCAACAGGAAGTGCAGTCCAACAAATGTTACTAAGTCATGCTTTGCAAAACACGAAAAAATTCACTTTGCCCCTTCACATACTTTATTCACCGTTTATTTATCAAAGACCATAAAGTTGTTGACTTAATGATTAAAGCATTCTGTTTGTTTTTCCAACTGTAACAGAACAATCTAAGCCTCACACCACAGAAAAAGAGTCACATAGAAATTCCACATTAGAGAAGTTGCACCTCTCTTCCCCAAACTGCCTTGCCTCTTCTCCATCGCAATCGAAGTTCTTTTTATGAAGTAAGTATTATATTGTGAAAGGTTAAACAGAACAGACTTGCTGCCAGATTCTTATTTTCTCCAGTGAAGCGTGAGACCATGCTGCCAGCAGGACTGTGACCTGCTGATTCATTTAACCAAGTTCAGAGGTAACAGACAGGGCAGGAATCCAGACTGTCAGAACGAAGTTTTGTTAGAGTCTTCAACACAAAGCATGAAATCTTCATTTTCCCTATACCCTCAAAGCAAGGTTTGAGAACACAGCATATATTGTATTTGGGAGAAACAGCAGTCTATTTGTTGCACAAGTACTCCTCAGGCTGGAGCCGTTTTTACCCTTCAGCTCTGCTTGCAATCGCTTCCTATACACAATGCTGTCTTCATGATCCTCAAATGCAAGAGCAAACCCAATGCCTTTTGAGAAAGGGAAAACTGTACAGTCATACATAAACTCCCCATCTCCTTTAAATGGAAATTATAACAGACAGTAAGGCATCAGACCCACTATTCACAAAGCATCCAAAGAGACACTATTCACTGCCTAAATGTTCACCAGTCATTTAATGTCTCTAAGAAGCATAGTGAACTGATACAAAAAAGTAACACATTATTCCACATATTTGCATATTTTCTGCATATACGCATATTTCTGAGTGTGGAAAGTACATGCTGAAACTTCTGTTTCAGGCAGACTGTGGTTGTCCAGAAGCTAGGATTCAGACCAAGACAGACATCTGGCCATATATACTATATATACAAGACAGATATCTGGCCACCTAATACTTCCATAGGGTAGGATTAGGTCCTCAAGCCACTTGTTAAGATAGGAAAGTGAGTTTTACAGCACTGAAAAAACCAAACAGAAGAAGTTAAATCAAAAGTCTGAGCTGAATTGTGTCCTCAGATTCCTCACTGTCAAAACACTTAAGAAGGGTATGCTATCCAAGACTGCACAAGGCAACAAATATATGCAAGATATCCACTACAAAAGGATGAGTTAGAGATTATGACATGTGGGGCAGTAGTTCCTTCTGCTGAAGGACCCTTGAAGTCTTGTACTGGAGGGAAGCAATTCCAGTCAGATAAACTGTGCTAGAACTGTCAGGAAAAACCTGCCAAACATGACATCAACAATGAAAACAAACCTAAACATCTAGATACCAATGTACGTAGCAGTTTTCTAAAGAGACAATGAAGAAGCTCACAACTAAAGAATGGATTCAGGGATTACTGACACTTAAGAGAAACCTCAGCAATGTCACCATGACAACTTGACCTATGGGTTTTCCAGAAGCAGAAAACATCCCAATATACTACCCTGTGCAGTTGTAGGCATCTACAGCATCAGCTGAGTGTATGAGTCCACCAGGCATTCATTTCCCTCTGCTTTGCTGAACACTTGGGCTATGGAACAGCCAACTTCTAAATTCAGACTTTGGGTTCAGAAAGGCAAGGGAATGACAACTTATTTGGGGACATTGTGACAATTTCTGCTTCTTCTGTCCAGTGTTCTAGGAACCTCCTACTCTACAGGCCACTCTCTAGTCCCTAATGTTTGTCAGACAGTAAACAGGTACAAGTCACTATAAAAGAAAAAAAAGTTACAAGTGGTAGTAAACACTTTTTGTAAAAAGGCTCAAGTTATTTTGTCCCAGAGAGCAAAAGATGTGTGAAAACCACAACATGTAGTAAAGTAACCCATCACTGGTGATGGACTAAAAAAGTCTGAGAGGGACATCTCCACCTCAGGACAAGTTTGTCTTAAAGGCCAAATAATTTACTGGTTTTGATAAACTTGACTGGAAACTTCTCAGAATGTTCTTCCACCTTTCAAAGAAGAGGGAAGTTGGCAAAAAAAGAGAGAAGCAAAAAGTTAATAAACAGGTTGAGAAACAGAATTAAGAGACAGAAATTGAAGACAGTTATTCCAGAGTTGACATGAATTGTTATTCTTTCCAGTGCACAAAATCTAAGAAGTTTTGATTAAGTAAATATTGGTAGACAAAAAAGAAAGAAAGGATTTTATACCAAACACACTGGTACATAGCAAAGTTTTCCAATTCTCCCTGAAGTGTCTTGTCACAGACCCTTGTCTGTTCTCTTGGAAAATGAGCTTCACCCAAGTTACAAAGAGAAAGAAGATGAGGAGGAGATGTGAAAAAGGGAGGAGAGGGAGGGGAAGAACAGAAGTAGTCTTCTGAACATACATTTAATAGACATAGAGGAATTGTGAAGCTTTTCCCATCACAGATATCTCTGAGTACTAATACTAAAGCTGAACAGAATAGAAATACAAATTATTTCCTAGAAACAGCAGTAATTCGCAGGTTTCTTTTGTGGTACTGCTTTCTGTATCTGTCTGAGCACGTTCAGAAGAGTCTTCAGGAATCTTTGAAGATGATGAAGGAGAAAATTAAAAGATGACTAAAGAAAAATATGACAAAAATAGTCCAATAAAGTTAGCACACACATAATTGCTCAACAATTACAGAGCGATGTAAAGTAGATGGTTTGGGTGAACTTGCAGTTGCTAAGACTTGTTATCAGATGAATTTTATCAGTCACTTCATAGCATATATTTACTTTCTCTTTAGAAATTCTGAATAGTAATGCACAAATATGCACCTCTCATCTCCTGGAGTTCAAAAAACTTTCAGTGAATGAGCTTTGTGATGCCGTCAAGTTTAGGCTTTAAATTGAGCTTAGATAACATAAGCAATTCTATCAGAAACCTGCTTTCATTACTTACACAGAATTACAGAAGGGTAACCACCCTGTGTACACAACCAAACAACAGTACTTAGCTACACCAGCTGATAAACTGAAGGCCTAGTGTTGAGACCTAGTTGCACCAAACTAGGATCCTTATCTAGGTTGCATTACCACTTGAAGCAAGCAGTAACAATGACTCACTAGGATTCAGCCTTGACAAGGAGCCTTCTGCACTGCACAACTTCTCCCATAACCAAGTCAGCTTCTGAGCTGCAAGCCGGACAAGCATGAAGGGATGCTGAAGGACATGTGTGCATTTTAAACAAGTCGCTACCTTTAAATGCAGGAATAAAACCCATGCATGTTCACACAGCATGCACTTCAAATGACTAGTTTTTATACATCAATAGGGATTATGTACAGATTTATCCCATGTTCACATATAAAGCTCCTTTTGCTGCCATCAAATAGTGTCTAAACAGATACTGCAAAGAAAAAGTCGGTGATTTAGCACTGCATTTAATTTGCAAAAGCACTAGAAGCAAAGATTAGATATGCATCCTACACGAAGTCAGTTCTACACAGAAAGTTTTAAATAAGGAGTTTTGGAAGAGATTCAGTACAAGGGGATTACCTACTGCTTTCTGTAACTTACCTTAAGCTTCTTGCCAGTTTGACTCCAAATTAACTAGTCAATATGCCTTTAAAAAGAAAGTTAAGCCAATCCCAGGTTTCTGCCTCAGGTGAGTAACCCATAGGAACGCTGACAACACACTTGCAAGGAGCCAGTCACATCACAGGTCAGAAGCTAATCTACAGCCCATCCACAAACAGCGCTTGGGCTGTTTCAGACCCACATACACAGAGCACGGACATGAACACAAACATCAGATCCGCGGGTTTTACTGGGACGGGGCGGGCAGTACACGTTACTTGTCTGACAGGACAACAGTGTGTCCCCACCCGACACAAACTGCGGCGATTACCTACAGCCGCAGCAGCGGGGCTCAGCCGGCTGCCAGCTCCCCTGCCTCCCACCTCTGAGCCGGGCCGGCGGAACCCGGGCAGGATGCGCCGGGAAGGGCCGATCTCAGCGCCCGGGCAGGGCGACCCCAGCGCCGTCTCCGCGAGAGAAGGCAGCGACGAGGCGATTCCGCCGCTCCCCGTGGAGCAGACGCCGGCCCGGCGCATCAAGTGACCCGGCGGGCAGCCTCCCTTACCTTCTTCACTCTGCCCTCCAGGTCCATGGCGGGGCCGCTCCTGTCGCGAGGCGGTTCCCGCGGAGGTGCCGCCGCTCGCGCGCTGGCAGCGCTCAAACTTNTAAAGTGGATTTCATGTGTGTCATTACTCGGCCCGAGTGAGGCCACATGTGGATTGCCGTGTCCAGTTCTGGGCTCCTCAGTACCAGAGAGACAAGAACCTGCTGGAGCGGGTCCAACAGAGACCACAAAGATAATTAGGGGTCTGGAGCATGTCCTCTGTGAGAAGAGAGAGAGCTGGACCAGTTTAGTCTAGAGAAGGCGGAGAGGGGATCTCATTAATGCAGAAAAATATCTCAAAGGTGAGTGTCAGGAGGATGGTGCCAGACTCTTTCAGTGGTGCCCAGATGCAGGACAAGGAGCAATGACCACAAACTAAAACACAAGAAGTTCCATCTCAACATGAGAAAGGACTGCTTTATGTTGAGGGTGGCAGAGCACTGGAACAGGCTGTCCAGGGAGGTCATGGAGTCTCCGTCTGAAGACATTCAAAACCCACCTGGATGCATTCCAGTGTAGCCTGTTGTAGGTGACCCAGCCTTGGCAGGGGAGTTGAAACAGGTTGTCTCCAGAGGTACCTTGCAATCCTCCCAATTGTGTGATTCATTGACAGGAGGAGGAGTGGGTGAGGTCTTCCCTCCTCTGGCTGGGATTGCTCCCAACATCCTGGGCAGTGTTGTGCCTGCAGCAGGTGGGTCCAGGCACCAGTCCAGGAGACTGCCAGCATGCTGGGAACAGCCTGCACACGTCTATGAAAACAAAATTCTACCCTGCCAGGTCTGAACTCTGATTAAGGCTGCAGAGGACTATTGTCTGCTCTCCAGGAGGTGGCCCTGGCAAAGGTACAGCAGCCATGGCAGGTGGTGTGTTGACCCAGGGCAGGACCATCTTGCCAACCCTCTGCCCAGCCCATATCCTGCTGACTTTCTGACCCGCCCAGTCACCTGAGATTTCATAGAACTGCTCGTTGACCTTGGTCCTGTGGCCTGATTCTGTTCCCTCTCACCCCTAGTAACATCTGCAGAAAATCACTTGTTTTGCTCAAGTGGATTTGCTGCCACCTGAATCCACTCGAGGTTTTGATACTCCAGAAACTGATCACATCATGTGTTACTACATATTTTACAATTGAATTTTTTTTCTTTTCATTGAACTGAACAGCAGGTTTTTTTGTCCTGTTGGCACTGGGCGAATATTATGAAAAAATTTTGAACTGAGGTCCCACTCTTCAAACTCATGCATGTGTTCGGTCCTGAGATGTCACTGATAATATGAAATATGTATATTTTATCTATAATGTATATGTAATGTAAAAAGGCAGACAAATGAAGCATTTGCAAGACTGAATACTTCCCTAAACATGTATTTTAATGCTTCATTTTTCTTTTGATCTTTGGAAAAAGTAACAAACATTCATACAAACCTTAGAGCTATCCTAGGCAGTGGTAGTGAATAATTTGGTACCTTATTTTGTCATTCATCCACAGAATCTAACCTTTTCTCTCCACACATACCAACTTTTTTCAAGTAGGTCTTAGGTAATTTTGTTGCTCCCCTAGAGGCCAAATGTACTTATCTTTCAGTGTTCAATTTTTTTATCTGCCACCACTTCTTGAAAGAAATTTGCAACAAAGCAAAAATGAGACTAAGTCTGTCATCTGTTAACTGATAAAAGCAAAACTCTCACTTTTCTGCTAGGACAGCTGTATGTTATGTACCAACCACTGCTCCAGATGATTCTGTGTAGCACACCTTGGCCAAGAAGTTCAGTACAAAACCAAGAGCTCAAGCTGTAACATTAGAAGAAATGAGACAGCATAAACCATCAGGTAGTGCTGCTGTGCTTAGTGTGTGTGTGTGTCTTCTGAACAGAGATGAATAATAAGAGCTGTTGCATGTGTTTTGTTTAGTTGGTTTTGAAATTTTGTTTTGCATTTCTTGTTCTCATTCTGTTTGATTTGGTTTAGTGGTTACTTCCTGCTGGTTTTGAGGGCAAAAGACAAGGGGAAGTTAGAGTGCCTGAAATGTTGGTGTACTTTGGACCATATATTTTGAATATCACTAATGCTCGTAACTTCCTCAGACTAAAGTCAAAGAATGAATCAGGAGATTATTCCTGTTCACTGAATGTGGTATCAAATGATATAGCAGTGAAAAATGCAAGCAATTACAAGACAAGTAGCTTTGAATGTGTTAAGCAGAGAATTGAGAAATGTGTTAAGCAGAGAATCCTTATTATATGCTTTTCATATGGGAATGGATGTAGGTGAATATTTTCATTTTAGGAAACTCAAAAAATGGAAAGAAAATGTTGTATGGTTTAAGTGTATTTTGCTTAATCCGATCTTCCTGAGTATAATAACATAATAGTGGTTTTGATTTTTCTTTTCCCCCCCCCCTTACTGAACTATGACACTGCTGAGTTACTAATAATTTCTCTTGCTTATATTTTTCCTAAATCTTCATAGTTGGAGATGATCTGATTCTGATTTATGGATTTTTCAATTGTGTCATTAAGTACCAAAATATAGTAAACTTCAACAGCCTTCCCACCTATGTATTTGTATAAGAAGCCCACAAATTCATAATGCAGATCATAATATAAGACTTGTGTTTTGCTTCCTCTGAGATATGAATCAATAAAGAATGCATTTTAAGATTCTGTTTTCTGTGTTTTCTATGGCTTTAATTCGTCTGGCAGAAATAACTACCTGTTCTGTGAATGTGATCCTGTGTGGCTTTTCTCCTTAAGGATTGTGAAGTTTCTATAAGAGCACAATGTTGACATGTGCCAGGTGACCAAGCTGGGCTTTCTCATAACTGTCCAGGAAATATTGACTATCTGATTTAAAGATTAGTATTTTCTAAAGAAAGAGCAAAATGCATCCCAGCATTACTATTTCCACAATGATGTTGAGGAACACAGCAGGCAGAAGATGGGAAAAGCCTAACACTTCTACCATACACACTCTTGGGAACGTGACATAGAATAGATGATCTGTGAGATCACTTTCCTGATTTTACAATTTTCTTTGCACTCAGATACCATAATGATAAATGTATTTAGAGTAACTATATTTCTCCAAACATTGGATGTGTGGATTATATAGATGATTTAATAATTCCATCCTTGAATGATACAATATCATAACAACCTAGCAATGCTGAAAATGTGTTTCTAGTAAAGCTGTTATTTAATAAACAGTTCTTCTGTTTAAACTTTTGAAGCAAATACTTCAGACTAGCTTCCAGTTAAATTCTTCTAGTTCTGCTGTTAACTCAGTGCTTCTTATGTTAGAAGTAATGACACGGTGCTTTTAAGATTTTTTTTGTAAATATAACCTGAAGTATAATATAAATTTTAGGAGTCTGTCTTGCCTCAAAGTGTCTTAATACACTAATTTTGTTTTCAAAAAACATTTCTGCTTGAGGAAGGAATAACATTTGCCTTTTTGTATCCATTGGAATACAACAAGGGAATGTTACATGGAATGCAGTGTGGCAGGTCCAGTAAAATCCTAGAAGGGAACTTGGGTGCAGAAATGAAAAGTTGCAAGTCTTGGGGTATTACTGGTTATCTGCTTCCCAGGTAAGCATATATAGTACTTGGTTCTCAATTGTACTTTAATTCTTTTGCTTTTTACTGTCTCAGATTTAAGATTCTGTGAATGTTAGTATTTACAGAATAATTTCATAGTTGTTTTATGCTTGGCCCATTTGAGATCTAGAGACTAAACTTCATTATATTTCACTCTTTAGGGAGGCTTAATGTGTTAGGAAGTTTCAGACCATGCATGAAACGGAGGCCGATTTAAGAACCTTGTGAAGTTCAGTAATAACTATTGCTTTTTCAAAAGAATATACATAGGTAGAAGAGGCTGCCCTGCTTTTTCCAGAAAGCTGAAGTAGATAGTGAACTTTCCCCCAGGTCAGAATATAATGTTGTAAACTCTCCTTGGCCTGATGGAGAACCAACCTATAGCTTCCATCTGTTAGGACTGTGGCCTAGCCATCAGACTTTGGCTCCATAGTTAAATGAGATGTGTTAACTATACTTTTGAAATAGTGTCACTGTACAGAAGAGGAGTTCTACTGAAATAGTGACAGAGTAGATCTGTCTAAGTGGTTATGCACTGCCAAGACCTGCAATATCTGGCAAGACCAGATATTGGGCAAACCTACCTTTTTACAGATAATGACTTATTATCCAAGGAAACCTTAACACAGATTATAACCATACTCTTTGTTGTTCTCCCCGTCTGTCTCTGTGACTTTTCAGTTCTTCAAATAGTGGCAAAGCAAAATGGTGGAAAAAAGTGCTGTAGCTTCATGTTTATCGCACTTGCTGGGAAAATGAAAGCTTCCTTTAATCATAAGATGGACTTGTATCTTCCACCTTTCGAACAGTATTAGGGGCATAAAGAGAAGAGGCAAAAAGAATAAAAGAAAATCCTCTTCTAAAAGGAAAGAATAAGCTGTGTTTTGTTCTTTGAAAGACTGGGATAGGAGGAGGCCCTGTTTCCCAACAGGCAGAGAGACTTTCTGTCAGGTATAGGTGATTCAGCTAAGTTGCGAGAGAGCTGTTTGCTGACTGTTATTTCTTTTTTGCTCAGTATGCTTCATAGCTTGGAGTGTGTTCTGAATTATGGGACTCTACCATGAACTTTACGTGCCTTACATCACCTAGCACAGAAACTAAGCAAAATAATGTGTAACTTTTAGTCTTTTAAGTTATTTATTTGGTATAACTCAGAAATTATGTACTAGAGAATGGAACAAATTCTTTATTTCATCTCTGCTTTCCAGGCCCAGTCACAAAATCAGTAGTTATAACCATACTACCCTGAAGAAGTTTCCTGCATTATTAAATTTCTAATTGACATAAATTTACTTGAAAACTCCCAAAATCCCCAACCCCCAAACCTCAACACCTACCCCCCCAAAAATCAATTCATTAATTATATTGTAAAAATTAGAAGTGTGGTATCAGAAAAATACTAAATAAAGCCAGAGATAGACTTCTTGTTCTTTGAAAAGCTTATTTTATAGTAATTTTCTATAAATAATTCATGGGTGAACAATGAGCTCCTGCAAAAATTCAAACATAAAAGGGAGTTTACAGAAGATGGAAGCAAGGATGGGTAACTTAAGAGGAATGCTGAGGCACTGTCTGAGCATGCAAACGTATTTCTGAAAGCCAAAGCCCACCTGTAGCTGGACCTGAGAAGTGATGTCAAAATCAACAGGATGGAGTTCTTCCCAAGTAGCAAAAGGAAGAGTAGGGGGAATGTGAACATGCTTCTGAATGGGAAAGGGGCCCTGGTGACATAGGACATGCAAAGGGCATTGCCATCTTCACCTCAGTCTTTACTAATAAGACTGGACTTCAGAAATCCCAGAGACCAGGGGCAAAAACTGGAGCAAGGAAGAGATACCTTTGGTGGAAGAGGATTGGGTCAGGGTATACACAAGGAAACCGGATATACGTAAGTCTATGGGTCCTAGTGGGAGATACCCATAACTGCCAAAGAAGTTGGATCTGTAAGACCAGTTGATAATGTTGGATCAATCATAGTGACTGAGAGGTGCCTGGAGACTGAAGGAAAGAAAATTTCACTCATATTTTCAAAAAAACCCCACAGGAGATGGAGGACCAAGGGAACATGATGAGATGGCTGGCTTGGTAGATGAGAGAAGCATCTTCATTAATGGGTGATGGGGCAGATAGTATCCACAGCAAGCTTGCTGATGACATCACACAGTGTAACAGACACACCAGAGGGTCATACTGACATCTAGAGGGATTTGGACAGTCTGGAGTAATGGGCTGACAGAAACCTCATAAAGTACAACAGGAATTGCAGAGCACTGCAACGGGGAGGAGCGGCTCCAGACACCAGAACCTGCTGAGGGCTGAGCAGCTAGAAGCAGCTTTGCAGAAAAGGACGTGGGGGTCTTGGTGGACACCAAGTTGATCATGCACTAGCAACGTACCCTTTCGGCAAAGAAGGCAGGTGATATCCTGAACTGCATTAGGAATGTTTTCAGCAGCTTGAGGGAGCACTGATAAGGCCATACCTGAAGTGTTGTGTCCAGTTCTGGACTCCCTGGCACAGATGGGTGTGGACCTCTTCTTCCAGGCTAATGACACCANGAGGAGACCCAACTGTATTACGACAAACAGGTTTTTAATTCGTTGTGAGAACAGACCAGTTCTTTAAAATCAGAACTTTCTGCTAGGGTTCAAACACTAGGAGTAGAATTTCTACTCACAGAGGGGAACATAGGAAAATAATTTCCCTAATTCCATTTTACCTAGGATTAAGGTATTTTCATGAGTTGAAGAAGACCAATATCCGATCCTGGTCTGCCTGGTTCAGACTAAAAAATGTAACCACGGTGAAAGCTTTCATTGTGGAAGTTCTTCAGTAAAGGGCAAAGGCTGTTTCTGTCAGGTTTCTCACTTGGAACACTCTTGATTTCACTCCAATGCAATGCAAGACAATTTTTTATTTACAGTCTGAAAAAACTAAGGGATAGGAACTAATCTTCTATAGAGCTCTGCTAACAAAATAGTGTTATAAGCAGTGGTTTGGCTTTTTTCCCATGCAAGAGAGCTCCAGCAAAGGTTCTGTGGTTCTCATATTTTCCATTAGTAATAATTTACATAAAGATTGTATATGTCTAGAGAGGGATAACTTAAGTGCCATCTGGATAGAATCATAGCAACTGTATTTCTGTAATGTATATTTAATAACTTCAGCCTAAGCTTGCAGAGATGATGTCTAACACTATTGAAAGAAATAGTTGCAGTGTATGAGATCATGCCTTTGTGACTAAGAATGCCAAGGAACCTTAACAGGTAAGTGAATTCTTTATGTGTCTGTTCGTAGTTACAGCATCTTGCGATACTTGCCACCCATATCTGAGAAAGGCAAGCCTGTTAAGTCTTAGGAAACCTGTACTGATCATGAGTCTTTCTGCATACTGAACTCCTTTTAGAGCCATCAAAAAATCTAGCTTGGCTCTGCAAGCACAAAATTTTCGCTTAAATGGATTGAGGTTGTCATTAGGGTCATAGGTCTCCAAGCTGTCATTTTGATATATCAAACACTCTTGCTTTTTCTGTCATTGATCAAACCCACTCTTAGCTCAACCAAAAATGTACCCACTTGAGATATTACCCAGTAACTTACAGCTTGTCAAAGGGGTCGTCTCAGAGGGAATGCTCTATAGTTTCTGATGGTATGTAAGGAAGAAAAATTAAAATGAGGACAATTATCTAAACTACAGTAAGTAAACTCCCTGCTAGGGCTTGCCACTTCTGGTTTTTTTCAGTCCTGGAACATTTTCTACTGTACTCTAATCCTTCTTCATATAGTAATGTCATATGGTAGTATGGCCTTGCTATGAGTCTAGCACTTGCTGCCTCTATTGAAATACAAGTTTAGGCCCTAATCCTGCAGATGGGAATGCTAGCTAAGATTCATAAGTAAACCACGGAGAGAATTTGCCTACATTTGTGCCTTCATTTAAAATCAAAAAAGTGTAATTTATATCTGTGGCATGCAATTCACTTTGGCAGTTGTATTCTGCTGTTTGACTTGAAGGCCTTTGGTGTAGAGGTTTGCTAGTTCTGAAACAGGTGAAAAGCATGGCTCAAAAGATCTGATCTGCAGGAGTGGTAGTCACTACAAAAAAGGTGACATTTTCTCAAGAAGTAGAGCAAACTGCATTTTCAACAAATAAAAAAAGATTTTCCAGAGGTTTCAGAAAACTTGATTTCTTTTTCTGTGACAAAGAGCCTACAGAATGAACGAATTCAGGCACAGACAGATGAAACATTTGCATTACTGCACTTGATCTTTCTTAGGCTTTGTCCTACGGTGTGTTTAGCTTTACACAGCCACATAGTGCCGTTGACTTCAAATGGTTTGATGGGTTGCATACTATTAACATTTGTGTTTTGGGGAGAAATAAAAACATTTGCATGACTAGAAAGATTATTCAGTAGAGGTGGTTATGTCTGAGGAGCAGAGAAGACATCTGGTCCTATCTAACAGCTATTTCTGGCTAAAGCAGCAGTTCTGATTTTTCCTTCTTCCTTTCTGCCCTTTGCTCAGGCTCATAACCATTCTTGTGCCACCTCTGGTGCTTTTCTGAGTCCATGAGTAGCCAGTTAAACTCAGTAACAGGAAGAAATTAATATTTTGATTATTTAGTTTTCTGTCAGCTTAGTGAGCTGAACTGGTTTTGGAGAAATCAAAGATAGCAGAAGGAGAAGGGCAAAATGGTGTAGCTGGGAGCAGAGAAGTTGTCATGCAATTTCAAAGTGAGGGAGCCTGATAACAGGAAAAGTCATTGTAGAAGCATAATTGGGAGGACTGTCAAATACAGTTGTGAGACAGCTTTATGACAAAATGTTGCCAGAAGGCATTAGGGATTTTGTGTTGAAGTTCGATAGGCAGGGACAAGCATGGGGGGGTGCTGGTTGTTCTGGAGACACACTAAAATGCGTTTTCTATACTGTGTAGCTAGGAAGCTGTTGTTGTACATACCATAGACCAAAAAACAAGTCTGTGAGCCCCAAAGATCATCAGGATGTTTGCATGTCTTGAAGTACAGTACTGTCTAGATTCTGGCTTGTTCAATAAGAAATAGTAAAATTATTACAGTATAATAATTTTCCTGAAACCGAGGACTGAAAACAATATCATTCACTGCTCAAACATCTAGTTCTAATAAACAATGTGTATGTTGCTGTCTCAAAAGCTTTTGGATAGAATATGATCAATGAGTGCTGAAGAAAACAGAAACTATTGAAGTTGTATCTCATTTTATGTTTTTCACTTCTTCATTGCAGGGTGTATTTCTTCTGTGTGTATTAGGCATGAATTACATCTATTACATATATGTTCACAGGTTCACAGGTTATTCTGAGTTGGAAGGGACCCACAGGATCATCTAGTCCAACTCCCAAGTGAACACCCGCCCAGGGATCAGACCCACAAGCGTGGAACCATGGGCACCATGCTCCATCCATCCAAGCCTCCCATCATCTAGGCCATGTCACTGAGCTCCCCATCCAGTCTTTTCTTAAACACCTCCAGGGATGGCGACTTACATCTATTAAAATACAATTTCTCACAGCTGTTTTAGGTGTACATCAGCTGCACTCCTTTACTGGTAAAGACTAAAGAATTCATAAGATATTAACAAAAAGAAACAGTATGAACAACATGGTTCATCAGATTAGATCTTTTCATAGATTTTCCTTTTTTTTTCTATATATGCCTTTACTTACCCTTTGTGCTTTATTTGGTTACATCTTCTCTCATTCCCTTATATGGAGAGACTTAAGTCTTAGTTTACTTTTCTCATCCATGTTTTGCCTTTCATTCTCAAAAGAAGTATTTTAATATAGCTTGATAGCATTTTGTATTTGTCTGTTACTAAGGAAGTATATACAAAAAGGTACACAGGAAAAGAAAGTCAGCATTCAGTGTGCCCATTATGTGTCTATCTCTCATTGCTTCTTCATTCACTTCTTTGCTTATTTTTCCACCACAAAAATGTGACAAAATAGAGTACCAATAGCCAAGGCTATCTAACACTTCCTGGTATAGGGTCTATTTGAAGTTTATTTTTACAGCTTTATTCAGCATCAACCATTTGAGATGGAAGCTTTGCTGCTTTATATCCTACTCAGTATAGTTCTCCTTTTAAAATTTGCTTACTGATATTTCTGGTTTTTTGTTTTTGTTTGTTTGTGGAGTTGAAACATTAGAGGAGAGAAAGAAGTTGATTTGTTTTTAATGCCAGATAATTGTTTCCTAGAGTATGAATAACAGAGAATATTTTACCCTCTTTTGCCAGAGTTACAAATTCTCTGAAATTTTTCCTAACAGCTAGAGCCTCATTTTGGAGGCAGTTTAAATAGAAGTACATCCAGCAAACAAGCTAATACTAGTCTCCTCTTGCACAGTCTTGTGGCTATGGCCTTCAACAGAAGGTGAAGTATGGGATATCCTTCTCTAATACTCTTCCTTTTTTTACTGAATCTCCCATACAAATCCTGTAGCCTCTAAGGTAAGGAAGCATTCTGCCTCAGCAGGTACATACTTAAAATATTTTGTATGGAACAAACAGCTTAGACAAGAAATGTTCTGTTTCTGATACATCCCTTTTTGGGCAGAATCCCTGCTATGAGAGAGCAACTCCCACTTATGGATAATTATCTATTCGATTTAATGTGGGATAATTTTAAGTGTAGTCACACTTAGAATATATAAACTGTGCAGTTTCTCTAATTCCTAGAAACTTTATTATGCACTAGTGAATAAGGTCTGGGAAGAAAATAAACCATTCTTTCATGTTTTTGTAAATGTCCCCTGAAAATGGCTATGGGTTTGGGTTTGTTTTTTAGTCGGATCCAGCTAAGCTTCATAGATGCTATCAGAGGATGTAAAATTGCTTTTTTGTTAAACCAATTATTTAGCTCAGATGGTTAAAGCATGGTGCAAATAACCCCAGGGTTATGGTTTCAATCCCTGTATGGGCCATTCACTTAAGAGTAGGACTTGATGATCCTTGTGGGCCCCTTCTAATGCAGAATATTCCGTGATTCCCTCCAAGAGTGCATCCAACTGTAATTCTATTGTTTCTAATCTATACAATGAATACTTGAATTTTTGTAAAAAGTAAGTCTGGGGTTTCTGTTTTCATGGTTTGTAAGGAACAGATGAATTTAATTATAACTTTATAATAGTATATGCTTCTGAAAAATTGTGTTCTCGAAAACTTGTCTCAGTTTGGTGGCTCAGTTTGCAACCTGTCAATGCAAGTCAGCAACCATTCACCTTAGGCTCAGTAACCTGAAAAGACTGCATGACTCTAAATAATGTATTGTGGATAACAGCTTTAGCAGAGGAGTCGACTAACATTCTTTAGACCTTACTCTTTTGAAAAATCTGGTTTTTCTGTATTTCAGTATTCATGTCTAAAATACGAAGAATAACTCTTCCTTAAATACACATGGCATTTGAAAAAAAAAAAGAATAAAAAAAAATCAAAACTCCAAGAGCTTCATATGCAGCAAGGGAGTAATTTCATAAATACTTAAAATAGATATATTGCTCTGGAGGAATTAAAATAGAGTCCATACCGTTTATTTATTTATTTATTTTCTGATGTCAAATAACCAAAGCCAAATAACTTACTTATTTCTTCTGAATTAGTTTATCTTTCCTATTGAGAGGATGCTTTCTTTAAACCAGATAATTCATTTAAGATTTTGTTACACTGAGATTATTAGAAGCTTTTCTGTCATCAGTGTGCTTTGCATTATATGGCCAGCTAAATTAAATAACAACAAATGACAGACTTGTTTTATCAAGTGCTGCTATGCTTTTAAAGGTCTACTCAGCACTGAAATACAGATTCATTTTGGTGGAAGAATGCTGCATTTTCCTTTAAATTCAATTTGCAATTCAAATCATGTCTTCAGAACAGGATTATCAAACATCAGATCTATGCAGAATCCATAAAACATCTTAATGCAAGTTGGCAGTCACTTATCACGCATTATTAAACAGTTTTCAAAAATCACAATGTTGTCACTGTAATTAGAGGCCTCTTTACATTGTACTACATAAGTGGCTGGTTGATCTGAAAAGAAAATTATTAATAGAAGGGTCTAATTGCTATAATTACATTAAAAAGTCTCATTATAAAGCCTGAGAAGGCTCTAGCTGCTTTACAGACTTTCATGTCTTTGGATGATCATTATAAAATGCCAGTGATTTTAAATTAACTTTCAGAGGTAATTACAATTTTAATTGTAACCTCTGTATTAGTATTGCATAGCCCGAATATATGTACCTTCTGTTTTGAAATTCTAATACTGTATAACTAAGGATAAAATTTTGCCCTGATTGCCATCACAATTTTTTTTTTTTGGTGGGGGAATTAATTTATTATTTTCTTTTCTCTTTTGAAGGAACGATGAGCCTTGTGAGGAGCAGATCATCCAGTTACAGTGAGATCTTAGAATTACACAGGTTGTAATCTTGGTGTACTTGAGGAGTCAGCAAAGGGAAAGTGACACTGATCTCAAAATACTTATCTTTTGCAAGTATTTTTAAGGTTCCCATCTATAAAGGAAAGTAAGAATTGAATTTGGAAAGTCAGATAAGATTTCCAGATCTTGCTGCTTCATGGATTGGAGTGGGAGCATCACCATTTGCAGTTATGTCCACTGTCATTCATAGAGTTACCCATGATTTGTTACAGCATGCAAATGATGGAAGTGAAAAAGAATTCGTATTTCACAGAATCATTCAGATTGGAAGGGTACACATGCTGATCTATTCTACCCTCCTGGTCAGAGCAGGATCAACAATCAGACTGTGTTGCGCAAGGCTTTGTCAGCTTTGTCCTCTTGGGTGTTGAAAATATCCAAGGATGGAGTTCATGCAACCCCTCTGGGCAACCTGCTCCAGTGCTTAATTATACTTATAAAGTTTTTCCTGTATGATCCAGGATATTCTATCTTTCAGTTTATGGGCACTATTTCTCATTTTCTCACCGCAACTTAGTACAGGGTCTAAATCTATTCTTTTTGGCAATCCCTAAGGTACCCTGAAGCTGCCTCTTCTGAAGAGGAGGAGCAAGCTCAGCTACCTCAGCCTCTTTTCAGAAGGCAAATGCTCCAGTCAGTGATCATCCTGGTGGTTCTTTGCTGAAGTCTCGCCAGTTGGTCAATGTCTTTAATGTACTGAGGGGCCCCAAACCGAATGTGGGGCTTCATACAGTAGGGGGGGGGCCCACTGGGAATGGTTTAATGAGTGCCAAGTTGATGTTCAGAGGTTCAGAGGATATTCCGAGTTGGAAAGGACCCACAGGGATCATCTAGTCCACCAGAACAAGAGGACATGGCCTTAAGCTATGCCAGGGGAGGTTTAAACTGGATGTTAGGAAGAGGTTTTTCACAGACAGAGTGATTTCTCATTGGAATGGTATGCCCAGGGAGGTGGTGGAGTTGCCATCCCTGGAGGTGTTTAAGAGAAGACTCGATGAGGAGCTTAGTGACATGGTCTAGTTGGTGGGAGGCGGTTTGGGAGTTGGACTAGATGATCCTTTGGGGCGCTGCCAACTCAGAGGAACCTGTGAACTCCCAAGCGACTCCCACACAGCCAAGTTTGCTGCCTTCTTAAAATGGACCTGGTCTTTTGCCAGCATTCCTCATTCCTGATATAGGAACCCATGCTTGTTGTAAGAATGCTTTCTGTGTGAATTTGTGCAGATGGGCTCTATAGGTATTTATGGATGTGGAGAAATAATAACCATAAAACAGCAATCTGAAGAGAAGAAAAGTAGATGCTGAGAAGTAGCATGTGAAGAAGGTATTTCAGGATCTCCACAGTCTAGCGGTCCTTTTCAATCCGCAAGAGCTGAAAAACACAGGACATAAGTTTGCTGAATCTGTACTTGGCCACTAGCCTGCCACTAGTATCAACAATGAATTGTGTAAATCAGACCACGTCAAGAAGCAGTGGAGTCTATGTATACAGGTGAGTGCTACAAGACTGCACATACAGCTGTTGAAACAAAGGACTGTTGGAGGTACCATTCTCAACACCTATGTACAAGCTATTGTGCATCAATATGACTCTCTGCTTCTGAGTGAGCAGGTGAGGTTGGCTTTTTAGCTCTTGCTTTGACTAGTGCCTGTGTTTGTGTTAACTGAACTGTGTGAGGGAAATGCATTGTGTGAATAGTTATCTGCTGTTAATAACAATAGCTTAATTAGTAAATGCTTTAATAAATATTGATTGTGACATGCATCTTCCTCTGACTTGTCCCCCTATTAGGGAAAAAGTAATTTGCAACATGGTCATAAAAAACAAAGTACTGATCAAGTACAGCCATGAGACCACCTGGTAAATCAAGGTATGTTCAATCCTACCAGGCTTTTCCCTATCACCTGCAGGATTGTGGAAAATTCGCCTTTGATTCCCATGTCCTTCACCTCTGTCACTTCAGCAAAATAGACCTACTAGATTGCTGCAGGTCTCCCTTGGTGCCTGTGTGGATAAGTGTCCTAGTGTGATTCCACTGTGTATATATATTCCATATCTTTGTGCTTTGGCTTTGGTCTGTAAGGAAATTTCCAGCAATCCCCCCCAGAATACCCAGGTCACAGCTGCAGAGCCTTTGGGCTCATTAACACTCTCTCCCACAGCTGCAGTATATAAAGCTTGAGAAGGGCATCTCTGGGAGAGCGTCTGGTGGGTTTTTTTCCTCCTTTTGGTTCAGTTCCAATTTACTTCAAACCTTCACGGTAAACAATCAGAAAGATTAGTCTGAGGGCCCTATGAGCCCCAGCAATTTCTCAGCAATGTCCTTAATCATCTCAGCAAAGAGGAAACCTCCTATGACAGCAACCCTGTCCCCTACACAAAGGGATCTCCAGTCATTATCAGCTACTACTTTGTCTTGGTACTATTGCATATTTTAAGCTCTAGAGTCTCTGCAGTGGAGCTTACAGCCCTTTATTGACTCTCAGGATACTGTTAACTCAGATCTTAAGGCAGAAGATGACCCATTCATTTGGTGTCAGAAGGTATAAGCTTCCAGTTTTCCCCTCAGTGGAAGTCTCCATCCGCCATGGGTTCAAGCATAACCTCATGCCATGCTTACTCATTGTATGGCTCAGGCTCTTGCCTCTGTAAGGTGTCTGGGAAGAGCCAGTTATGTTTTCTTCCTCTGACGTGATGGTGTGCAGTCACCTGACCTCACAACCCCTTCACCTGTCAGCCTCAAGGGAGCCCACCTCCCCTAGATGAGGCCACCATTAAATCAGCCCAGACTCCCCTCAGTCCAGATTCCTGTCAGGGTTGGGGTCTTTTTTGTGCTTCCTCCAGCTGGTTGCAGAGACTGCACCACACAGCACATCCCCAACATTGCTGCACAGTTCCATACGACCTAGAGAGGCCTTTTTTAAGCCTCTCCAAACTATCTGCTCTACTAACTACCAAAGTCTTTGCTGCATCTCTATTCAGCACCTAAATATGTGTCCCCATCATGGATGAACAGCAGATTGCCCTGATCAGTAGGAAGCTAATGACTGAAGAGGCAAGCAATTTTTACTCCTGAAAAAAGCCTGTCAGACACACTCTGTTATGTATGGATATTTCTAGAATTGACAAAAAGCAGCAATCTGAAGAAAATTAATAAACAGAACAAACACCAAACTAAAATAGGTAAATAAAATAACAGATCCCAGGTACAGGTGAGAAAAGAGCCACAATGGGAAGTTTGAGTGGTTAGCAGTAGTGCTAATCTACCTTTACCACAGATCATTGCTCAGTAGGAATCTGGATGATCATCATTATTGCTCAGATCTTAGGGTAGTCTACAACTTCCTGTATTCCTTCTGAAGCTAGATACAGTTGTCTCTCATTATTAAGTGTTTCATCATTCAAATTTAGATGTGTATGAGTTAAATGAATGAATCACAGCTAGTCCCTCTGACCTCCCTTTATAGCCTACAGAAATAAGTATGTACTAGTAGTGGGTTATTAATCTGGCTTATTTCCATAGTAGTCTTAGGGTGATGTGATTCATCCTTTAGAGACAGCAATTTATTTTTATCTTTGATATACAGTTAACCACATGGCATCTAGATCATCTTTAGCTTGACTAGTATTTTCAGCCTTGAGACTAGAATAGTTTAACTCATTTTCACAAAATCACAGAACAGCTGATCCTGGAAGGGTCTCTGGAAATTCGTTAGAGCCAAGCACAGGCGACAGGAGGAACGTATAAATGCACACCTCCACTGGAAGTAGTCATTAAATAAGGTTCCAAGAAATTTTGCTTAATTTGGCTGTCTCAGCTTTTATTGAACATACAACTTTCTCTTAGAGTTTCTCATTAAAAGCAAGACTATTTATAGACACTTAGAAGAGAGTAACCTTGAAAGCTCCTTTGGGTTATAGAAACCCAGCAGTTAAGGAAGATGATGCAGGTACCCTGAAAACACCAGGCAGTGGAAGGACTTGAGAAAAATTTATTTTTCAAAGATGAGAACACTAAACTTCATGACGTGTGTACACACCGGGCCTGAAAGTACGTAAATAAGCCTTTTCTTCTCCAAGCCTTCTCAGCTTCGCTCCCCCTTGCAGTGGCTCCAAGGTTATCTGTGAAACATTATCTTTTCAGGGAGTTAACTGCTCTGAAGGGCTGGAGAGAATAAGAAATCTTAGCCTAACCCTCCCAGCTACCAAAGGTCTCTTGAACGAAAAGAGAAATCCTTAAATCAACCTATCTCCATGCCATCTCTTGCGTAATGCCCACTCATTCCCCCACATCAACCAAATAGTTCAACCACATTACTCATGGGACACAAAGACAATATGGATGCTGATTCAATAGTATTTTAATTTACCTAGCTGTGACATCATGCAAAGGAGTTTTGCCAGTGGGTTTAATCTTACACAGGTGACTTTGGTTTCTTTGTCTCTTTTTTCTCCATTCCATTCTGTTTAACTCCTTCTCTTGGCAATTTTTCTCAGTGCTTGAATCAGTTAGTGATGACAATATTATTATTTCACAGAATCACACAGAATCACAGAATATTATGAGTTGGAAGGGACCCACAAGGATCATCTAGTCCAACTCACCATCTAACACCCCTTTTATCATACTGAGAGCTTGTGTTTGACTTTGACAAAGCAATGGAGTAAAATTAGAATTTAGTTACTATTATGTGGAGCAGAAACCCAAATAAATAACATCAGAAGTATCAGTTGGTCACTTGCAATTAGTTGCTGGTCTCCAAACCTTCCCAGCTCATCAGTCTAAATTTTTAAGGTAATAACTAATGGTTCCCTTTACCCTCATTCACCTTCTTTTGAAAGCCTCAGACTTCTTTCCACTGTAACTCTACTTTGCACTTGCCTTTCCACATTACTTGAAGCTCATCAAACTTAGTGTTAGCAGGAGGCTGCTCCACACCTTCTGGCTCCTAGTTTCAGGGGTTTACCACGTCTTTTTTGCAGTGAACTTTTTCATCTTCCTAAGCCAGCAGGAAACCTAGGCAATGGCATTATTCTGCTAGTTTACCTTTTATGAGTTCACTCTGCCAGGGTTGGCATCAAAGCATGAGAGGAAGCAAGTGACAAGAGAACAGAGGGAACTGTGACACCTTTGCCTCAGAGAGTCTGAAGCTGTCAAAGCAACATGCTTAGGTTGTAGTTTGATATACAGTGATCCTTCGTGTATCACGGGTGCTGGAGTCCAGGACTGGTACGCGAAGGCCGCAATTTGTAAAGACAGCAAACACATGAATATGCAGTTAAGCCCTGCCCATCGCCCCACACCCCTAAGGGATGGGATGCCACTGCAGCTGGGGCAGGCTGAGCTGCACAGCTCATGGCTCCCTTCTGGTTTCCCTCCCTTCGCCAAAGTGGGATAGAATGGGATGGGATGGGACTGGGTGGAACGGGATGGGACAGGACAGGAGGGGACAGGACTAGGCCAGGCTGTGCTGCTTGCAGCTTCCTTCCTGGCTCGTTCCCTTCGCTGAAGCTGGATGAGATAGGATGGGATGGGACAGGATGGGACCAGGATGCCAGAACTATTAAACTGACATTTTCTCTTTCTTTTCCCCTTTATTTATAAAAAAAGGCCTTGGTGTCCATGAGAATGGGAGCGGGAGGCACCTTCCCCCGACGCCCCTGGGGCACCAGCCCTGGCCAGCCACTGCTGCAGTGACTGTGGGCACCTGCTCATTTGCCCCGAGGGCAAGGTACCTCAGGTTCCTGTGCTAAAGCACAGACACACACAATGGCAGCCCCCTCCTGCAGCCTGACAGAGATCAATGCCTGCTACGCAAAAACACACACATGGTAGCTCCTGGGCGTGGGTTATTTGCATATTCATGACCTCATTGACATATTCATGAACTGTCTGCCTTCGCGGTGCTTTCTGCGCGTGCTCACGGCACTGCTTTTTGCTGAAAAATGAACAACAAAGTATTGAAACCATGGAGAGGTGAACCGTGGGTAAGCAGGGGTCTTCTGTACATCTAAATTACCACTGACTTCCATAATGCTGTTCCTTTCCTCCCTAACTGCCCCTGTGGCCATTTTTGTAGCCCCATTGTCGTGGGTGCATCACAGCAACTTTGGCTATTATGTGGTTCTGAAAACAGTGTAATTGGTACAACTCAGGAGGTATCTCAGAAAGTAAAATAGGATGAAATGGTGAGGCTTAGAACTTCTTATAAGGGTAAGAAATCCAGCTCTGGCAGTGCTGTTCTCTGTTCTAAAAGTGTACTAGCCATTTGAGAAATTGCATGCAAATAAAAACTCCAAGATGTGCCTTACTTAAAAAGCTCAGTTTTCCTAACAGTTCCACTTACGTAACTACACTTGAGATTCTTACATCTCACATGGAGAAAAGGGTGAGGTAGGCACTGATACAAGAAGTAGCAGTATGAATGGCCCACGTTTTCCATTCCCAAGAAGGCAATCCAAAAGTTCTGAAGGAACTGAGTAACTGTATGAGATCAGAGAACTTATTCCTGTAATTGATTAATAAAAACGCTGAATAAAGATGTCTTTCCCATGCCATGATTTTATTACATGTATAAATATTTGTGTATCCAATTTATAAAACATTTCAGAATTAAACTACTGTATTTTGTGTTTTATTGAACCATTCCCAAAATATGTAAGTGTTAAAGCACAAACATCTTCCAGTCACAAGAAGAATTATTCTTGGTTACAGAGAGAAGATATTTTATTGCTTATTTTGCTTTGACCCAAAGACAAGGTTAGTTTAGTTTTTGAACAAAGTCCAAAGAAGAAAGTCCTAACTAAAAGTCAGAGTTCTTCCATGTGGAAGTTCTGTCAATAAATCTTTTCGACTAAATCATCCCTATTTTCTGACAAGTCAACTTGCTGCTGACATTGTATTGATTTAATGAACAGATGTGGGACTTGCTTAATTCTTTTCCCCTGTTTTGATTTAAAGTAATGTATAGTCATTAATATTGGTGCATTAATTATGACACAGTGATGTGTGACCTTATGGAATCAGGAAATCATAAAAACAGATGGATTACATTAATGCATGAAATGCATATAAAAAAGGATGTTATTTTTGAAGGTCAGAGGAATATCCTGACATTGGGTATTTCTGTATCAATGTAGTGCACACTGACCTGCTTTATCTCACCTGTCAAAATGCAACATTCAGTGATTGTTTATGGAAGCAAAACCAGGGAAAACAATGTGTACTGATCTGTCCAAGAACTAAGTTAGATGAGGCCTAGGAATAAAAAACACCTGTGAAAAATTAAGGAAACAGCAAATTCAATCCTTACTCCTTCACAGGCAAGGACATCATGACAGTTGCTAAGGTTGTCTTTGTAAATCCTGCAGACTGTGAGGAAGTATAATCTAGTTCAGGTCTGGTTCCACAGGCTGCTTTGTCTTATTCTTATGGATCTCCATAAGTCATTCATTAATTTGTTGATGAAGCCAAGGGAGGCTTTGACAGATCAGAAATGCAGTTTTCTGTCTTGCTATGTTTTTCAAGCTGATTAGCTTTTAACAGAGCTTGATTTGCAAAACTCCAGGCTCAGATTGCTAAGGGTAGCAGGCACAAAAAATCATCTTTATTTGAAAACTGAAGAAACAAGCTCTTGCTGTTAAATATAGGCTCCAGTAATGTGGTTAGGCTAGTCTATACTATGACAAAAATTAAATGTCTTCTATATACACTTAACTGTTACTTGTGTGTGTGTTTTTAGTGAGGCCTGTATACAGTGGGTGCTATAGGCTAGTGTTTGTATAGGATCAGAAGTTATGATGAAGTTATGAAACTACTTCTGCAATATATGTTCAGTGAATCAAACCCTTGGCAGAAGTAACAGGCTAACTATATGTGTACTCGGTTTAGAAATGCATATGCTGCTTAGAAACATGGTTTAGTGGTGCATTTGGCAGTACTGGTTTAGTGGTTGAACTCAGTGATCCAAAAGGTCTTTTCCAGCCTAAATGATTTTGTGATTCTACAAGTATCTGTGTCTGGGATGTCTCTGAGGTCAGGACCCCAGCCATTACTCTGTGTTTTGCAATCCTTGACAAATTTACACTACCATTCACTCTGCCTTGGCACATTTTCAGTACAAAGAAATCAAATATAGTTGGGGAAATCCAAGCATTGGATTTTCAGCCTTGTTTTCAGCATCAACCAGATTTGAAAAACAGGACGGGGGTTGTAGATGAGACTCTTACAGAATTAGCAGCACCACAGAGACTGTGTTTCAGCCATAGAATTGTAGAAGCAATGACAGTATTTCAGATAAAACACAGCTTGTTGATTTCTTACAGTGAACCCTCTCTAGCCCACAGATTTCTTAGCTGTAAACATGACTGGAAAAAAAAATTAACATATTTTCCACACTGCTTGCAAAGGTATGATTTCTGCAGATGCTGAGTATTAAAATGGCATGGAGCTCAGTAGTGTGAAAACTTAGGGAAGGAAATCCTGTTGCAAGTGAGCTGTTGCATAAGCCATGTTTTTAGTTCTAATCATTCAACAGTCAGACCAGTGAGATCCTTCCCTTCCCTTCCCTTCCCTTCCCTTCCCTTCCCTTCCCTTCCCTTCCCGCCTGCCTTTCTCCCTTCGTCTCTGCCTGCCTCCCTCCCTTCCTTCCTTCCTTCCTGTTTTTAAATTAGATGAATAAATATGGTACCGACATACTAATTTTTTGTATTAATTGGACGACGGAGGGGGTGGGAAAGGGTGTCGGAGCGCATTAAAAGCATCAACTTCGTGCGAAACAGCGGCAAATTATCGCTCTCAACTACTGAAGGAATTTGCTGCCACCTTATGGGCTTTTGAAGTACTTTTTCCCTAAAAGTGATGCTGTATTACTGTGAATAGTTCTTAAAATTATTGTCCTTAATCTAGAGATGATTTTGGGAGAGCCTGTTCTGTCTCGACTCTACATCTTTTATTCTAATGGCTTTTAAGTTAACCCCCCCTTCCAAACAATCTGCCGTATTTTTTCCCTATTTAGCTGCCTCATTTGGATCTTTAAAGCTCAGATTTCTCAGTAGGTATTAACACCCTAAATACACATTTTTATAATTTATTAATTACAGATTATGTGTATTTTTGTCTATCCTGTAATCTATTAATTATTTTGTGGAATATATTTTAAGATCCTAAATTATTAATTTAGAAACCCAGTTAACAACCTGGATTGGGTTAGGAATGGGTTGGATGGATAAGCTCAGAGAGTGTTGGTGAATGGTGCCACATCCAGCTGGCAGCCAGTCACTATTGGAGTCCCACCGGGATCAGTGTTAGGCTCGGCACTGTTGAACATCTTTATTGACGATATGGACAAACTGCCGGAGGGTAGGAGGGGCCTTCAGAGGGACCTTGACAGGCTAGAGAGATGGGCAGACTCCAATAATACGAGATTTAACAAGTCTAAGTGCTNTGGTCTGCCCAGGGAGGTGGTGGAGTCGCCATCCCTGGAGGTGTTTAAGAGAAGACTCAATGAGGAGCTCAGTGACATGGTCTAGTTTGGGAGGCTTGGATGGATGGAGCGTGGTGCCCATGGTTCCACGCTTGTGGGCCTGATCCCTGGGTGGGCGTTTGCTTGGGAGTTGGACTAGATGATCCTGTGGGTCCCTTCCAACTCAGAATAACCTGTGAACCTATGATAACAGATATGTATTTGACTTCTTACTCACTTCTACTGCTTTACATTGGTAGGCTTATCTGTTGGCGGCTTTTATATCTACTGAAGATGTCTTGGTCTTGCCATGTACTCTGGGGTACCATACATAGTGAATGCCCTCTTCTCTCACCAGGGATCAAGACTGTGTAAAACTTTGCATTATAAACAAATACTCATATTAAATAATATTTTTCCATGCCTTTTAACATATAAGTAACTAGCCCAGTTGAAATCATGAGTCAAATTATCTCAGACTTAAAACTGTAGAAGAAAACACACTTAAAACTTGTAGAAGAAAGATCAACTACAAGCAGAACCGGATTCTTTTATCTCTGTAAGTATGGTTCTCATTAATGAAAAAAACCCCAAAACATGGTATTGTTTGTGACAGCTATGAGGATGTGTTGATCTGAATATGGCAAGGAATTTCTGTTATACAGCTTTTTCTGATCTCAAAATGTTCTGTGTGGTCTTAGACTATACTAAAAGCTACAAATTTCTTGGAGAAAGAGATTCCAGTATAGTAAATATGCCTCTAGTTAGTGCATTCAACCTGTAAGGAAAGAATTCCTGCTTCAATAAGGTTTTTCATTTGTTTATAGAAACTGAAATGGCATCTGAGAAATAAACGAAGTCAGTGTTATACAAGAGCTTTTTGGCTGTGTCTCTCACTGAGTATGCAAGACAGTTGGGAAGGAAGGCTTCCCTGATACTGCAATTTACACTTTTGCTCTGCACAGAAATTCCATGGAAACTGAAATTAGGAACTTACTGAATTTAAGTGTTGTTTTTATTTCTTAAAAACTTTACTTACAAACAATTCAGTGATACTGTAGGGTTTTTCTACAAGTCTGAAAGAAAATAGGACAGATTTGGTTGCAGAAAGTGGAATTCCATGTAAAGTATTTTTCACTTCAAAAGATTTTCCTTTCACCTTCACTTAATCCTTAATATTGTACTTCCTCTGACTTGAAATGGCCCAGTAGAGCATATTTCAGAAACATTATGTAGGTGACTAGTCTGATAAATTCTAAAAGGGATATAAAGAAGAAAATGCAAGCATCTGATTTTCATATGTTCCTGATTCCAGCAATCCGTGTTCCTTCTAGTGGCGCACTGTGGAGTAGGGCTGGCTGCTGGCGCTGCTTGGACCAAGGCATGCTGCAATAGTACTTGCTCCTGAAATATCCCTCGGTACCACTCATTTTATACCCTGCATGAGCTCCCCAATGAAGCCAGAACCCTGAGCCTTTTCACCCAGAATTTTTACATTGTATTCATTGCATTCATTGCAGCAGGTTGTGCATGTTGAGGACAGTGGTGTTAGGGAACAGTGGAGTTAGCTGTCTCTACGGCAAAATCTCAGAGAGTATGGCACATATTAAATACACCTGGAGAGGTGAAAGGATCACACTAGTTACAGAAACACTATTCTTCTCTACTCTTCCATGTCTTTACCTGGTACTCATTTGAGGGAAAGTGCAGTGGAGTGAGTGGTTGAATCCATCTCTACTTCAGCTGTATGAGTTGCAGAAATCAGGGATTTTTTCTTTCAGGGGGTTTAGACATATGTATGTCACATGATAAACCTCATGAATGACATTGCAAGCCAAAATAAGATAACATGTAGGTTACTGTATAGCTTTCATTCCAATAATCTTTGAAGAATAAATTATTGTTCATGTTCTAGCATGACACATGGATGCTTACCACAAAGAAAAAACTTCTTTGTGACATAATTTGTTATTGAACATTTTGTTGCTACTGTATTAAATCACAGAATCACAGAATCTTCTGAGTTGGAAGGGACCCACAAGGATCATCAAGTCCAACTCTTAACACCGTCTCCCTGGTGGGAATNATTATTGTTCATGTTCTAGCATGACACATGGATGCTTACCACAAAGAAAAAACTTCTTTGTGACATAATTTGTTATTGAACATTTTGTTGTTACTGTATGACCAAAGATAGAATTGTCTGAGTACAAAATGACTAATTCTTCCTTTATATCTTGTTCCTTCTTCTCCTAGACTTGGATAATTTGGTAATCAATGGATAGTACAGAGCAATTTTTTTAAAGAAGAGGTACAGATGAGGCACGTATTAGTCAAGTGAACAGGACATTAGAACTAAAGGGACTCGAACTTAAGACATTAAAACTAAATTGCTGAAATTAGGTTTTCATCTCTAAAGGAAAATGTAGGACAGCTAGTCTGCCTAAGGCAGGCATATAATCATCATGGACTGGTGGGTACTACTGGAAATGTCCAGCTCTTGCAGTTTATGTTCTTGCTTGTCTTTATGCCCTAGATGAAGAATCAGTAGAAAGTGCTGGGGAAGTGACTTCTATCCTGTGTTCCCCTCCGCCTGTTTCTGTCCTGAGAACAGTCTGTGGCAGGACCTAGCCTGTGATATAGGTATTGAGTTCTTGTGTTCTTACAGATAATTTGGGACAGAGGTTATCAATACCTTGGTCATCTCTCTGTTTTGGTAATCATATTTTTGTCTTTTATTTACTTCTATCTTCTTAATTACTTTCATTATCATGTATCTGATTTTGTTTTTAAAAATAAATAAATCTCTCTCTGTACATTGCTAAATGAAAGCAGTGCCAAAAAATGTTACCTCACCTATGTTAGTTCTCTACATTGAGTATGTCTGTGGAGGCTATATGTCTAGAGTTTTCTTCTTAAGTTTTAGAAACACTGTTTTCTAGCATATGGTCTCTTCCAGGAAGACAGGCTCACATGATCCCACTAAGTAGTGGATAGGAAGCTTAGGCACTTCATCCTGTTGAATGCCATTCCGCTGTAAAGGTCTGCAGTACATTTTCTTAAACCTTAGTGCTTTATAGTACAAATAGAGATTCAGAACAAGCATATAACAAACATATAGGGAATTTGTGTAAATTTTTTATAATCCTGTAGTTTTAGAAGTAATTTTTTGCATAATCAGATGGCACGAAGTTAAACTCCAGTATCTGTTCCTGGAAGTTTCTAACGATAAGTAGGTTTTAATCAGTTTATAAATTAGTCATATTGAATAAAGAGAAAGTAACCAGTAAGTAGAGTAGGGAAGAATAGAAAAACTTTCTGTAACAAAATAGATAATAACTAAAATGTCAGTAATATTTCGTTTTCCCACTTTAAAATTACTTTCAAGTCAATTAAAAATTCTGGAGAGAGACACAAGTGCTTAGAAGCTTTGGCTCCCAGGGAGTGCTCTAGAATGTATTGTCACAGCAACCTTTATGTAATATTACAAGATAGAAGATATGATTAATCTCTAAAGGCTTCAGAGATTTTGCCATGGATGCTGTATGAAGGATTGGACACAAAGAACTGGTTAAGTAACAAAGAAGAAAATTATTAGGCAGTATTAACAGTGACATCAGTTTCTACAATTTGCTGATACTCCTTTTCAGTTTCCTATGATAGCTGTTATGGTATGAGGATTTATTTGCAGTGAGGTTGAACTATAGAAAAGGGTGATTTGGGGCACAGGGGATACCTTCTCTTACAGTTCCTATACAAGAGTGTGCATGCCAAATGGCATGTTGAGGTGCAGCATTTGTATGTGTGGGTGGGGAGCTGGGTATCTAGACAGGGAATTTTCAGATAAAGCAATATAATGAAACCGTGGGAGTATAGAGAAGGGTAGCGTGGGTGGAGATCAAGTAAAATGACATCCTGGGGGTCTACAGCTCACATGTGATAGATTTTGTCATGTGTAATGTTAAGATGGGAATGTGGCCTTCAGTGCACTCTCAGCACGGGTGGGAGGAACCCAGGTAATTCCCATATACTTAGGGGGTCCTTGCCTGGCTCCTCCATGGCCCACAGAAAGGCTGTGGCTTTGGCCTGGCTCACAGCAGTACAAAAGCTTTGTAAAGTGTCAGTGTATATATCGTTTGCTTGCATTTCAAAGTCAAAACTCAGAAACAGCAAGAAAACTGGTTACAGCAAAGGATTTAGAAACCAAATCTGAGAAGTTGCTTATCTTTGTGGTTATGGTCTCTTGGCCCTTGGATTCGAAAGCTGTTTGTAGGTGTCAAAACCAACAAAAATGTTGGAATATCAAAACCTGTTGATCCCTCTTTAGGGGAAGAATAGGAGCATTTGAGCAGAAAATCTCTAGGATAGATAGGTTACTTCTTATAAGCAGGCACTAGAAATCTCTGAAGTTATAAAACAGAAGGTTCTTAAAACCACTGAAGTAAAGACAGGTGGTAAGCATCTATACATCCAGAAATTTTCTATCGTGTGGGAGACCCGGGTTCGATTCCCGCCAGGGAGACAGTGTTAAGAGTTGGACTCGATGATCCTTGTGGGTCACTTCCAACTCAGAATATTCTGTGAAATATCATGTCAATATGTCTTAAGCTTCAACAGGAGAAGTTCAGACTTGATATTAGGAAAATGTTTTTCACTGAAAGAGTGATCCGGATTTGGAATGGGTTGCCCACAGAAGTGGTTGAGTCGCCAACCCTGGAGGTGTTCAAGGGGAGGCTGGATGAGGTGCTGAGTGATATGATCTAGATGTAGGTGGTAGGTTTAGTTGGACTATAGGCTGGACTAGCTGATCTTTGAGGTCCTTTCCAGCCTTATCTATACTGTGAATACTGTGAATATATTTCACAGATATGAATTAGCTCTGATCATACTGCCTCTAATGTTTGTAAGAAGTCCATGTACTTCAGAAATATCCAGAGTTCACTACGCTTTGAATACGTCAAAGTGTATCTTAAAATTTTAAACATAAGGGGAAAACAAAAAGTGAAATTTTGCCTGGAAGAAAAATTTCCTTTGAAAAAGATAACCCACCCAAGGAAAAACCATATAATTTACACCTTTAGAAAAGACTGCCTCAAACTGAGAAAAATAGTTTGTATACCTCCACGAAGTGATTAATACTTTTTCTATTCAGAGTTTATTTACTGAAATCTTTTGAATTGGTTAGAAACACATCTAAAACTCACATAGACATAAAAGACATTTGAACACCAAATTCAATAGATGAAAAATTGGATTTGGAGCCATTTTCAGAGCAGTAAAGATGCTTTGCATACTGAGTGTTAATTATTAAATGACTTGTTATTTTCTAAATCTAGTCATCACAATGCTGTTGAGTACACTCACTATTTTACAGAAAAGTCTATAAAATATTATTGTCTGCAAAATATGACACAGATTATGTATTGATTTGTTCCAACACTTGAATTAATTAAGGAGAGAAATCATACTCATAATTTAAAAAGATATTAAAGAAGTGACATATTTGAATTTTTTCTGAATACTTTCTTGTAAGGAAATAGTCATTCTCTGTATTCCTTTTAGTTTAGCTTTTGGTATTGAATAGTATTGTTATTCATTAGACTAACACATGTATTTGATTTTTTACCATATGTAGTGTTGGAGACTTGCTATAAGATACTGTGCTAATTTTGTAGCCTCTTTAGTATAATTGTGTTAGGGGAACAGCATTTTCTTATTTCTAATTTTAAAGTAACATCCTGACATTTCTTTGATAGGGTGACAGTACTCAAAATAGTTATGCTTTTGAATTAGTCACCACTTAACATTTCTCTTTAATAAATGAGGAATGAGCTTTCTGTGAAAAAGAGGAAGCGACTTTGGCTTAAATAGCATGACCTTGTCTAAGGGGAGATACAGACACTCATTTAGAACTGAAGGAGAGCAGTGCCTGAAAGCCAATACAGAAAATGTATACAGCAAATAATGTGCCTGCAACATTACTGAAGGTAATATTTTTCAGACTATTTCTTCAGGAAATAGAAACAAGAAGGCAGATGCTACTGATCGAAGTATATTACTTATTTATAAAAATCAAAAGGCATAACTTCACTGCAGCAAGATTTGACAACTAGAATATTTTTTAATAATATATTTGTATTACAGTTATGTCCAGAAATGTTCTGAACAGGCTGGAGGTCATTGTATTGGACAAACAGGAAAAAATATTTCATTGCCATAAACTGCTTTGCATCATAGTTTAAGTGGCTTATGAAGTGAGAAAACTAATGTGTTAAGGGAGAGCATAACTCTTACACCAATGTGTTTATCTGGTTTGTGCAGATGCTGTGAAGTTAAGTATTACATGTAAAATTTTTCATGCGATATACTGGTTACATTGATGTTGTTATACGGCTATTGTAATGTTTCAGAAGGTTGTTGCTAGGATGTTTAGACAGATCTGGTGTTGGCTGAATCACATTCTTAGATGTGTGCTGCTAAAAATCAGTTAGAGCACTGTGTGCAGGTGCAGTCCTCTTACGTTTCTATGCTGGCTGATGACCAGGCCTGAGTCAGCTTCTTGTCTGTGCTCCAGTTGTACAACCCCATCTGTTTCGAGGGTGGGAAAAGGGAAGAGCAACAGGAAATGGAGCTATGACAGCTGTCCTGCAGTCTGTGCATTCCACACTGGGTCAAGGCTGATGGCACCCTACTGTTCAAGCATTTTACAAGGATGTGTAGTGATAGAATGAGGTGGAATGGCTCTAAGCTGATTTTAAACTTGTTGATTTAATTTAGATAATAAGAAAAATTGTTTATTATGAGTATTGTTTATTATGTTTATTATGAGTAGTTTGTTTTTTGTTTGTTTTTTAATAATAATTGTTTATTATGAGTAGTGAGATGCTAGCACAGATTGCCTCGGGAAGCTATAGATGTCGCTTCTCTGCAATGTTCAAGGCCATGTTGGAATGGGCTTTGAGCAACCTGGTCTAGTGGAAGATGTCTCTGCCCAGGGCAGAGGGGTTGAAACTAGATGACCTTTAAGGTGCCTTCCAATCCAACCCATTCTATGAATCAGTAAGCTCTGGTACCTTTCTGGGGGCCACACCTCCAGCTGAGTCTTCCTGAAGGAAAGACTTCCAGCCACGTAAAATGTATTTTGTGGAGGTGAAAGAATAGTTAACCAGCTCTGATCCCTCTTGTCTTGGCTTTTTGTTGTGCTTTAGATGAAAGACTGAGCAGTAAATCTGGTGTGGGATTTTCAAAGATGTAGAATCTGGTGTAGCCTAAAGATTTCACATTCAGTTAGACTTGCACACTGACTTCCTCTCACCTCTTGGCAGCAAGAAGAAGGTATAAATGGCATGAGACATAGACTTGCATCATCATTGCTCATGTCTGTCAGAAGTTTAAGAATGGCACAGTGACAGATCTAGATTGTTATTTACTAATTCGAATAGCTGGCCTGGATACAAGGTAGTAGGAAAGTAGTCCTTTTTTGGCAGACTATTAGAAGTTTCTCAAGCCAAGAAAAAGCAAGCTGGATGAAAGAGAGAGAAAAAAATAAAATGAAAGTGTGTTCTTGAAAAGTCTATGATGCTGAGGAGGTAACTAGGTCCTAATTTTTCTGTGCTTTCTTTGGTTAATTTATACTTGAAGTCCATTATTAAAAAAAAATACCACTCCCCTCCAGCTCCCCCAAACCAAACCCAAACCTGAAGTTTTATTTGCATTCAAGTTCTGCAAATTTGACATATGCAGGAAGCCTATTCATCTGTTACTGCTCCCAAGGTGTCCTTAGAAGTGAATATAATATAAAAATAGACAAGTTAAGCAATTTATCACAAAATGCTAGAATCGCTTTCAAAAATCCGAGATGTTTTTTTCTTTATGAATAGCAATCACTTCCCTCATGTTTTCTGAAGCACTTAGAACATATTCTTCAGTTAATAGCCATAATTAATAGAAAAAAATCTGGGCTCCTCAATTCATCTGGAAACCATTATGTTTTTATGACATGCCTAAGATCTAAAGTAACCATTTTACTGTTTTATTCTGCTAAAAATCTATCAGTGATCGTTTCAGTTCATTGAAAAAAAATGTCTTCCAAAGTAAACCAGTGAAAATTGAAGGATGTGTTTATATCTACTTGAATTTTAGAAGAACAATAAAGTAATATTACAAATAATACAATTTTAGAATACCTTTAATCACATTGCATGAGTGCTATTGTGGACGTAAGTGGAGCTACTCAAGAAGTAAAGAACTGTTAAACATGAGCAAAGACATCAAAATCATGCCCTGAATGTATGGAAAATACTCAGTGTTCTGTAATTGCTCGATTTCTGGTAACAGCTCTGTGTATATGGAACAATGAATGTTTAGTTATTTTAACATAGTTTTTTCACAGCACAGGATGACAATGCTGAAATCTCCCGCATCTATATTTGGACCATACTTCCTTTTTTCAAATGTTACTATGTATTTTTAGACATAAAGAAAGGGGGATCTATACTCTTTCAACATAATGCAAAACATGTGATGTTTAAACATGACCTTTTAAAATTCATCCTATGTGTAGTTATGCTTCTCCACCAGTTCATCTGTGGAGATAAGTTTTGGCTTCCATAAAGGAAATGTCAGTCTTGCATCCAAGAGCTGGATCTTCCCAGGGAGGAGACATCCCTACCTGTGAATATAGCATAGCCACAAAGCATGACTATCGGGACTTTTTTTCCTTCTCACAACATTATTACTGCTGCCACCCAATATGTTGATTTATAGTTACTTACTTTTCCCCGCTTCTTCCGAACAGTCGTCTTGAAAATAAGAGAGCTCAATTACCGACTTTTCGGAAATGACTCAGTTTTCTCCCCTCCTAAATGCACCAGTTCTACTGCTATGAGTTTTTCTGTCTTCTCAGATTTCTCACCTTCTTATGACACAGAATCAGAAAGAGCTGACAAAGGTGGCATTTTTTCACTTTTTTAGTGTCCTAGACATGGTTTATTCATTAGAAATTCCTTTTGTAACTGCAGCAACCATAGTAGTGCTCCTTCATTTTAAGATTTTCCTATTCCAATTAAGTTTTAGGAAAAAAGTTAAATATAATATCATGGATTAAAAGTGTGCAAAGACTTCCCCGATGAAGCAAAAATTGTATGTTGGAGTGGCTAAGCCAACTTAATGTCTCTTGGAACAGCTCTGAGGGCATGATTCTATGTTGGCAAAATTTCATTTTCAGTTGCTAAAGAAGAGCTGTAGTACATGTGACTTCTCTAACTTCCTGCTCCTTGCTAGCAGGATTACTTACTCATATGCTCTTAGCATCCTACCAGACTCAATTCCTCTCCTTTTTTGTAAGCATCACTATTCCCATACATTGATCAACCATGGGTAAAGTTATAGGCTATCACTAAGTTGGCTTCAATATGTATGAATTCAAATCAGGAGGTGCCTCATTTTTTGTTTTAGTTTGTTTTCTTTTCTCCAGCTTTTTGTGGTTCAAATGTGATGACAGTCCTCAAAACTGATGGCACTCTGTCAGTAAAATCGCAATACCAGCTTCCCTTAAGCAGTCGCCTTTGTAGCCTATCCCTGCCTCAAATTGATTCAGGTGCCTATGCTTACTCCCAGCAGATTTCCCAAGTAGTTTGTTGTAGCAGAAGCATTATCTTTCTTTCCTAAGGACAAACAGGCCTATCTCTTTGCATCAATATTCACACTTCGCATTAGAAGAAGATTTCCATTTTTAATGGTTTTAATTAGCATTTATGAAAAACTGGTTTCACATGATATAAAGCAACAGATTAAATTTATAAAGTGGGTAATAATGGGGCCTCCATGTTAATTCATTAAGCATGCTTAAGACCTTATGGAGTTTTATTTAATTAACACAGATCAAACTCCCAGGAGATTTTATGTCCTCCACAGTGGTGTGTGATAGAGACAGTAATTTAAAACTTATTTGTAGGTCTTTGACTTCATTTACTTGAAAAAGGGATTAAAAGCCTCTGTGAAGTCATTTCAATACAGCAGAAGCTACTGGTTCCTGAAGTTCTTTAGAATATGTAGAAGCCAAGTGTGTTTATAGATGATGGAAGGGAAGTGGCTTGGGCCAGGCATCAGGTTTGCTTTCCTGACAGCAACAATAGAATCCAGTCCCTGCTAACTAAGTTGATTGAACATTTTCTCCATTAGTGTTTTCATCCATAAGCAGGCTCTTTAATAGAGTCTCAAGACTTCTATCCCTCCTTTTCACAGTGTTTGTGTCGTGGTTTGACCCTGGCTGGATGCCAGAGGCCCACCCCAACTTCTCCTGAAGGAGAAAACTAAAAAAACAAGCTGGAAAATAAAACTGGAAAATAAAATAAAACTGGTCACAGGCAAAAGAAGCAAGGCAAAACTATAAATAAAGAACATAAAGGGTTTATTTTCTAACTAACAAGCTCAGAACTGCAAGGGAAGCATCATTTAGAAGGCAACCTTTCTCCCCCCNAAGTGTGTTTATAGATGATGGAAGGGAAGTGGCTTGGGCCAGGCATCAGGTTTGCTTTCCTGACAGCAACAATAGAATCCAGTCCCTGCTAACTAAGTTGATTGAACATTTTCTCCATTAGTGTTTTCATCCATAAGCAGGCTCTTTAATAGAGTCTCAAGACTTCTATCCCTCCTTTTCACAGTGTTTGTCAGTGGGCCTGGATGTGCTCTGGCCTAGTTGAAGACATGGGATGAAAAACTGTGGTGTGGTTAGAGCAATCTACTGGGAAGCAGTGCCTTGTAGGTTTCAGATTCAGTAGACTGAGGTGATCCCCAAAGGCTTAATTTAACATTACTGCAGCACTATAATTATTTCTTAATATAAGAAATTACTGCTAGAAATTTTTTTCTTCTCTAACAGTGATTACTGCCTTTTTTTCATTGAAATCAATGATTTCTAAGCACATTAGGTGCAGTCTGAGAATGCATCACATGTCAGTTCCCTCTTCCCTCCTATCTATTTTTGATAATGTTTTAGCCAATCTGAGGTATCCAGCTTCTACATGTAAGTAATTTCTCAGATAATTTGAATTAGAATCAAAGAGGGGGAAGAATAAAAATCACTTGCCTGCAAAAAAAAAATGCGGAGCAGAGAGAGATTAAGAGAGAGAGAAGTAATCACTGAGGAGTATAATGGCAAAGAACATGATAAATATTCCCCAAAAGATTTTGTAAATAATATGAGAACCATGAAGGAGAACTAAAACAAATGTACAGTGTCTTCTTCTCTGCCTGAAATTCTCTTTTTAGTATGTGTACCATCATGCTTCTGCACTGAATAAATGCAGTGAAGATTTCTACATATAGATATTCAAATTGACATTTCTGAGTCTTGAGTTGAACCTCAGCCAGAGTTCCTTTGATACAAAGGGTTTTTGAAGAGTCGATACCTGAAGTACTTCTGTAGCAGTGTATTTTAATCTGTATGGTCTGATATAAAAGTAGATGAATGCTCATTTAAATGTTTTATTTTATGATTGTACTGATAGCTATTTCATAGTCTTCAGAGCTCAGTGAAGATTTTTTAGTAGTGGGTAAAATCCTGTGTGTGCTGAAAGGTTTCGTGATGAGTATTTTACTATTCCACTCTCCTAGCAATTCTCTGAGAAGTGCTGATGCTATGTGGTAGTAATCAGGAAGATCTGTATTTCAATACTGAAGTATGGATTACTGTCCTTTTGTATCACTGTTCTTTGACAGTAAGGAAAACCTGGAACTCTATCTCATTTGTTGGTTTAATCAACAACAAATGTAAATCATTGTGTTGGAGGGCTGCTGCTCTGTCTGATAAGATGTCTGCACTATCCTTCCCGACTTTGATTTTATACATCTCACAGGTTAAATTTAAGTTATTATGTCCATTATTAAAATTATTTTTATTCTCATCTGTTCAACTTTTCAGATTTTAACAGTATTCCTGGGGGATTTTTTTTGTGTGTGTTGCATCCCTTAGAACATACAGTTACGTAATCCTAAAGGATTATGAAGATTTTCTCTGCTCAGTGCTATTCATTTAAAAAAACCTTGTTTTCTGTTTGAGGACTGCTTTTATGGACTCCCAGAGGATTACT
Organism: Pitta sordida; assembly: GCA_013390025.1. Classification (NCBI taxonomy): domain Eukaryota; kingdom Metazoa; phylum Chordata; class Aves; order Passeriformes; family Pittidae; genus Pitta; species Pitta sordida. The sequence continues at coordinate 55,699 of WEKX01001377.1, forward strand.
GTAATTTCCTATTCACAGCTCTTAACTATTAGAATATGTTAATCTCCATTAAAAAAGAAAACAAACAAACAAACAAGTGTGAAACAAATATCTTTTGAAGGTGTTCCTAAACTGTAATTACTTAATACAGGATCTGAGACCTGCCTGATGTCTAGCAGAATGTCTGATGGTTTGCAAGTTTTTATTTTAGAAAGAAAATTACATTCAGAAGGAATTCCTGGCAAGGTAACTAACTTTATTAAAATTGAACTTTCGATGGAAACCACGTGTCACATATTTATATGAAATAGTACCCATGTTGGTAGTTCCTCATATAGGATCCTGGAGCTATATAAGTATGTCACACAGTTCATGACTTTAAAGTCATTACAGTATTAGACAATTGGCCCGTGCATGGAGACTTGAGTTATATTAAGTTGAATGTTCTTTTTTCAGGTTGCAACCTAGCTTAGTTTTTTCTTGGTTCTTAACTTGTTATTTTTGAGCAGTAAAGTCGTGAGATGGTGAAGGTTCTTGGAAGTAATGTATCTGCTTTTTCCAAACACCTCATCTTTTGCAGAGGCAGACAGGACAGGTGACACTAACCTTTCCCAGGGTAGAAGATTGTATAATATTTTCAGTCCTTTTATGACTGAGTGAATAAACAGCTTAGCAAGACTTTATAAGTCATGGCATGACTTCTTCCTTTTGAGGCAACTTGAGAAGTCTCTGCAATTTCCAGAACTACTAGTGAGTGGAAGAGCAGAGCAACTACTTAAGGAGAAGCTTTTGGTAAGTGGAGCAGAAGTTATCCCATGTAATTTTTTATCAAAAAATGTTAGGCATGCAGTCTAAGATTTTTCTAGGCGAGAGAGAGAGAGAGAGAGAGAGAGAGAGAGAAGGAAAGAGTTAGGAAAAACTTCTCCGACAGTGGGTAATTTTATCCTCTGAAGATTTAAAACAGACATGAAATGGTTCATTTTCTACGTCCCTATTGAGGAGCCTAGATGGCAAGCTTAGACCACACATGAACTTCCATCAAGCTGAATGTAGTCTGGAAAAAGTTGAGAAAGATAAATAAAGCAGGGGTAGACTCAGTAGAAGAGGATAATAAGTGAGCTTATGCAGTCAATGAACTTTACTTGCTTTATAGTATCAGGACACTTGAGCCACTGAGAAAGCATATGGTTTTCTAATAGGCAGAAGACAAAGCAGAGAAGTCGGGAATGTGGAAGGAAAAATTTATGAGTGTAGCATATGACAAAAAGGAAAGCTGAGGGTTTTACCTTGACCATCAGATGAACTCTATGGGGTATTAAGAGGGAGTTCTGTCTCCAGACAGGGAAGAGTAGAAGAAAAGAAATGATCTGATATATTTGGCCGTATTTCCCTTGCTTGAAGTCTGCAGAAGGGGAACCCCCAGAGAGCTTTAGTCATCCTACCACATGAACTTCAGGGAGGAAATGTTTTCCTTTCACATTGTCAAACATCCCTCATGAGCAAGTTACATTTTGAGCATTCTGAACACTATTTCTACTACAAAAACAGTCACAGAAATTTTGCACTGTGTTAAATCAGATACTCTGTCCTACTTTTGGAGAAAACCCAGACAAAGACCTCCTCAGCTCTCAATTTTGCAAGTGTTGGGATGCTTCTACAAATTTTAGGGTACAGAGGATGTAATAGTAAATCCCTGAACATCATTCAGGGAAACCTTAACTCTGTGGTAACTTACCTCACTCTGTGAGAGTTCCTTAGTCATAATAAGATGCAATGAGCATGCAGAACATATAAAAAAGGTTAGTTCCTAGAAGCTGATACACTCTCACAGACTCACACAGAGTTAGGACGGTTGCATATTATCTCTGCTTTGTGTTTGGGGATGCTCAGACAGACAGCTCTTTGGGGACTTGAAGGTGACATAGGAAGCCAGCAGCAAAACTGTACTCTAAGCCCTTGTGACTTTTGGAGTAATGTCCTACTCACTTATTGTAATTTGTTTGGCTTAATTTGCTTGAGGTGTAAGTGAAGAAGTACCAAACTAAGTCTACTTTATATAGCCCTTTCACAAGGTGCTGCCTCCAGCTAGTTTTATGTAGAAGAGGATACACACTGCTCTGGTTGGTTCAGTTAAAAAAGTTCACAGTTCATAGTTCACAATTCACAGATTATTCTGAGTTGAAAAGATCATTGAGTCCAGCTCTTAAATGNGCTAGAGGCAAAGTGGGAGTCACATTAGCACGATGGGGGCAAAAGCAGACAGCAGAGCCTCACCTTCCCCAGGCCCATCCCAGCACTCCACAGTATGCCAGCCCTGCCTTAGTGCCAGGGTAGCTTTGAGCTCTCTCCACACACTGGAAACGTGCCATTCTCCANAAAGGTTGAAAGAAAAAGAATGGGGACCTCATCTGGCCTATGTTTAGCCAGGATGGCTACTTTTTCTACAATATTTGTGACACTGATGTTCTCCTGTTTGATTTCTCTACCTAAACAGGAAGGAACCAAAGACGAGGAGAAAGCAGAGATACTTAATGCACACTTTGCCTCTGTTTTTAATAGCAAAACAAACTGTCCGCAAGACAACTGGACCAGCGGTGGCATGGAGGGGGCTGGGGTGCAGGATAACCCCCTTGTAATCCAAGAGGAGGTCGNGTTAGTGAAAAGAAAGCAGATAACACTTCTGAAAATATTTAACTTTGTTCTCTTTTACCCCAGTTTCTGCTGCTTGTTTTATTTTTTGTTTTGTTTTGTTTTGTTTTTTTAGTTCAGGACTGATCATTGTGGCTATCAAGCAATAGTTTTAAGGAAAAAACCCTCAAATTAGACTCTTGTGTTCCCAAAATTAAACCCTGCACAAACTCACCAAGATTCCTGTCATAAAAAAAGCCTCTCAGCAGTCATTTCAGCTGACTCACCTTTCAGAGTGCCATTTTTCCACTGTAAAATTCTTTAAAACCTTTTATACAAAAGAAAAACAAAAAACACTATCCCAGACAAAACCTTTCCAGGTAGCAAATAGTATGAGTTCTGGAAACAAAAAGACCTAAGTGACTATAGAGAATGTGTGGCAACAAGAGCACCTGGCTTTGTTTCACAGTTTCTCACACCTAGTCATTGTTAGTATTGGCAAAATTCTACCTTTTGTAGTCACAGTAAGTCCAGACGAGTCTGCTGTTGAAACCACTGGAGGTTGTGGATCCCTACTCAGTGTTTCCCATTGTTTCAGGAGTGTGAGTGAGCTGCAGAGTACTTGCTTTGATTTTTTCTTTTCTCCGGGACAGCAGCTGCTCATCTACACAGCATTAATATTTTACCTGATGTTCTGAGACTCATAAACATGCTGCTAAACGGATCCAGTTGGAGACTCACTGTATTTTAGTCAAGGTTTCAATACTGTCTCTCACAGGATCCTTCTGGACAAAATACCCTGCCCACAGCTGGAACACATCATGGGGTGGGCGAGCAATTGACTCAATGCTCAAGCACAAAGGGTAACAGTGGATGAGGTAACTTCAGACTGGTGACTTGTCACTAGTGGGGTTCTGCAGGGCTCCATCTTAGGTCCTGTGCTCCTCAGTATCTTCATAAATGACTTGGATGCAGGATTGGTTTAAACTTAATGTTAGGAAGCAGTTTTTCACAGAGAGAGTGATTGCACATTGGAATGGACTGCCCAGGGAGGTGGTGGAGTCGCCGTCCCTGGAGGTGTTTAAGAGAAGACTCGATGAGGAGCTTAGTGACATGGTCTAGCT
>WEKX01001377.1:59486-78828 GCA_013390025.1 Pitta sordida
CAGCCCCCGGGTGCCCAGTGAGGCATGTGGTGGGAGTCCCAGCAGCACGGCTGTTCCTCCCCAGGGCCACCTGACACCCCTCAGGCTGCTCACTCCACAGCTGCAGGTGGCAAGCATTAGCTACTCTGAGTGTCCAGCTGTTCCCTGGGGAAAAGGCTAGTGACAAAGTGGGAGTCACATTAGCAAGATGGGGGCAAAAGCAGACAGCAGGACCTCACCTTCCCCAGGCCCATCCTGGCACTCCACAGTATGCCAGCCCTGCCTCAGTGCCAGGGTAGCTTTGAGCTCTCCCCACACACTGGAAACGTGCCATTCTCCANGGAAGGGATACTAAGCAGGTGTGCAGATGACACAAAACTAGGAGGAGCTGTTGACTTCTTTGAAGGGAGGGAGGCCCTGCAGAGAGACCTCAAAAAATTAGAGGACTGGGCAATCACCAACCATATGAAGTTCAACAAGTGGAAGTGCCAGATGCTGTATTTAGGATGGGGCAACCCTGGATATATGTACAGACTGGGGAATGGGATGCTGGAAAGCGGTGCTGTGAAAGAGGACTTGAAGGTCCTGGTTGACAGAAAGGTGAAAATAAGTCATCAGTGCCCTGGCAGCCAGGAGGGGCAACTGTGTCCTGAGAGGCATCAGGGAAAGCATTATCAGTTATTCGAGGGAGCAGATTGTCCTGCTCTGCTCTGTACTGGAACATCCTCACCTTGAATATTGTGTGCAGTTTAGGTCACCACAATATCAGAAACATACTAAGTTGTTAGAGTGTCCAAAGGAGTGCAATGAAGATGGTGACGAGCCCTGAGGGGAAGCCATATGAAGAATGACTGAGGTGCCTTGTTCTGTTCAGCCTGGAGGAGACTGAGGGAAGACCTTATTGCAGTTACAATTTTGTTGTGAGGGGAAGAGGAGGGGCAGGCAGACTTACCTCTTCTCTTTGGTGACCAGTGAAAGGACCTGAGGGAATGGTCTGAAGTTGTGTCAGGGAGGTTTGATATGAGAAAAAAGTTCTTCACCCAGAGGGTGGTTGGGCACTGAAACAGGCTCCCAGGGCAGTGGTCTCAAGAACCAAGCCTGACAGAGTACAAGAAGCATTTCTGTGATTCTGTACTCACCTTTTAGAAATCCTTATTGCCTCCCTGCACTGCTCTGCTTTCAGGTGCATTTTGGGGAGGTGTGAAAGGCTTAAAAATATATTTTTGATCATTCCAGATTTTTCTCTCATCTTACTTTGAAAATCCATTAAAACTCAAATTGAGCAAGACTCCTGCTGTTAGCTCAGTCATCTGTGAATTGTTGAATGAAATTGTTGCACATATTTTGAAAGTAGCAGAGTAACAGGAAGAAAACCAAACCTTTTAAGGCTTCCCTTTTGATATAGAAGGATACAACAATCATTTTCATTTGTTTTAAGACCTTGATTACTTAAATATTTTCAGAGAAGAAAGCATACATGATTCTTAATTGCTTCCTAAATTGGGAAGCTGCTGTATCTTAAACAGAGAATTGTGTTCTTCTTGAAGATTTGTGGTTTACTAATCTTCGAGATAAAATGAACTCTGGAGTGAAAGTCATTAATCATGGTGTCTTAATAAGATGCATTTCAAAAGAAGGATCTACCCTTTCAGATAATGAATATACGATCAGTGAAAGTGAACAGTATCGTGACTGGCTGGGGACATCTAGTGGAGGAAAACTAAAATACTAAAAATACCGGGAGCGTTTCCGGCTGTCACCGTAACATCAAAATTAGGACTGCACGACTGAACAAAGGTTAACTCGGCTCTATTTAAACCTTGAAATAAATGTTGCCGGACAAAATAAAATTGATTTCTATTTCTAGAAGGTCCAATAATGCCTTTGCGATTGTCTTTGGACGACACCTTATAATTACTTTCATTCCATTATGGCTGTAGGATTTTATTTCATGTTGAATTTTTTTCCCCATAGTTTCATTTTTCAGCACGTAAATCGCTTGAATTTGTTTCAGATTCATTGCCTGAATTAAAACAAAGAGAATGCTTGCCAAATAATAGTTGCCAACTATTTTAATAGTTTTGAGATATTTGGATGGAAGATGTTAAAAGTGATATGTACAGGTAGCTGAAATATTCCTTTCTTAACGTTGAATCATAGAATTCAGAATTTTCAGAATTAAAGTAGTCAATTAAGTTGATTTGCACCACTGACACTACCAATGCTATTATGCACATTTCCTCCCTGAAATTTTATATATGACCTTAAAACTCAGTTTGGTTTTGCAACTGTGCTGTCATAACAGGAAGAAAATTGCTTACTTTGATTACCCTCACCACGAATTCAGCCCTTGTCAGGACAAATTTAAATTTCCAGGAAGTGGCATATGGACATGCAATGGCTCCAATGAGTGATGTATCTTGAGATTGGTCAGTTGAAGGAGACTACAGGTTTTAGAAAGTACTTGGGAGTATAAAAACAATTAATGATATGCCATAATGATTATAGACAGGCAAAGTAATATTTAATAAACACAACAACTATCTCCCCATCTATCTAATTACACTTACATACCCAATTATCTCAGAAAGAAACCCACGCAAGCATGTACTGGTACGCTTGTAATATGCTAAAGCATGTCTTGTGGAAGCAGTCTAAGACTGTTTTCAGGAGCTAAAGCCAAGGAAATCACCTAGTCCTGAGCAAAGTTTCAGACTAGTAAGCATAGGAGGGAAGGTGCTATGATGTAATCTTAGAATTCTGGAATGGTCTGGATTGCAAGGAACCTTTAATGATCAGATAGTTCCAACTCTCCTGCCATGTGCAGGGACATAAGGTGGGAGTACCACCTGACTGTGCTATACCAAGTAGGGAAGTAGTACAACACCAATACGTGCTAATTTACATTTTTCTTGGTGGAAGAACAGACAGCTATATTTTTGGCCAATAGCAGCAGCTGTTTCAGACAAGGACTGTAATTGAGTAATGCCTCTGTAAAGAAGTAGAGAAGCATAGTTTGTGCAATAACCACCATAAGGAAGAACTGGTTACTCTGGATCTGTAATATGAGAGAATCAGGAAACAGCAGTTCCTCAGAGGTAATATTCAAGCTGTTCTACTCAGTCAATACTCTATTATTCTCCATGTATTAAGAGGTCTTTGGATAAAGGAATTGATGCCATGACATTTTAGTTGAACATAGAGGTTTTGAGATTGCTCTTCAGATTCACAAAATTTGCAGGGGAAAATTCAAATAAATGTACACAAACCCTGAGCCTTTCCCACTTAGAATTATTATAAAAAGCAGTTATCAGGAAGGCAGGTAGATTGAGGGAGAGTTATATGTAAGCAGAGATAAAATTGACTTCCTTAGAATCCTAGAATAGTGGCCTTCTCCAGATAAAAGCCATGATAATCCTCTCCCGTAAATTGGGTTCCACTAGCCAGGTTCTCACCAGTCCTGATGACTATCTTCTAGAGACTAGTGAGAACAATGTGTGATCAGGAACTATCACCATGGAGTTCTACTTCCATCAAAGGAAGAGACCCAAATTTTCATGTATTGGAATCCATAGGATTGTGAGAAATTTTTACTTTATTTGCTATTTGCTCACAGGAATTGTCCTAATAAATCTTCCCTTCTATGTTCTTCATTTTATAAGGTCTGAGGGAATAGTAAAAGCCTCTTTGAAGGACAAATCAGTAGCAAAAGTCTAACAGTTATTTAAATAAAATTTTAACCTTAGAAGTATTTAAAATTTGCCAAGATAATGCATCTTATAGCTAAATCACACAGTATTGAAGTCCAACTCTTACTCCAGTGAGAATCAGTCCTTTACAGTCTCTAATAGCTAAATAAGGTAAACGCCATTTTGGGGATGTTTTTCAGAGATTTCACGCTGAGACAGTTTGAATTATAGAGGTGAGGAAACTACATTTGAATTGGAAGTAGTAAAGGCAAACTTGGGCTGGAAAGGAGCATCTTATGCTGGGTTACAAACTGGTTAGAAGGGCGAGCTCAGAGGGTGGTGGTGAATGGTGCAACATCTGACTGGTGGCCAGTCACCAGTGGAGTCCCACAGGGGTCAGTGTTGGGCCCAGTACTGTTCAACATCTTTATCGACGACATGGACGAGGGAATTGAATCCATCATCAGCAAGTTTGCGGATGATACTAAGCTGGGGGCAAATGTTGAACAGCCGGAGGGTAGGAAGGCCCTCCAGAGGGACCTTGACAGGCTGGAGAGGTGGGCAGGCTCCAACAGTATGAGGTTTAACAAGGCTAAGTGCCGGGTTCTTCACTTTGGCCACAACAACCCCGTGCACCGCTATCGGCTGGGGGAGGAGTGGCTCGAGACTGGTGAAGTGGAGAGAGACTTGGGTGTACTGATTGATANACTGTGAGGGATCTAGGCTGGTGTTATGCTCTGCGATGTGCTCTCGGTCTCCTTACGGGTGTTAGATGGTGAGTTGGACTAGATGATCCTTGTGGGTCCCTTCCAGCTCATAATATTCTGTGTGATTCTGTGTGTATGTGTGAAGAGTGGGTTAGAAAAAAAAAACCCAGCCTCTGTTTTTGCCCTGCTATAAGCAGAATCCCTCTTGGATCAACTGACCTCTTTAAAGGAAGCAGAGCCTGTACTTCCATTAAATCAGAGAACAGAAGTCAGTCCTGTAAGCAGGTGGTTGTCTCTGGGTGATATCCAAGGTCAGACTTTCTAACTCTTGTATGAGTTACTGGAGAAACTGTCTATGGAATTGGAGACATGGTGAAGGTAGATGCTAAACGAGCAGTTCAGTCTACAGCACTCCCCTCCTAGTGTTACTGGGACTGCAGACTAATGGGTCTTCATGAAAAGAGAAAGGCTTAAGTTCTCACTTCTAGGACTGATGAGATTTTAGAAAAGATACACAGTGCATTTTTCCTTAGGGAAGCAAGTTAATTAAGTGTTATTGCCCTCTATACTCAGTTTCAGCATTTGGTGAACTAGCTAATTGTGGAGAATGAAGGTATTTTCCCAATGGTACACCAACAGCATCTTATTTCTATCTAAGCAAAAGAAAAATATGTTCCCTGGGGTAAGGGCAGGTTGGATTACCTTCAAGATCAGGTGCTAATTGCAAAACCTGAAAAATATGAAGTGAGTTTTTCAGGATTGTTTTATGAAACTGGCACACAGTGATGTAGGTACGCATGTAGCACAGGTGTGATTTACTGAAGATTGATGCTAATCCCAAAGCTAATCCCAAGGCTGTACCAAAACATTGGAATTGTATGGGAGATCTGTGAGCTTTTCAAATTTTGTAGGCTTAAGTAATAAAAAAGACAACATATTCTGAACTCATTAGTATGAAAAGTAGTCACATGGCACTTAGAGTAGCACATTGTAAAAATCCAGGTTTTCTAAATTCAGATTTTGAATGTCCAGAAATTTCTCAGTCTCAGATTTGTCAAAGTTCTGTGCTGTTGCTAGGCCAGGGAAATAACCAATTTGATACTTGAAAAAATAAGAAACATCTTGCTTGACAGGAAAGTTACTTGTAACTGTTGAAAAACAGGGCTCTGAAATCATTAATTTTTAAAAGAAGGAAAGCCTGGCAATATTTTTGTCTCACCATTAATTTTTGCCCTCTGTTCTGTTTAAAACACTCACTTCTAGAATTTTAGCTTCTTGATTTGAAAAATCTGGCCATCGTTACTGCAAATTTCTGCATGTTTCTCATATGTAATATAATTTTATTGAAAGGTTGAATAACTTTTTAAGAATAAATTGTGCAGTGAAATCTTTATATAAAAAGTCAAGATAAGGTAATTAATATAGGACAATACCTTGAAGATTAACCAGGTAGTGTATTGGGGATTTTTCAGCCTTGTCATTCTCTTTATCTAATTTGCTCCTAAACACCTCCAGTGTTGTTTTCCAAGCAACCTATTCAGATACTTAATGATCTTAAATCTTAAAAGGTTCTCATTGGTAGCAAACCTTAATCCTTTTTAGTTTTTATCAAATCTGCAGAAGATATAAAGAACAGTGGGTGTCATAATACGTAGCTATAAAGCCCTTTCACACATTGAAAGAATATTCCTGTTTTGTCTTTTTTTTTTTTTTAAATAAAACAGATCATTTCTTTTAACATACCTAGGAGATAAGATTTGCTAAATCTCTTATATTCTTATTAGCTGCTGGGCTGTTTCCCAAAGAAGTAATCCCTGTATTACACTGCAGTACTTAAAAGTGAGCACTCCACTCTAGGTGACATCTCCTACACTGAACAACTCTTGTCTCTTGTATATGATTCTCCTCAAAATATGTCCTAAAACATCCTTTTACAGTCGTATCACATTCTTGACTTAAGTGAAGTGTCTGATTCACTGAAAGCCAAAGGCCTTTTTTCCAGTACTGCTGACTAGTCAGCTATTTTCTTGTTGTATTTATCACTTGAATGTTCCTTGCTAAGCACTTACCCTTTATTGAATTTCATGTTGATTTCTAGAGGTGCCTTTTGTTCCTTAACATTCTGAAAATTCAGACACAATTCTGCCAAACCTTTTTAACCTGTTCTAGTTTGAACTCCTGCAAATGTGACAAATATGTTCTCTGATCAGTCATCCAAGGTATTAGGGAACTTAATTGAAAGCAGCCCACAGTGGATGTTTGCAGCCTGTCACTTGATTTCTTCTCACAACTGGGTGGATAAATTTTGATAACTACCTTGTGAGTGCTTTCTTTTTCCTGGGTAGCTACACGCCTGTTTCACAATGTTTATCTATATGTACTCTATATTTGTATATTCTCCTGGCAAGAGTGATATTTGAAAGTGTCAGTAGCCTTAGCAAGTGCAGTGTATATCAAATATCTGATTAAATCTCACCCTTTGTGAGTGCTAAGCAAGGATTATACCAACTTTTCAGCCTTCACTGTCCACTACATTCTTTCTTTCCTTGTTAAGAAATAGGCATTCTATTTCTTTCTTTTCTGTCCTCCCATTTCTAAAATATATTTCTTGTTGCATTTTATGTTAGATGAAACATGTTCACTTTCATCTCCACTGCATGTTATTCCTCTATAGTCTCTTTTACATCAATACTTATAGGTTCTTGCTCCTGCTTTTGTATTTATATTTATATTTTTCTGCTTTCCTTTTTCTTTTTCTGACTCTTAAAGAGCTTTTGATGTAGCCGTATTGGTCTTTTGCTATGCTCCATATGTTTCCTTTGCATCATGACAGTCTGCCATTATATCTTTAATATAGTCCCTTTCAGTAACTGTGAACTCTCTTGCAGTCTTTTTTATTTCCTTAGAAAAACTTCCCAAGAGACTCTACCTTCCAGTTCCCTCGATTTGAAGAAGTCTGCTTTTTTTGAACTCCACTATCCTTGTTCTGCTGCTCTTATTCCTCCCTTTCTTTAGATTTATGAAATTTATAGTTTTGTAATCAGTTTAACCAAAACTGCTTTTTACCTCTAACTTCTCAACCAGATCCTCTCTATTAGACACAAACAGCTCTAAAACAGCTGCAAACTTCTCAGTACCTTCTTCCGTCTTCCTAAAAGAAAGTTGTCCTCAATATGTCCTGAAAGCCTACTAGACTTTCTTTATTCTGACATTATTTTCCAGCACTTACCTGTGTCTCCCTTTAGAAGTCTCCCTTTACAAGTAAGAGGGCACTCTTTGGATGCTTCTATTATTTGCAAAGAAAAAATAAGCCTACGCCAAAAAAGTACCAAACCCCACTGTTCTATGTCCTTCTGATTAAGTTATTTCTAGCATGTCCCTATTCTGACATTGCCTTTATTTTTTTTCCCTTTTTCCCTTTTCCTTGAGATGCTCAATGCACCTCTCACCTCTTCTGGCAGTTGAGCAAGGATCTACATTTTTGATGTACAGTGTGGCATCTACTTCTTTTTCCTTCGAGCCTGTCTTTTATAAACAAAGTGTACTCCTTTATCCCAGCAGTTAGAGGAAATACATAGCATGGAAACATAACCATTACACACAAGTCACAGATAGCTGCTTAGTCCAACGGGGATATTTCTTGTCACATTCAATAGCTACGACAGTTCTAGGGAATCAGAAGACTTCAGAAACTTGCTCAATTTTGTCATATTCTCAGCTGTGATTTTTCATCAGAAGGAAAGATTTCAACATGTGTGAGACTTAGAAAAGTTGGAAAATTTGTTTATGGAGAAAAAAACCCCTTTAAAGATTTACACCATACACAATTCTGATGAGAATTCTTACCTTGTATCTAGACTTAACTGCTATTAACTAGTCAGAAGATCATATAGTAAACAGAGATAGTATTGTAAACACTAGATTTTAGGGGAGGAAGGCATGGTAATATTCCAGCTAAGTGGAATTGGGTTTTTTTTCCTTTGAAAATCCCAGCCTATTCCTTCTGCATTGAGCAAATTTGTTCAAAAGCTACAGAAATCTTCATACAATTGATGTATTTCTAGTAGGAGCTATCTGGATCACTCCAATCCACTGACATCATCCTTCCCATCACTGAAAGGGCTTTTTATATTTTTATGATGGAAAATACAGACTCTCGCTGTCTGGTAAATAGTTTTAATCCAAACAACAAACTACAGAGCCTTCCTAGGATTATTCCATGACTGTGGAAACTAATTCAGAACATTTATCATTGTGTCAGAAGTTGTTCCTGATGGGGTTCAACCAGTCTAAGTGTCGGGTCCTACACTTTGGTTACAATAACCCCATGCAGAACTATAGGCTGGGATTGGAGTGGCTGCAGGAGGATCAGGTGGAAAGAGACCTGGGAGTGCTGGTGGATAGAAAACTTAACATGAGGCAGCAGTGTGCCCAGGTGGCCAGAAAAGCTAATGGTATCCTGGCCTGCATCAGGAATAGTGTTGTCAGTAGGACTAGGGAAGTTATTCTCCCCCTGTACTCAGCACTGGTTAGACCTCATCTTGAGTACTGTGTTCAGTTCTGGGCTCCTCAGTTTAAGAGGGATGTTGAGATCCTTGANACCTGCACTGGAAACACCCAGCATTGTTAAATGGTTGAATTAGAAGGATACCTGAAAATCACCCAGTCCACCTTCCCTGCTCAGAACAGGATCAGCTAAAACACATTTCGGCACTGGTTAGACCGCACCTCGAGTATTGCGTTCAGTTCTGGGCCCCTCAGTTCAGGAAGGATGTCGAGGTGCTGGAACAAGTTCAGAGAAGGGCAACTAGGATGGTAAAGGGGCTGGAACACAAGCTGTATGAGGAGTGACTGAGAGAGCTGGGGTTGTTCAGTCTGGAGAAGAGGAGGCTGAGGGGAGACCTTATCGCTCTCTACAACTACCTGAAAGGGAGGTGTAGCCAGCTGGGTGTTGGTCTCTTCTCTCTGGCTACAAGTGATAGAACAAGAGGACACAGTCTTAAACTGCGTCAGGGGAGATTTAGACTTGACATTAGGCGGAACTTTTTCACAGAGAGGGTGATCTCTCACTGGAATGGGCTGCCCAGGGAGGTGGTGGAGTCGCCGTCCCTGGAGGTGTTTAAGGAAAGGTTGGATGAAGTTCTTGGTGACATGACCTAGATATTAGGGTAGGATGAGGTGTTGGTAGTAGGATGGCAACAGGTCAGGTTAGGTAACAGGTTTGACTAGATTAGATCAGGTAACGGGTGATAGGTGATAGGTTGGACTTGATGATCTCTATGGTCTTTTCCAACCTTACTGATTCTGTGATTCTGTGATTCTGTGATTCTCTGGCTCACCTGCACTGGAAACACCCAGCATTGTTAAATGGTTGAATTAGAAGGATACCTGAAAATCACCCAGTCCACCTTCCCTGCTCAGAACAGGATCAGCTAAAACACATTTCGGCACTGGTTAGACCGCACCTCGAGTATTGCGTTCAGTTCTGGGCCCCTCAGTTCAGGAAGGATGTCGAGGTGCTGGAACAAGTTCAGAGAAGGGCAACTAGGATGGTAAAGGGGCTTGAAGATAAGCCTCATGAGGAGAGGTTGAGGGAGCTGGGTCTGTTTAGCCTAGAGAAGAGGAGACTCAGGGGTGACCTTACTGCTGTGTATAACTATCTAAAAGGGGGTTGTAGCCAGGCGAGGGTTGGTCTTTTCTCCTTGGTCTCTGGAGACAGGACGAGAGGTCATAGTCTTAAGCTTCAGCAGGGAAAGTTTAGGCTAGATATTAGGAAAAGGTTTTTCACTGAAAAAGTGATTCGAATTTGGAATGGGTTGCCCACAGAGGTGGTTGACTCACCAACCCTGGATGTGTTCAAGGGGAGGCTGGGTCCAGCTGGCTTTGGAATACAGTCAGGTCTCCTATACCACGGTACTGCGGGTCTTGCCTCTCCCCCGCGAAGCCCTCCTTCTGTGTTGATTGGCAGTTCAATAATATGGAAATTTGTCCCACACCCTCACACCGCCCCCCGGTGCTCTGGCACAGTTTTGACACTGCCGTGCTGTGTGTCAGTGTTTGTGTCGGTGCTTTCTGGTGCCTGCGGCCACCCCATAACAAGAAAAAAACCCTTTTACGCTCGACCAGGGACACAGGTGTGAGGAGCCGCCTGCACCGCTGTCCCGGTGTCTCTCCAGGTGGGTAGACCCAGTCTCTGCATACTCAGGGTAGATGTGGTGACTGGTCTTGGACACCACATCCACCTCAAGAAAGTCTCGGACACCATGTCTAACCTGAGAGTGTGTAAATCTTTCATACCTGCACGAAGCCTCCTCGCTCGGAGCTGAGCGAGTGGAGTGGGGCGGGTGGCACTTGAGTCGAGTTGAGCCCAGCCATGCCCAGCCGAGCCAAGCCCAACTGCTCCTGGAGTGGTGTGCGCTCAGCTCGGCTCCGTTGCGGTGTACCCGCCCTCCCCGGATCACAGCCGCGGCGCGCCCACCCTAGACGGTCATGGGGTTGGAATTTGCACATTCATGACTGCCTAATTTGAATATTCATGTGTGTCAGGTCACGCATGCACATTCCTGAAACGGGCCTCCTTGATCGCTGAAAAATCATGCCTCTAAGATGTGAAGCTGCAATATGGGGGGTGCAAAGTGGAAGTGGGCCGACTGTACATATCTCCAAGGACAGTGACTCCACAACCTTTCCAGGCAACCTGCTTCAGTGCTTGAACAGCAAAAAAAAGTTTTTTCTTATATTTAATTAGACTTAATTAGAGTTTCCAATATTTCAGTTTCTGCCCACTGTCTCTTGGTCCTGTCCATGGTGATGCTTTATGTTTAGGGTTACTGAGAAAATCTGGCTCTATTTTTCACTCCCTGCCATCAGGCACTCAGACTTCTTCAGGCTAACTAGTCCCAGCCCTCTCAGCTGCTTCACATAGTTCATGTGCTCCACTTTCTAAATCATCTTCATGGTCTTCTGCCATACTCTTTTGAGTAAGCCTGTGTATCTTTTGCACTGGGGAGCCCAGGACTGGACCAGCCCTCCAGCTGTGGTTTTCCAAGTCCTGAGGAGATCATGCCCTAGATTTGCAGGCAATATGATGCTGTTCCCAGTGCAGACCAGGAGGGACTATTAGCCTTGTTGTAAGGGCTCATTGCTGCCTCACTGCCTACCACAGATCCCAGAGTCTCCACCTCTGGAAGCTCCTTTCCCAACAACCATTCCCCAGTCTGTTCTAGTGGATGCTGTTTTTCTTCCCAAGGATATTTACCTCAATTTGAACTTCTTGAGATTCTTACTGGCCCATTTCTCCATGCTGTTGCAGTTATTCCAGCAGTGCAGCCATCTAGTGTATCAACCTCTCCTCACAGTTTTATATCTCTGGTTTTGCTAAAGGTACAGCCTGTCCCATCATTTAGATCTTTGGTGAGGATCCTAAACCATATTGGACATGCAGTTGAGCCCTGGGGAACACTGCTAAGGACTGGCCTTCAGCTCAACTTTGTACCACTTTGAGTCCAACATTTCAAACATTTTTGAGTCTATTTCACTGTGCACTTGTCTAATCTGAACTTCATCCTTTTGTCTATGATACGCAATGGCACACAATCATGATAGTTGAGGTAGACAATTACTGCGGTTGAGGTATGGATTCACTGTTCTCCCCTTGTTCATGTGGTAGTCATGTTGCTGTAGAAGGCTATCAGGTTGGTCAGAAATTATTTCCGCTTTGTAATTCCATGGTACCTACTCCCAGTCACCTTCCTGTGCATAACTTCTTTGTAAATGGCTTCCAGAAAGATTTGTTTCCATCAGCTTCACAGGGATTGAAGTGAGGCTGACTAGTCTGCTTCTCTCTGTATCCTCCTTCTTGCCTATCTTGGAGGTACTACTGACATTTGCTTTCTTCTAGGAAATATAATCAAGATTGGCCTCACAAAGAACCTGCTACTAAGTGACATGCACTTATGTATAGCCGGTGTTTCCAATGTTACTGAGTCTGATCCTTCTCCAACAAGGGAAAGTCTTGTTTCTTCAGAAAAAGGCTGTAATGAGATTTGCCAGAGTGCAAAGCAGGACCAGTCTAATGGTACACAGACCATTTTCAGTTGGAGACATTCACAAAACAGCCTTTTCTAAACTAAAATACCATCTAATGTAGACTGTATTATTTATTTAAGACTTAATTTTAAAAATCAAAGCAAAAATATTTGTCTTTCTTATGAAAAAACCTAACACCAATCAAAGTAAAATGCATAAATTGCATCCTCTAACAAATCTAGTTTGTTCATATAAAGATGAGTCATATTATGAAATTGTGTCCTGATGAATATGCTAGACTCAATTCTGAATAGGACTGAATAAAACATGTAGAAATTCTGTAGAAATATGGAACAACACGTATCATGAAGAAAGTACTTGATGATGATTTACTAGTCCATACATGTACACAGGATACAGAATACTTACAGGATACTTACAACTAAGTGGGGAAGTTTTGAATATAATTATGCCTACTTATTTGGCATTCTGAAAAATGTAATTGGTAATTACGTGTCTGTTCCTCGCAGAATGCAGGGTAGAAAGTTTTCCTGTAAATTTAAGATGATTTGGAATTGAAAATTTTACACCAAGCATAATGTAAGAGTTGACTGAGAACTGTTTCTCTTAGTTTGTTTCTGTTTTATTTTGGTTTTTGTTTGTTTCTTTTCCCGTTTTGAGAAACTCTCTGCAGCCCAAGAAATCAAAACAAATTTCAAAAATAATCCTGTAGATGGGAACATTGTATTCTAGAACCATAAATTTCCTTGCTCTATAGAGCATTTAGCAGCAACCAGGAATGGCTAACTGGCTGTGGCTTTATTTCCTCCGGATAATGTAATGGTTCATACTTCTGGAAAATATCCTGTAGAATATTACATAAATGAGTGAAAGAATTCCTCATCCTCAGTTCTCCCTCCTGCTTCTGCAGGTGAATAGACATTGCTGGGAGCTGTGGATACAGGTAATGCTGCTCCTGTGCTATTACAGTCCTTTCCATTATTCCCAGGGCCTGTGACTACCTTGAGTAGTTTGGATGACAAAGTTCTGCAAAGAGATGGCTAGGATGGGAGAGCAAGAATGGAGATTTATAGCAGACTGCCCTCAAGAAGCATGGATATCTTTTCAGATCCTGTTATGCAATGCTCCCGTGGCAGCATGGTGGCAGTCCCTGTGGACAGGGTGTATGTCAGGAATGGGGTGGGCCCTGGTGGATGTGTGCCCACAGAAGTTGCAGGAGTGCAGGAGAAAGTTTTGCTGGGAAAGGAATTGCCTGTTTTGCAGCTCATAAGTCAGAACACTGAGCTTCTCTTCCCTTTAAAGGCGAGGTTTCATACTTTCTCTCCAAGAGGCTCCTGTCTGTTCTCTCTCCTTGCTAGAAAAGCCTGAAAGGCTAAAAGGGATGCTGAATTCATTACTTGAACCAGAATCAATGGGAGCAGAATGAGGCTTTCCATGAGTTTGGATAGGTTTGGATTTACAAAATGCATACTTTATACACAAAGTACACTTTACTCATTAAAGTGTATTGATTGAAAATGAAATACAAGTAGTAATGCCATAACCTTTTATTCAGAACCTGTCTGAAAAAATGACACTTGGTTGTAATGCTAATATGCCAACTTGTACTGCCTTTGTTTTAAGGTTTATGCCTTATGTATTAAAGCTAATGCCACTTCTAACAGTTTGCATATGGAGAATCAACAATGTAGAGCAAAAAAAGACTTTCATAATGAATTGCCCATGCACAAAAAAGAAGGTGTGCAAAATAAACACATCAACTACCTGAATACTAATTACCTGTATGCAAAATCTGGAGACACTCGGTATGCAGAATCAATCAGTTATCACAACGAACACCTATAACTAATTTCCTCCAGGAAGAAAATTTTCCATTAGCTTTAGTGAATTTATACCCATTATTGAAATGTTGTAGCTAAATAAATATTATTTTAGTTTAATTGGATTAAAAATTAGAAATGCAAATTCTGGTGCACCATGTCTCTAAGTCCTTGTCTCCCTTTTTATGGTAATACCCTTCTAATGGTTTAAGCCTATGAAGAAAAAACACTGAAGATTTTAACTAGCAGCTTTGCAGGGGGGCAGAAAGGAGCAAAGAAGATTTAGTGGTGAAAAGAGCAAATAAATAGGTGCTCCAAGATTAAAAAGAGGGTAGAAGTGCATGCTGAGCTGTTGAAAGACCTCTCTGTGTTTAAAGAAAAATATTGTTTGGTTCTTTCACCAGTGCATGATCAAAATAAGAGGTACAAATTAGTTCATGGCTGCTGAAGCTACAAAACATCATGCAGAGAGCTGTCTTTGGGAACGTTTTAATGAGGAGAAGAGGTCATCAGACTGTGACATTGCTTTTCAGAATTCTTCAAGAACAACACAGACTTCCTGTTCCAAATGTGGTAAAGAATAAAACAACCTTAGTAGTAATCGTACAACTTTTGAACTGTGTTCCTTGGAAATACTGTACCGTGCTCATTTTGTAGCTTTAGTTAGCCATCTCAAAGGAACTCTTCCATATTTTCCATGTGCTCTTATTTCAAAAGTACAGTGAAATGGTAAAGCTTCAACAAGGATTATATTTATAAAATAAAGTTTTATTCAGTCTTCTGAAGAGATTTTAATGTTTTCATTGCTCTAGGTGAAATGGTACACTGTGGCTCTGTTCATTAACATTTAGCATCAGTGCAGAAATCAAGGATTACCACATACAGTTTGAAAGGACATCCAAAATGACTTTGAAATTAAATTCACTACAATCTTAGTTTTGCAGCATTTCAAACGTGATTTTAAAATGTGTAAGTCCAGTTAATGGTATTCCAGGTCAAATATCCCCAGCCCAATAACAAGTCCCACATAGAATGTCATTATTTAAATTTGTGGCATACTGTGTATGCTGACTAGGATTGGAGAAGTGGACTGTAAATTTAATAAATAAGATCTATAGTACTAGGCAGTTATTGGAAAAAAGCTTCCTTGAGGATATTTAGAGAGACTATTAACAAGGGAAGATACTGGTAAATCAAACAATTATTCTTAGTCAAAGACATCTCACAACTGGAATATCTTCAGGATTGCCAATAATTATAGGAAAATAAGTAACTAGCAATTGACAACAGTTTCTATTCCTGATAAACATTTGGTTCTGTGAAAGAAATGGGTACTAGAATTATCATTTCTAATCTTCTTCTCCAAAGGTTTCTAGTAGTAAGAAAGAATAGAAATGTATTTCAGAAAACATTAATGAATCAGGTATAATAGTTAATAATTTGACTAAAAATTGACTTACATATCTATTCATTAGAACAGAAAGAGCTGTATAA
The DNA here is from genome assembly GCA_013390025.1 of Pitta sordida. Taxonomy (NCBI): domain Eukaryota; kingdom Metazoa; phylum Chordata; class Aves; order Passeriformes; family Pittidae; genus Pitta; species Pitta sordida. The sequence goes on from WEKX01001377.1 coordinate 75,225, forward strand.
CAAACTAGCCCTTATTTTTAGAATGGTTGAAGTAAAATTTCATTTGGCAAAGCATCAGCATCAGTATGGCATATGCCATAGAAATTCTATCCTAGTTCTTTCATTGCATGTTCCTTTAAATTATAATTACAATATTAAGAGAAGAAAGGATAACATAAACCATACTGTATGATACTTGTCTCTTCTTCTTCCAGTAATAAAGGGAGAAAACAAATTTGGTAACTCTCCTCTGTAATCAAAAAGGAAATCTGTGTCATAGCATTTTCCCTCTGTTTTTTTCAGGTGCAAAGAGCACTAATAACAGTCTGTCACCTGAAGTATGAAATTCTTACCTGAATATTGAAAGTCTGCAAAAGAAACATGTATATATTTGTTAACAAAGTTGTTATCTCATTGGCAAATACATTTGGTAATGAATACTTATTTTTGTGGCAATAATCTTGAAGCTTTAGATATTAATGATTATCTGGTCATTGAACTCTGAAACATTCTCACATGAATCAGTTGAAATCAATGGAGCATTTAAACTGATTTTATATTCCATGGCATAGTTCACTTCCCTTTCACATGAGGTACCAAATAGTAATTGAAAATATTTTAGTTGACCTCTAAAAAAATCGTGATGCAAATTTGTCCCACAAAGGCTAACAAGTTTGTTGGTTTTCAGTTTAAACCTTTAATCCTGTTTGAATGGATTGATGTCTTTTTCCTTGATTTACCAGATTCTTCTGTCAGTGATTAGGGCCTGAGAGTCTGGGCTAATCTGAGATTTCTCCTCTCCCTGTATCGTCATTCTAGTGCCCACTATTCTCTTTTTTCCCCTTCCAAGAATACCACTGTATTCTATTTAATAACCATTGCTTGCTGAAAGATGTCTTAGAAAGCCAATTAGCTGTTATGCATAGAGATTTTAGCCATCATGGTACCACTATTTGTTACAGGACTGTAAGCAAAGCACTGGAAAAAGAAAAAAAAAAAAAAGAGAGGGAAAGGAAAAGGAGATTCTGAAATTCTGAATTTTGCTTTCAATTATCCCAAACTACATCTGGAGGCAGTAATGATGTGTAAGTTTTGCGAATCAACATGATAGGAGAAAAGACTTTGATTCAGTGAATAAGCTGTGATGTAGAAATCCTGGAGCAGTTTGAAGAGTAAGTATGCTTTTATAAATAAGGTATCACAGAATCACACACAGAATCACAGAATATTATGAGTTGGAAGGGACCCACAAGGATCATCTAGTCCAACTCACCGATTCTCTGACTAAAGCAAGAGTGTTGTAGGGTTCTTTGATAGCAAATATGGGCAGCCCTTGGAAACTTTCATATAACTGTCATAAAACAAGATACTACTGAATGTTCCTGAATTGAATGCCATTAAATCCAATTAATAACTTAATTGACTGCAACAGATGTCTAACTTTTCCTTGAGAGATAAAAATAAGTTTTGAACCACCCCCAATTATATATAATTATAAAGTAAATAGGTATAATCTAGGAAACAATGTGTATATGTGTTTACTGTAATCAGAACTTAAACAATCAGTTTTCTGTTAAAATCTTTTTTGGCTAAAGAAAACAAACAAAACATACAACATCCAAACCCAGTATTTTAATTTTTTTTTAAATTTAAAAGTGATGTTCTTCATTAAATGGCACACATATACCCTCAAAATAGAATGATTCATAACCTAAAATATCTGTATAGTTGTATAAATGCCATGGTATTTGTGTATAACATTATATGTAATTATTAGTTGATTTTTTATTTGTATTACTATTAGCTATCTAAGCTAATCTATTAGCTAACGGTTTTCATGCATATATTTTATCTTTTTAATAAATGAAATGAAATGTGTTTTGATTTAGGAGTCTTCAACAATATTTGGTTTGCTTACATAAACATTTTCTTTAAAAGTTTTAGAAATATTTTGTAAAATACATATCTTTATATAAATATTTTGCAATTTTATCAAATAGCTATTTTAAAGAAAAATAATGCATAGCCATATCAAAATTATTTTTGTGACTTCATTTTATGTAGGTTTAGTTCTTGGTGCTTTAGCAAACAAAAGGGCAAAATTTTTGAAACAGTCTTATGTCCGGTTTTGGTCAAGGTATAACAGTAGGTCTTGAAAAAATAGAGGCTAATCCTTATAATACAGAAAAGGTTTCTCAGGAACTTTCTATTCTAGAAAACTATGTTTTAACACAGCATTTTCTATGAAGAAACCACTCTAAAAATCTACTGGTACTAAACAAAAATATCTATTAGGACCAAAGTAACTGCACAATATTGTTGGGTTAAATCCACTACACCCCACTCCTTGTTGGATTGTTCCATAAAATGTTAAGTGAAAACAGACCATTCCAGTGAGTTACACCTGATGGGTCTTTGGCAAACTGATATATACATCTACATATCGGTGTGCACTGCATAAAATAACGTATTGCATTATCACAGAATCACAGAATCACAGAATCAGTAAGGTTGGAAAAGACCATAGAGGTCATCAAGTCCAACCTATAACCTATTACCTAACCTAGCCAAACCTGTTACCTAACCCATTGCCATCCTGCTACCAACACACCATCCTACCTATAACACACTACCCTAATATCTAGGTCATGCCACCAAGTACATCATCCAACCTTTTCTTAAAGACCTCTAGGGACAGTGACTCCACCACCTCTTATTCCTCCTCATGCTAGTCATGCTTTGTGATCTTGTCAGGACTTAAGAAACATATTTTATGAACCTGAGGCATGCAGAAAGCCAGTCTAGGTGCTCTACACAGCTATGGAAATAATTGAAGTAAATGGTTAGCTGATTATGTTAAGAAAGTACCAGCGTTACCATAGGGAGCTGTGAGACATTTTGCATTGCTGAGTTACTGTTTGAATGAAATGCAAAACTAATACTGAGTTTCATTGCAATCATCACAGATTACATGGTAGTTTTGGCAGGAGGAGGAATGCTGAACTAACCAAAGTCCAGATAAATTTTTTAGATTCAACTATTGCAGGAAAATACATCCATGGGGTTTCTCTCTTCATAGCCTATTTCACAGTACTGCCTTTATCTTTTAAAAAGCGGTCATGTGTCACAGATGCAATCTTCTAAGAAGGAAGTTCTTTGTACATAAATAGGAGAGGCCACTTATAAAATGTGTTTCCATAAAGAACCATTTAGTGGCAGGTACCTTGAGATGGGTGAACAAAGCAGATCCTAAATCACAGTGTTGTGAAGAATGTAGCAGCTGTAATTAACATAGAATAAATTGCAAGAACTCAAGTAAGTGGTGTTTCTTCTAGAGACGTTTATATATATACTATATATATATACACACACATTTGTAAACCCCAATGTTTATTTGTATTATAACAGTGTGTGTGTAATCACTGACATTTAATCAGGTCCAATGTTTCTAGAGTGCCAAGACAGAAGCATTGATCTCTACTTCTGTCAGCAGAGAACAGCTGGGATAGAACTTAGCCTTCTCTTGGGAGTAATTCTTCTTGTCTTCAGGACACTCTGTGCATTCCTTCCATGCAACCCTGCAGGTTCATGCTCAAAGACAGAAAGGTGGAAGGGAAGAGGAGAA
>WEKX01001377.1:78876-141902 GCA_013390025.1 Pitta sordida
CTAATAGATAGTCACATTGTAGTGAGGGCACAATCAGCACATGGCTTGAAGGGGCTCCAATACATGAAGGTAAATGGCCTTATCATCTATCATTAAGACCCAGTAATTTAGGAGGCCACACTTCCATTTTGTGGCAGTCATGAGAAAAGAAACTGTATCTCAGAAGAATAAGAAGGGAACTGTCTGAATAAAAGTATTGGCCTGTTATCTCTGCCAGTCCAGCACTGAAAAATACTACTCGGGGAGAATAAGTGAGACCAGAAAGACCCAGAGGGAAGGCAAATAATAAGACATACAGAAAACATACAAGATCCTCATAATTGATACTATTAAGTTGATGCTGCCAACTGGTCACTTAAGTGTAGCACCATCAGTGGTGCCATTTATTAAAGCTTTATCAATGAGATCTAAAATCCTGATCATAGAACTCAGGACTCATTTAAATATTATAACTGTGGGGAAGCAGAGGCTTTGATCCTCTTCTCTAGCACACTGAATCTCATTCCATGATTGCTGGTGAGTGGAGAGAAGTTCTTCCTGGTGCTGTGCATGTACCATATCAACCACCCAGTATGAGAAGTCAGGTGACATTTGCTTATATTTCTTTCCAATCCACTGCATGACACTTGTCCTATTTATACAAGAAAAAAAGGTTTCAGTCATTTTTCTGTTTCTCTTTCTCTCAGACTTGCAGAGATATATCCTAGTTTTACAAGTAGGATATGTTCCTTGCATGTAAACCTTAGTTTATTCTCTATGCTTTGAATATGAGTAATAAGAAATTATTTATGATATCTGCAATCCCTAAGTCTTTTCATCTACCTGGAGACATGCTTTTCTATTCATATGTTATGAGTCTCCAGAGTTGAAAAGGCAAAGAATGAAGCATATGAAACAAGAAGAGAGTAAAAGCATCAGGACTGTATTCCTCTAAAGCAGTTTCCTGTAGTCACAAAATGATATTTGTAATCTTGTCCAGGTTAAAGTCTGACAGTTTTTGCAGATATTATAACTGCCCAATGAGGAAGCTGAACTATTGCATGTATCATTTTTACAACATCGTAGACAGAAGTAGTATTATGAGAGATCAAGTGTCCTGAGAAGTGAGCTCTGAATGCAGGAAGTATATATCAGCGTTTACTTGATAACATAACTCAGCACTGAGACTGTTAATCCATCTCCCTCATCATGATGGACCTACCATGATGGAAAAAACGATCTGAAGCAATCAAGCAAGACATAACAAGTAAATACATTCATCGAGAAAGGACAGCTTTAGAGAGTAATGCTATGCTTAGTGTCTGAAGTTATTAGGTTAGAATAAAAATTACTCTGAAACCTACAGGGGGAAATACTTGGGTGGCATTAAAAGTTTTGTAAAACTATCTGTATATCCTGGTGAACCTGACGCAAGCATCTATGGGCTATCTAAACCTCTTAACCATGTGATTGTTTCTGAACTATTGACTATTTTTGTTGAAATGTTCTCATTCCTGGACATGGCCCCAGGCAAATTTCTGTGTGCACATTTCTGTAGAAAAAGCACCATAATTTCTGAGAGCAAGGTTATGGACAAAATACATTAGACCAATGTTAAAAAATCTCATACGTAGTCTCTATTTGAAAAGAAATTGTGTTACCATGAGGTTGAAATGTTGCTTTACCTTTGCCCAGCAGGTTGTTGAGGATCAGAATGGCCTTATTTATGCAAAACATAATCATAATCATTATCATAATCTCATATTAATAAATTCAATAATTGTAAATTACATGTAATTTCTTGGAGTTACTTAAACTATAGCAATGAAACTCATATTTTTCCCATTTTCTCCATCATGTATTTTCAAAGACTAAGAAAAGATTTTTGCACAGCTGATCTTTTTTCTACTGAAGGTCACAGAAAAAAGATCAAATTGATGCTTCAGCTTCATTTGCAGGATTCCCCTTGGTACAGAGACAGGGAGATGGAGAAGAACACAGAAGCAGGAAACTCAGCTATTGAAAACTGAGAAATGCCAAGAACTTAAAACCAGCCAGTGAGTACTCACACTAAGTGAATACCTGTGTGTTCACACTGTCTGTGAAGGAACTTCTGTGCTCTTCATCTGATTTAATATGGAGCAACTTTTCTTCTGGTGACAGGTCTGCTGCACACATTGTTACAGACTTCTCAGAGACTGACAGGATTCTGCCTTGTTCTCAATTTGTGTGGTGGCTGCTGCGAGACTAGCCCATGGTCTAGAGCATGAGAGCCTGATATTTTTTTCCTATACAAAGGTCACACAATGTATTAGAGAGCAAGGCCTTTTTGGGACATCATGATATAACTATTCATGTCATGGACAGGTTTTATAACCTGCAATACCCATTTATTGAATGTGTTACTCCTTCTTCCCCTCCTTACTCAATATTTGGCTTTAAAAGTTTAGTACTTGGTGTAAAAATACAACCAGATGTATTCCTCAGAGATGCAGCCCCTAGCAAGTAATATGATTGTATACACAAACTACTGTTGTTGCTATTTTCATATTTTATTCTTAATGCCTCATTCCCTCAAATTTTAAAAATACAATAGTATATAATTTATTTCATTAAGCAGCATGGTTTTTGTACAGTTATTGAGCTCAGTGGATTCATAATACTCTTTTAGATATACTTTGCGCAAGAAAAGACTGTCAGACTTACCTGATCTGAATTTGTCCTCTGTACAGGGCATTTTCCTTAGAGAGCCCATGGAAATTGTATTTGTTCGTCATTCATCTGGAAGACTCTTATTTTATCACTGGTCACATACATAATGCTTATTTTTTATTTTTATTTTTATAAATATGTCCCATGCTTCTGACTACTTCTGGGTAGAATGGGAACACTGCCGCTTGATTTTAATGAGATGCCTCTGTGCTAGTGTATCACTGTGCTTGCAGTCTGGTGATGTCCAATATCTGGCTGTGTGAGGGCTGGAAATGTTATATGTGGTCAACTTGAGCTGTGAAGCTGCCTCTTCAGGGATCCAGAATCAGAGTTCCTGATCAGGATGCCTTCGGATTGTCAGAGAAAGTGAGATAAGCTCTGGGAATAAAGATATAGAGGGCTAACACCCCCATAATCTGAAGAGTTATATCATTCATCTCTGGACTCTAGGTTGCTGGTGAAATTTGCTTCCTTCATATATCCCTGAAGAGTTGCTTCCCAAGAACTGAACTGCCCAACGCAGTAGGATCATCTGCTCCCATCAGCTCTCACAGGGAAGCTGCCATTGTGTGGGAAATTACCAGATCTTCTGGTTTTGGCTCTGTGAGCTGGAAACCTAAATCTCAGCATATAAACCAAGCTGTTCCAAGCTGAAGCAGCTATATCTAGCCTATATAAAAAAATTCCCCAAGAAGATGAAGGGGAGAGGGAGGGGCTGATCTCTTCTCCCTAAGATCCAATGAGAGGATGTGTGCGCACAGTCCAAAACTGCATCAAAGAAGGTTTAGACTGGAAATAAGGAAGCATTTCTTTGCTAGGAGGGTGGTCAAACACTGAAACAGGGTTCCTAGAATGGCCCAAGCCCATTGGTGTCTAAGAGACATTTGGAGATTCTATTCTATAACAGTCTTTAGTTTTGATTAGTCCTGAAGAGGTCAGGCAGCTGGACAAGATGATTCTTATCAGTCCCATGCAACTGAAATTATTCTATTCTATTCTATTCTATTCTATTCTATTCTATTCTATTCTATTCTATTCTATTCTGTTCTTTATTTCTACTTTTGTTTTCCATTTTACAGTCTGAAATCAGATTCAGATCTGATAGCCAGATGAGGAGCTTTATTATTATGTGCCATAGTCCTTTTTAGCCACCTAGGAGAGGGAACTTTCTAGAAGCCTTTTGAAGGTTCAATCTGTCTTCAGTTTTTCATAGAAATTTAAGAGATTTGTAAAACAAGGGTATTTTTATTTCCCTTCCCACCTCTCCCCCTGGCAAAAATCTTTTCAGCTCCATCTTATTACATGGTTCACGGGTTCACAGGTTAATCAGAGTTGGAAGGGACCCACAGGATCATCTAGTTCAACTCCAAAGCAAATGCCCTCCCAGGAATCGAACCCACAACTGTGGAACCATGGACACCACGCTCCATTCATCCAAGCCTCACATTGCCTAGACCATGTCACTGAGATCCTCATTGAGTCTTTTCTTAAACACCTCCAGGGATGGTGACTCCACCACCTCCCTGGGCAGACCATTCCAATGAGAGATCACTCTCGCTGTGAAAAAGCTCTTCCTAACATCCAGTCTAAACCTCCCCTGACGTAGCTTGAGGTCCTCTTGTTCTGGTGCTGGCAGCCTGAAAGAAGAGATTTACACCCACCCGACTGCAACCTCCCTTCATGTAGCTGTAGACAGCAATCAGGTCACCTCTGAGCCTTCTCTTCTCCAGGCCGAACAACCCCAGCTCCCACAGTCGCTCCTCATAAGGCTTGTCCTCCAGTCCTTTCACCATTCTTGTCACCCTTCTCTGGACCCTCTTGAGTAGTTCAACATCCTTCTTAAACTGAGGAGCCCTCAAGAGGTGGTCTAAACAGCACCAAGTCTAGGGGAAGAACAGCCTCCCTAGTTCTACTGACCACAGTGCTCCTGATACAGGCCAGGATGCCATTGACCCTCTTAGCAACCTGGGCACACTCTTGGCTCATATTAAGTTTTCTGTCAGTCCTTACTCCTAAATCCTAAATCCCTCTCCATTTGACCACTTTCCAGCCACTCCTCCCCGATGTGATAGTGATGCATGAGGTTGTTATGTCTGAAGTGAAGAACCTGGCATTTGGACTTGTTAAATCTCTTATTATTAGAATCTGCCCATTTCTCTAACCTATCAAGNTGGATGGGTGTCACATTAGTCAATTTCCAGTCTTCTGGAACAGTTATACCCCGTCATTTGCGAGAAATGGATCAGGCCAAGGGCCTCGCGAAACATCAAACTTGCAAAGATGTGCAGGTCATTAATTTGCATGCAGGCCATGCCCATTGCTCCATCCCCCGGCACTCCGGAGCACTGCGGACAATTTTCCGCTCCTTGCCACGGGGTCTCTCAGCACAAGGGAGCAAAGGGAACCATTTCTGAGCAGCTGCTGCAACTGTGTGTGCGTGCAGCCACTGCTTCCCTCCTCAGCCCCCCCGGCCGCGGTGCTCGCCTCGGCCCTGGCCGCCCTGCGCTGGCCTGCGTGTGCTTGCCCTGCCTCTGCAGGGGGGAGGGGGTGTCCCTGAGCTCCGGTCAGCACTCTTGGAGTCTGGAAAAACCTTAATTTTGCAACACTGTGACACCCCCTGCCGCTTACAGCGGGGGCGGAGGGGGGGTGAAGGGGGCATGCGTCGGTATCGGAGTTTCTTTCCCTTTAACATCCACCGGTCTCAGTAGAGGCAGTGCTGCCCGGGCTTTGACTAGGCTTTGAGTAACAAGGAATGGCATGTCTTGTTGTGGTGCTGCACTGGGTCTCAGCAGAGCACAGAGGAGACACACAGGACTGGGTCAGGGACTGGGGCACTGTGCCGCAGGGCTCTAGATGCCATTGCGAGCTGGAGAAACCGCGCGCCCTCCCTGCACTGCGTGCTCTCCCTGTGCGCGCACAGGGAACACCAGCACCACCCCTTGGCAAAGCAGAGGCACTGCACATGCGTCTGTGAGGAAACCTTGCAGATCTCTGAAACAGAACTGCGAGAAATTTTCTTCACAAATCTCCACAGTTGTAATGGACAGGTCACAATGCAGTGGGGATTCACTGTACATCACTGGTAAGCCAGGACTGTTGGTAAATTATGGAGAGTGGCTTAGCAAGTTAATCTGCTAGTTCTTTCATCACCCTAGGATGGATCCCATCTGTTCCCAGGGACTTGTGAGGATCCAGGCCACTCAGCAAGTCTCTAACTACCTCCTCCTCGATTACAGTGGGGTTATACTGCACTCCTACCCCTTCCTCCACTTCTGAAGTCCAGCTGTCCTGTAAGCAATCTGTCTTACTGTTAAAAACAGAGGCAAAGAAGTTATTAGTATTTCTGCCTTCTCCTCATCTGTAGTTACTATATTCCCATCTGCATCCAGTAAGGAGTGAAGTTTCTTGCAGCCTCTCTTTTTGCTGTTGATGTATTTATAAAAAGATTTCCTATTGTCCTTAACAGAAACAGCTAGTTTGAGCTCCATCTGGACTTTTGCCGCTCTAATTTTTCTCTTACATGACTTGACAACTTCCTTATACACACCCTGACTTACCTCGCCTTTTTTCCAAAGGCCGTACATCCTCCTTTTTTCCCCTATTTTTTCAGGAGCTCCTTGCTCATGCAGGCCGGCCTTCTACCCCTCCGGCTCATCTTTTGGCACATTGGGACCACCTGCCCTTGCGCCTTCATGAGCTCATTCTTAAAGTATGTCTAGCCTTCGTGGACCCCCTTGTAACTAAGGGCTGTTTCCCCTGGTACCCTCCTAATTAATTTCTTAAACAGTTCAAAGTCTGCCCTCTGGAAATCCAGCATGGAGGTTCGGTTCGTGCTCTTTCTCTTCACACTGTCAATTGAAAACACTGTTCTGTCATGGTCACTACAACCCAGATTTCCTGCAACCTCAACATCGCCAACCAACCCTTCTCTATTTGTAAACAGTACGTTGAGCACAGCCTGCCCCCTGGTGGGCTCACTCACTAGCTGTGCCAAGAAACAGTCATCAACTATCTCTAGGAACCTTCTGGACTGTCTCCTCTCTGCTGTGTTGAGTTCCCAGCAGATATCAGGTAGATTGAAGTCTTATGAAAGAACTAGGGCAGGTGATCTTGAGACTGTCTCTACTTGCTTAAAGAGAAATATAACATATTTCATATAACATGAACATACTCCTACAAGGATTTCAGTTTTATTGGCTATACCTCTTACCTTAACCCAGAGACTCACATCCTTGATGTCATGTTATTGTTGTAAGTATTACTGTGATGACACATCCTTGAGGGGAAGGAAGCTTCCTTCCCCTTAAGGGTGAGTCATCACAATCCTATGTATCTGTCTTTAACTGTTATGATTCTAACAATGATTCTGGCATGAACGTTAGATCCATACATGTAATCAATTTAAGAAACAACTAACACAAATCCCTCAGATGAAGCTGGCAGCAAATCACAAGGCTTTCTCCTCAGCTTCAGAAGTGGGCAAGATAGGATGGCTACATGCACAGCCAACCCTCACTTCTGCAGGTCATCAGCTGGAGAGTTATGGATGCTGCCGTTTCTCTTAGTCTTTTTACACTTGTGCATTAGGCTGGACACTTTTACAGAACACCAGAATGGTACAAAACCTTAATGGTGATGTGAGTGGCAATATTTAATTGTCTCATTCATACTCTGTAGGGCTGACACCCAGCTCAGTTGAATAGAGCGGAGGTAGGAAGCCCTCAGTGAAATGTAGAGCTAATGGTCAGACCCTACTGTCACAACAGACCCAGGTATTACTCACCTTTATCACCAGTGGCTGCTATCATGTGTCACCATCTCCTGCCTTCATAAAAAGAAACCCAAATTGTCATCAGGGTATTGGATTTTCCTGAACACTTTCAAATGAAATTTGCTCTCTTCCATTCTAGGTTATTTCTCCAGTATTACTTCCTAACCTTCTGATTACAGAATCACAGAATATTCTGAGTTGGAAGGGACCCACAAGGATCATTGAGGCCAACTCCTAAGTGAATGCCCATACAGGGATTGAACCCACAACCCTGGTGTTAAAGAAAGCCTAGAAATAACATAGACAGGCAGCAATGAAGATGGTAGGAGATTTTCTTCAAAAAGTTGTTTCTATGAGGATGGTAATCAGGGAAAAAAAGTTTGTGCATGAAGTCCTGCTATTGCCTCACCTTTGAGACTAGCATTTTCAAAAGGTTGATGGCAGGGGACTGTACATTTTCTTTTGCTGCTACTCCAGCCTGATCCCTCTGCAGTAGTGACCTCTACACTTATTTTGATTTTCAGTGTCTTAAAATTTAGTTTTCTGTGCAGTCATTCACACTGAACCCCAAAAAGAAGTTACATATATATTTATAACAGTAAAAGAGAATGAATTTCTTTACTTTTACAGGCTTCTGATATTTTATTAGCCAAGTCTGCATTCACTCTCACCCTTATGGGTCTCCCTGCGGTAGTTCTAGCTCTGCTGATCTTGTGGACAAATGATGGAAGCATCTGACTTAGAGCCTTTTAGAATCAAAGAAGATTGAGAGGGAAAGACCTGCTAGGTCATTTTGTCCATCCCCTGCCAATACAGGATCATGACCTACTGTACAATAACTTCACTAATGTTTTGCCAAGTCCCAATTTAAACAAATCAAATGGTGAGGATTATATCACTTAGACGGGGAGGGGGGAGGAGGGAAAGGGGGGGCAGGGTGAAGGTGGACAATATATTCCTGTTGTTTCAAATTTTCTATGAAAAATTATTATATTCTACTTAATACTCTTAATATCACCACAATTGCAAGGCTAACTATTTTTTCTTGCAATATTTTTTTCTTTCTTAGTATGCATGTTTTGTATATCATACTAGAAGCACTGTATTTGCCATGTAATTCTTTCTTGTTTTCTTAATAACTCAGCTTGTAAGGCCCCTATCAATGTTTGCTGTTTACTTTAATTTAATTTCATTCCATTTTATTTATCTTTCTGGATAGGCTGCCCAGAAAGATATGTATTACTCGTGAGATTATTTTAGGTATGATTTTCAGGTGTTTGTGTTCTACAGGAGGGCTTTTGTCTGAGTCATGATGTGATGCATCTGGATATGTAATTCCAAATCTCCCTAGTCTTTCTCTTTGTATCTTAATGCAGTTTTCTGACCTTTTATGATTCTTGTCCTTTATTGCACCAATATACCTTTTACACACTGCTGAAATTCCATTTTACCGAATCATCCTTCCAATTCTCAAGTAAGCCCACTTGTTCATTATCTTAATTACTTAGTAGAGTAATTCCTCACTACTTTATGGTTCACCTATTGTGGCTCCAGTACATTGTAGTTTTTTTTCCCGTGAAGATGCTGTAGTCTTCCCTTGATTCTTCACGGCATTTTCCCCTCTACTACACTGAGGAGTGAGACTGGCCCGTGAGGCAGGCAGATGGCGCCTCTCACTTTCTTGGGGACCTCCCAGATTTTGCTCCCTTATAAATGTTGGAGAGGTTACATGGTGGGGAAGGTTTATAACACAGTGTCAATGGCTTATCACAGCTGCCTACTCTGGAGCTGTGCTGGGACCTCATTGCCAGCACCGCAGTGGCTGCCATCTCTGCCAGCAGCACCATGGTGGCTGCTGCTGGCAGCACCCAGCAGTGCTGCGATGGCCATTGCTGCTCCTGTCAGCACCATGGTGGCTGCTGCTGGCACTGCTCAGCAGCACCGTGGTGGCTGCCACCACAGCCAGCAGCGAGGTGGGGATCAAGACTTCCAGGCATGGCTGGTACAGGCAGTGAGGTGGCTGCTGCAAATGAGACCACGGCCAGGACCAACAGCCAGCAGCACCATGACCACTGCTTTGGAGCCTGCAGGAGGCTTCTGCCTCCCTTCTAGGCTCGCTACCCTGTCCCATCCCAGAGGGTTGGCCTGGATCTGCCTTTGCCACTCCTGTGGGCAATGTTCCTGCCCTGCCAGGCTGTGATGAGCCTGCCCCTTCCATGACATTGGGTGAGGCTGCCAGCCATGAAAGGGGGTTGGAAGGGGATGCCTTTGCTGTGTAAAGCTGTGAAGCTGCTAAAACTGTGGAGACTTCGAGGGAAACTGAGTGCTGTGACAGGGAAAGGCACGGCACCTGCTAGCACTGCCCAGGGGGCCACCAGTGCTGTTTGTGTACGTGTGGTGAAGGCATCTGAAAACCTGTCTGGAGCCCCTGCAACTACATCTGTGAATACAGCAGCATGAGCCATGAGACCTGGTGAGCAACAGCTGGTAGTCCCTATTGCAGGACATGCACATGCAAAGTTTGGAAATGCTGTGACACAGGAAACAGCTAAGCTAAGGATAGTAGAAAAAAAGGTTTTTTGTACACACTGGTACAAGACATTGTTTGAGGGAAAACCAAACAGGAACTCAGCAATCTCTCTATTTGTCAAGTTCTCCAAAATATTTGATAAACAGAGACCTTTGAGTGCATGCTGTTCTGCCCACAGATTATTGTGAGTTGGAAGGGACCCACAAGGATCATCGAGTCCAACTCTTAAACCACACCACTGCCTCCCTGGCGGGAATCGAACCCTGGTCTCCCGCATGGCAGGCGGGGACACTCATCACTGTACTAAAGGTGCCCCGCGTGGATGCGGGCTGTGAGCACTCTCTGTTGTGCCCTGGTGGCGGTGGTGGTGAAAGCCCAGGACTCCCTATGGCAGCGGCATGACTGCCGGGAACCCCTGGGATTCCCCGAGACTCCCAAGGTGGGGAGGGGACAGAAGAGACCCCCTTCACTCTTCGCCCAGCCACACAGCTTGGGGAGGTGCTGGGAATTCCTCCCTGGTGCTCCGGGACTGAGGGGCGCTGGGAAATGGGCATAGCTTATTTGCATATTTATGAGCCACCTATCTTCATGGATTACAGGTTTTGCAGGCAACACCCAGTCCTTATCCCCTGCGAAATTTGAGGGGTTACTGTATTTGAACTCGTTTTACTTATTTGCCTATGCCCTTTTGTAAAGTACAAGACATTTTTCAGAATTTCTCTATCTTATATTTTACTTAAACTGGAAATTAAACAAACAAAAACCCCAAACAAACAAACTAGACTTTGAATTATAAAAACTGTATTGAATTTTAAGAAATCAGTTTTACCTTTTCTGGAGTTGCAAGGACTAAATTGTTACCAGTGTAAATACACATTTAGTCATTGCTACATATCAGAATTAAGGTTATATTGGTTTACATTGGATTATTAGGTTATATTGGATTATACTTGAATACAAAGCACCTCCAGAAGTCGTGGGGAGATGGGTCTGGGCAGGTCTTGCAAGTTATGCAATCCATGAAGATACCGAACCCATGAATATTCAACTACCCCCCTCCCATAGCTACACACCCTCCACTAATTATGTCTGGAGAGCAGTCCTGGGAGCCCTGGCTTGCACTGTAGCACCTCGTAAAGCAGAGGAAGCTCCTTTTGGTGCTTCCCGGCCGTGGAATCCGGAGTCCGAGATGTTGTGTGCACATATGCAGTTGCATAACTCGTTGAAAATCCAACCATGACTTATTGAATACGTGAATATGTGAACCATGAATATGTGGGGTTTCTCTGTATTTCCAAATGAGTATATATTTAGCTTTCTTAAGGTAAACATAATTTAAATATCAATGCAAACCTTCATGCAAAATTCATATGAGATTTTTCACTTTGAAATGACTAGTACATTTTAGCACAGCTTTCAGTTTTTTCCCTTTCCGTTGATATTCTTGGACTTCATGGTCTGGCTAGAAAATTTTGACATCCTGAAACTATACATAAAAAAAGAAAAAGATATTTTATGGTTTGGGGGGTTTTTTGGTGCTACTGTGTGATCACTACTGAAAAAGCAGCACAGGTAGGGGCACATTATATTTTACATGACTGTAGATTTCAAGTAATATTTACTTTCTTTAGCTGTTTATAATATATTGTGCAAATCATGTAAGTTAAGTTGTATTTCAGTTTCAAAATACTAATTTACCTTACAGTTTACAATTTTAGTTTCAAAATTGCTAAGATATATTTTACGAATGGAAGCATATCTGAAGTTTTTGTATGTCTTTTATAAATAGCATTTGTATATGTGGCTCTTCTGTTTCTGCACTAACTAAAGGATACTGAGTATGCATTCCTTAATAAAAAAAGATTCTTTCACTGTCAAAAGCATCTTGAGGCAGAAAGATGGCAAGTAAAGAGTTAACAAAAAAGTCAATGTAATGTGAAGACATCTGGTCCTCAATGTGTACAAAAATAATATTTATGGGGTTTAGATGTCTTTTATGTTTCTATTGCGCAAAAATAGATTTTTTTTTGATTGAACATTTCAGCCTTCCATTGACTGAAATAGATGACTGCCTTAGGGCATTTTTGAAAGGGAGGACTGAAAGAAAAATGACTGAATTCCTTTGTTCAGAACTGCTGCTCTGCATATCCAGTAAATTTTTTAATACAAAGACATATCAGTCAATGGGGAGTTTCATTTGCAAAAGGACTGCAAGACTAGCTTTTTAGTATGCAAGTGTGACCGCCTAACAGGCATGATAAGCCTGCAGTGACCAGGAAGAGCAGGTACAACCATCTTCTCAGTTTTCCTATTTCAGAACTTGGCAGGTATTCATGTTGAATTAATTTGGCCAAAACAGGAGAGAGGGCCAGGGAGGTAAAGAAGAGACACCGTTACCCTACAGAACACCTGGGAAGCAACACTAGCTAGTCCCATGATGGAGGCAGCCTGGTGCTCAGGCACAAGAGCAAGGTGACCTTCTGGAAACAAGAAGACTTTGGTTTTTGCTGAGCTTTAGTCCAAAACTGACTATACACATACTTGTAGCACAGGTAATTAATGCAGGCACAATGGATCAAAGTCTGTGTATAAACAAACTCAATGGCTAAGGAACAACATTAGTAGTTAGAAGATATAGCACGCTTCACTTTATTTTTGAATCAGTACAGACGTTAGCTAGACTGTTCCTCAGCTTTTCCTCTTGCTTGTATCTATTAGAACAGGCTGCTATGAGAAGCAGTGCTGTAGTTTTGTGATGTAAATAACCTCAGAGGCTTAGTTGAAGGTGGTCTGAAAGAACAAAACCAGATCCTTATCCTGACATTTGTTGTATGCACTGAAGTGGGGCTCTATGCAGAATTTCAGAAGTCAATATTAATGAAGAAAGTTTTAGAAGTGATATTTTTTTGTGAGTAAAAAGAAGGGGGGATGCTGGAGTGTTAAAACTTTTATTTTTATACAATTACAGTTATTCCCACTTTAGTGCTTATTACCTGGTAAGAAATACATTGACAAAACCTTGGTCAAAAGGAGAAATCTCCTTAGGTTTTCTTCTTCTCCACTGCTGTTGCTGGCACAACCAAAAATGTTTTACATATTTTAAAATTTTTGTTTTGTTCTTGGATATATATTGGCATCTTAGCACATAACACTTATTTAGTGGTAATTATACCCCAAGCAGACATTTGCTTAACAGGGTCAGGAATTCTATGGACATTTTATAAGGCCCTGTTGATACACGTTGAAACACCAGCTAAATTAATAAACTCCATTTGGATAGAATAGAGTTCAATTTTGCAGACAACAGAGAGTCAGGGGGACTAGTTACTATACCAGATGATGGTGCTGCTCCTCAGAGGAACAATCTAGAGAAATGGAGTGGTAGGAATTTCAAGAAATTTCCAGAAATTCAACAAATGGAAATACCAAGTCATGCATCTGGGGAGTAATAACTGCATGAACAAGTGCAGGATGAGACTGGCCATCTGGGAAGCGGCTTTGCAGAGAAGGTCCTGGGGGTCCTGGTGGTCCATGAGCCCACACCACACCTTTTCAATAGGGAAGCTTAACAGCCCCTGCTTAGGTGCATCAGGAACCACACTGCATCACTGCATTAACGGTGTGATCTTTTTCCTCTCCTCAGCAGTGGAGAGGCTACAGCTGGAGTGCTGGATCCAGTTTTGGGCTGCGTGATATAAGAGGGACACGGAAGTTCCAGAGTAGGTCCAGCAAAGAGTCACAAAGATGCTGGAGATCTTGGAGCTTCTGAGTTACAAGAAGAGGGTGAAAGATCTACCAATACCTAGCCAGTAGAACAGAAGGCTCAGGATGACTTTCATGTGTATAAATACCTGTTGGATTGGGAGGAAAAAAGATGGAGCCCCGGTTTTAATGGTGCTCAATGACAGGCCCAGAGGCAATAAGCACAAACTGAAATGGGTAGAATTTCAATTCTCTATGAGAAAAAAAAAGAGTATGTGCATGGTCAAACACTAGAATGGGTTGCTTAGGGAGGTTGTGTAGTCTCTGTCCTCGGAGATATTTAAAACTCAGCATGGCCCTGAGCAACATACTGCGTCTGATCCTGTTCTGAGCAGGGCACCTGGTCTATCCTTTCCAATCTCACCCATGATGGGATTCTGTGGTATATCATAATGAACTCTGTTATGGCCATTAGATATTTTAGAAAACTTTATTATTCCTTTTTTTCTTCCCCCTCCCACCCCAAGAGAAAATCATGTCATCAATAAACAAAAGGCTGTTCACACTGTGGTATACTACTTCCCTCATTTTGCTTTCTGTTTATCTGATAGTGCTTTCTGCCAGGGCCTGGGCCAATGAACTGGTGATCTAATATTTCATGCTGTTCATATTCTATAAAAGGTTCACACAGCAGTGCGTTAGTGATTGTGTTCAAGCCTAATTTTTTTTTCTTGGAGGCAAAGGCAGTATACACAAGTATATATGTGCTTTTATATTAAAGGGTTGGAGGCTGATCCCACAATCACTTTCTAGTGTGAGTAATTCAGATATAAGGTTTTTCCCCCCAGAGCTACTTATTTTTGAAAGGGTGACTCTTTGTAGACACCAATCACAGAATCACAGAATACTGTGAGTTGGAAGGGACCCACAAGGATCATCTAGTCCAACTCACCAGCTAACGCATATATGGCAATTTGGAAACTGGACTGTAAAAATATTTTTTCTTCTAAACATAGAATGATAATGTGGATTGTTGTAAGCAATGCAATTCCCCCAGCAAATGGGAATGGTTTCTGCATACAGAAGAAGTTTTACCTTCATTACTTTTCAGGGGGTTACTTAAATATATATAGTATCTGTTACAGAGCAAGTAGGAAACGAGTGGGGAAAAATGAAGGCTTCTCATTTCAGTTGTGGTCTTTTTTTTTTTTTTTAACTGGCAGTTCTTCCTGTTTTCAAGTGTTTGTTTCTAGTTTAATGAGGATACCAACTTTCATCCAGTGAGATATGTGGATCACTTTGTTAGTGCACTTGCACACACCAAGGCAGTACACCAGCTGGAAATTTTGACTTTTAGCTGCATTATTTTTCCCCAGTAAATGGCTTTCCTTTTGACATATTTTAATGCACATGCACACTGCGAGGAAGAGTGGGTGAACAGAAAACAGACTGTTTTATTAACCCAGCAGTCACCTTTGAGATTCATACGTGTCCACTTTTTTCTTGCCTTTGTACCTAATCCCAAGAGACTGGTACCTGGCTTCCCTTGGAATAACAAAGTCAGTCACAAATCTCCAAACATGACTGTTAACTGAATCCCAACTGTTTCTTCTTATCTTTTCTTTTTATTTTTTCTCCCAGAGATATGTGTCTTTAGGGTTTGTGTCCTTATGGGTGCCCTATAACCATACATTAATTTGGCTTCATATTTAAGGATTTTTGTGAATAGTAGTGGCACATTGTTCAAGAAATTAAATTGCTGCTTCTATTTTCTGTGTGTTTTATAGTGATTTTTTCAGCTCTGCTAATAGTGGAAAGGGAAGAAATAAAGCAATGCTGCAGACACTGGCTGGACTACAGTTTCAGCTCAGAGGAAAGCTACAGGATCACAAGTGGCCAGATGAGCACCCTCAAGAAGAAACCTATGCACATTATTCACAGTATCATATACCAGTCTCACAGTATGCTGTGTTCAATGGATTTTTTATGATGGGAAGACACTTTTCATCAGACAAAGCTCCAGGAATTTCAGAGGTACCTATATTACCAACACATATTTACAAAGCAAATTTCAAAATGCTGTGTTATCTCAGAAAGCTGTTCTTAATTGTAACATAATGAGCTCATTTTGGAGTGCACCTAAATGAAATCCAAGAAGCAGGTGAGGGTGAAGCTGTTAGAATTAACATGTTCTAACAAATACATCATGCAAATGCCGGGGTATTAACTAACTAGGTCTTATGCCTGTGCTGCCTCAGAACATGTTCTTTCTTAATCTTAGGATCAACTCCCTAATGATCCAGGGACAATTTACACTCTATCTCCCTCTTGGATAGTGTAAGATCTCTGGAATTTTCTTTCTACATCGCAACTATTTCCAGACAGCAGACAGGCTAAGGTCAAGCCTGGTTCCAGCAGCTCTATATTTGCTTTCTTAACCTGTGACAGAGCAGGCAGCATCTCATGGTAGGGCTAGAGGGGATTCTGCCTCCTGGCAAACCTGTGTCTCACAGATATGGTTTTGGCATCAGCCATTTGGGAATACGTATATTTTCTAGCACTGTTGTTGATAGCCTATTATGGTTTTGGACTGTGGTCTAGTTCCCCAGGTCCAAGGACAAGTTACGGGTAAGGGGTTTGGTACAGTGACTATGGTGTCAGGGACAAACTTACACAGCCTACCCACGCCTTGGCCTCAGTAGAGTGTGTGCAGGGGTGCAGAGTTGCCCCAGATCAGCCACATCACCTCTTATGTCCTGTGAGTTACAGAATGGATGCTTAAAACCCACCACTGAACAATCAGATGACGGCACCATATTTCTCTCTATTTGGAGGTAACTGTGCTATTTCAAATACCACATGGTGGCAGCTGTTGATAAAGGCTGGTTTGTTTTTCATTTTTCAAACTGAGGGATGATAAATTTCAGCAAGTGGAGCAGCCAGGTTGCAGATATTTCAGATATCAGAACATCAGGAATGTTCTGATAACTTCGTATCTCATGCAGTGACCCTTTCTTTCCTATTTAGCAATGGGACTGAAAATAAAAATATAAATAGATATTCAGCTACTATCCAAATTCTGAATCTAACAATGAATATTTCAAAGCATTCTTTATCTCCTAATAAACTTTCCCTCCAGTTCTCACCACTCCCTTTCTCTTCTGGTTACCTCCACTCTCCTGTTCCTGCAGTATTTCTCCCTGTAGCCTGGGGAAAAGAAGTTTTAGAAAAATAATAAAGTTTTTATTTATTCCTTACAGTTTTCTGCCCCTGTGGGCATTTGTCTGCCTGTCTGGCTAATGTGCTATAATGAATCTGCTCTCTGCCATACACACATGTATCGTCCTATCAATCAGTGAGAGGAAATGCTGAGTATAGTGAGCACTAACAAGCACTGAGAGGGGTCAGTACACCAGTGCACTACAGTGGAATTCTACTTTCCCTACAGGCTGTTTTAATTGGGGGAACATGAATGAGGCAGCATGTGGCTGGCACCATGTCTTCTTGCCAATCTTTCTGCTTTGGCAAACTGATCCTCTCTGCTTCAACTTTCAGGGCAGTGCTAACCCTCCTCTAGCTCCTGTTGGAAGGCAAGTCCCTCTCAACCTCTTTGAAATCTCTGGGTTAACTGGGACAGGTGGAGCTGCTGGAGGACCTTGATAGCAGCGGCTAGTGGGTGATCAAAGGGTACAGAAAAGCACTTCTTTGCATGTCGGAAATCACAGTGAAAACAGAAGTGGGAAATGGTGGAGAAAAAGTTGGAAGGGAGTTAAGAAAAAATTAAAACAAGGAGGGGATAGGAGGGGGAAATGGTGCAAGAAATACAAGGTAGAGAAACTGGAGGGACTGAGAAGAAATGGTGGGAAAGCAAATAAATGAAGAGAAAATGATAAAGAAGTAAAGAAGAAAAAGATGTGCAATTTCATATATTACTGGAGAGAAATAATAGAAGTACAGAAAAAAAAAAAGGAGAGAAAACTGAAAATATTCCTATGCATAAGTCACGACGGAGAGGAACCATCTTCTCCAGAAGGCCTCAAGGAAGATCATGGAACCAGCAAAATTTTTTCTGGCAGGTTTCAGGATTTAGAAAAGAAATCATGCCTAGTCCATAGTTAAGTAGTAGTGTTTAAACTTAAATACGTATAGATATGTAGACTTCTAGACATGATTTCTTTTCAGCCACTTGTGGGGTGCCAGCATGCCATTAAGGACTTGCTGTCATTACCCTGTAGCAAGACTAATGATTGAGTAAATCTTCGACTGGAGGCTTTATAGCAAAGCCAATCCCTCCTTTGTTGGCTGTCTGGAAGGAGAAAAGAGATTTGTTGAGGGTGGAAGAATTACATGTAAATCTCTGAGGGATCATAGTATATAAAGTGGGATTTTTGTTTAACAGTACGTAAGGATGGACCATTATATACCTTTCTGCACATCCCAGGTTTTCCTTGCATGCACAAAGATTCTGGTCTTCATAGATGTAGCATGTTTGCATGGCAGTCAAGTGATAAAAAAGTCTTAAAGCAATTTTTCACTGTCCGGAGCAAGCACTAACATGGAATATATCTTGAGTTAAGATTTATCCTAGACTGCCATTGTTAACATTTTCTTTGAGACCAAGGATTTGGGAATTAGCAATAAATGGTTGTTGTAATATTTTAGGAAAAGAATAGCAAAGGCCCAAGAAAGACAGTTTGAAGTCTGAGGCCTCTTTTTGTGACACAAAACCTGCACCCAGATTAATTTTTGTGTTGATCAAGGGAAGTCACCTGTGCTCTCCAGGAAATTAAGTTAATCTATAGAAATACTCAAGGCAGTAAAAGAGCATGATATTGTCCCCTGCAGTATTTGTAAGCCCTGTAGACTAAGAACTGTTTGCCTTAGCAGACATCCTGATTGAAGATTTTGAAAGAAAATCCAGATAAAAGGAGGATGCTATTTGTGATTCAAAAAGTGGGACTTCTGCTTTTGAACAAATTCCTGATAAGGTGAAGGGCAACGTTAGGAGGAACACCATTTGTCAGTACCTGGGGAAAGAGTCAGGTTCCTGTTCTCTGTGTTTACACTCTACTTCCCTTTTCTTTGGAGTGTTCCAGTATATTATTGAAAATTCAGTTTAGATCATCATTTAGTTTAGAACATAATTTGAAGGAAAATTTGTTTTCCCTAGGCGTGTTTTCTATCAAGTATTGGTTTTGATGGAAATCTTACTGTCCTTTATCTGTCAAGGCACCAAAGGAAATTAATTATTTAGTATTTCAGGTTGCCACTCATCTATTTTCCTCCCTCACATATCCTTTAATGGACACCTTTGAATGGAGGTTGGGTTACTTAATTTGTATATGTATTGCTTCTGCAGCCTTTCCCATTTCCCTGGTACGCCTGGTTGTTGTCATTGATAGATCGTGTATTCCCAAGTTCAAGACTGTGCATGACCTTTGCAAAGACCATTGATGACTTTTAGTGAAAAAAATCCCCAAAATAAAATCTATTATATTTTAATAATTATATGTGCTAAACCCAGAAATAATAATTATTAAAATACAAATATTCAAATCATCATACATTCCCTAGTGAGGCGGTGTTTTGACCAGAAAAACTTTTGTTGTTATGACAGTATTTTTAACAGAGTTAGCAGTGTATTCATCATAAATAACAAAAGAATTGCTGGTATGGGACTTCTTAAAAAGGCATGAACAAAGATAATGTGACTTATGGAAAACTGTATTGTATCTCTTTTATATCTCCATTGTATCACTCAACCACTTCCCTGGGGTTTGATTGATAGAATGAAGATTGTTAATATAGTGTAGTCAGACTTCTTCAAAGCACTTGATTAGTACTCATGGAAAATTAACTTTTCATGCAATAATAGCGTCAATAAACTTCATAACTAACAGATGTGAAAACAGATTTGGTAATGTGAGATCATTACTGATTTATGACATAGTTCTTTAGAGAAACACAATAATGACCTCTTGGCCCAGTGCTACCTAAATATAATATCAAATGTATAAAATATCTTGTCAGCTACTGGAAACAGTTTAAGTAAATGACTTATTTGCTGGAGGAGTGGAGAAGAGTGCATCATAGAATAGCATGGACTTTTCAAACTTTCAAACTATATGCATAATTAAAATAATGTGTATTTTAATGAGAAGTACAAAACCTGCATTTCAGAAAATGAAAAAATATATTAGGTCATAACTAGATAGACTAGACTAGACTAGACTAGACAAGGTTGGAAAAGACCTTAAAGATCTATGTCTCTTTTAAATACCTCCAGGAATGGTGACTCAACCACTTCCCTGGGAAGCTTATTTCAGTACTTGATAACTCTTTATGAGAAGAAATTTTTTCCTAATATCCAACGTAAACCTCATCTGGAGTAACCTGAGGCCATTTCCTCTTCTCCTTTTGGGGCTTTTCCTGATGGAAACCGGAGCTGCCAAAGTAACATTACACTAAAATAATAAATGAAATTTGTATATGTAAAATAATAAATGAAATTTGTATATAAAAATGTATACACACACACACACAGAGAAACACACACACACACACACACACAAATAAATAAATAATTCTTGCATAGGGCTGTGAATTCAGATTTACCTGTGTATTTGAAGTGGATTGACCGTTCCTGTATGCTGTGTGAATCCTTACCTCCACAGAACCGGCTGGAAATTCGTAAGAAGGTGAGGACTAGCCAGAGTCCTGCAAATTATTAAAATATAAAAAATATCTAAATTATCATGAATGATTTGGGGAGCATTATCTATTTAACCAGTGCAAAATGAAATTTAAAGGCAACATGCTGAAAAATCCAACGGGTAAGAGATACCAAAACACTTAGAACATGCTCTCCAAGATATACAGCAAAGGTATGCAAGGTACAGTGGTTGGAAGCTAATTTCAGGCACCTGAGTAATGAATAATTACCCAGGAGTAATGCTTGACTGTATCTACTAGGAAAAGTTCTGCGTAATGGTGTGCCTGTTAACCATTTTATAAACCCCACATTATTATAATTTTCTGTATGAGTAACTAGGGAGAATAATACTGTTGCAATGACCTGGGATGCTGAGGAAGCCTGGAGAAAAGCTTCTCACAAACATGTCTGTAAATGGCCACATTTCTTTCATAAATAATTGTTTTAACCTTCTGGGGCTTAATTTTAATACTTCCTCTTTTAAAACTTTTCTGCGGGAAAATTTTATGTTTACAAATAGAACCGATCCAATCCAGACATTACTAGGAGGGAGGTCATGGGTTTAAAAAAAGTATTCTGAATGTCACAAATACTTTAAATGTCCTATGCTGCCTGGCTTATATTTCCCATGTAGAAAGTGTGTGCTACACTGACATTTTTCTGGTTCCTTTTTCATGTGTCTGTTGATTGAAGCAATTCCCGTATTTCATACAACAATGCAAATGCTTTCTTGAGATGATTTATTTCTAGGTGAATTGGTACACAATTTGATAGATTTTTGACAGATTAAGAAAGAGTGAACAGAATGACAGTGTCTTACTACTCCTGCAAAGACATACCATTTAGAAGCATAAAGATGCACTATATATCCAAGAGGAACCTTTTCAGATCCATGTATACAGCGCACCTGTCTCTGTAGTCTCTGTAATACCATTTTAGGGCTTTGCTCCAGACCACAACTTCTATGTAAATGATGTATTAGCAGCACACAGAATCAAAAGAATACTTAAGCTAGAATAGAGCAGCTGCCCATATAGCTCAATAATCTATTTCAGAATACCTTAACCTTAACTCAGAATACCTTAACCCTGTCTCTGAAACAGGTATCTACATCTGATTTATACGCCTTAGCAATTTTTTGTAGCCAGTGGGGCAAGCAGGTTTTTTAAAACTCAATTTATCTGTCTTATTTTAGGCTTCTACTTTGAAATAAGATAGATTACACCCTCAAAGTGATCTTTTTCTCCCTGCTGACTAAAAAAAATTCTAGATAATTAGCTTGAATGTAGGCATCTTCATTTTCTCATACACACAGTCAAATGAATTCCACCTCTATGTCTTTTGCTTCAGAGAAAGGATAGAATTCTCAAAATTTCTTGATTCCACTTTAAAATTAGTTTATAACCTGATGCTTGAGGGTTAAAAATTAATTTTCTGTCAAATTACCACAAGTAAATTAATTGAGGTTATTATGCTTTTTAAGTCTTCCTAGACTGTTGAAGTATTTTGTAGAACATGGCTTTGTCTGCAGCTTTTCTTATGGCACTCAAAAATATATTATTTTTAGTTCTATGCACTATAATTTTTAAATGTTTTAATGTAGTATTTACATTATTAAAAAAATCCTCAGATTTCTTGTTGGTATTTATATAATCAGAAAGAGTATGTAGAGAGGAGGAATCAAGGAGATTAAGTGAAATGGTTCAAAAATAAGAAAGGGGAAATGGGGAGGAGAGCAAAATACATTTTGGATTATCTGGAAAGAGGAGGAGCAGAATGGAGACCAAAAAATATGAGTAAGTGGGAAATAAATAGATCTGTGTAGGATCCTCAGGCTCACTCATTATTTTGTAGACTTTTAGAGTATCTCTTTTTTTCTTCTCCTTTTCAAACTTCACAGACTTCATCTTTTTAACCTTACAGTGTGTAAAGTCCACAGTCTCCATTCTTTCTCCCATATACCTTATCATTTTTTTGTCATTTTTTCAGACCTTTTTATTTTTGCTATGTCTATTCTTGCACACTCCCCTTCACATCTGAGTACAGCTGTTGACCTACTTCTGTGCAATAATTCCCATAGCATAGAAATCACTGATGTCGCTGTGACTGAAAGAGTAAGTTTGGCAGGCCCATCACCTTTATCAGTTGAAGAAAGTATTAATGCTGGATCAAAAGTTGATTTTTGACCCAAAATTAGAATTATAGGTAACAATTTTCCAAGGACTTGAAGCTGTCTACTCTAAGGATGGTTCAGTCCAAATTCTATTGTGATTCTTTGTATGAAAGCAGCCAAGAAGTGTAGAAAACAGGTCTAAGAAGAAAAATAGTCATGATTTAATCACAGGATGTCCTGATTTCTTACCATGTATTCTCAGCTCAGAACCCTGAGCAGCAGTGAGCTGTCTGTTCACATCTGAACATTTAAGTAGGTCCAGGACATGTCCAGGATATGGTCCAGGCAGTCAGCCTCTCAGTAACTCTTAAAGAAAGAGTTCTTGGCACAGTTTTAGCCTATGCCTACTATTGCTTCCCCTCGCTGAGATTTGGAAGTTAGAGGGTTCTGGAAAAATTCATAATCAGCATTTTGGAAATAGTTGTGTTCTTCTAGTTGGTAAAGAATTCAGTGAAAAAACCATGGGCTTTTCCATGGCTTCTGGGCTCAGTGTCCACCACCATTCCTAAAAGTATAAATTTATGAATAAAATTATAGCTTTGGAGGGTCCTCTAAAACTTCTCTTTTGACAACCATGTGCTGTTCAATGTATATTTCAAAATAGGTGGTACAAAAAGGGGAAGAACTCATTTGCAAGAAGAGATAACCATTTTTAATTTTTTTTCCCATGGGGAATGCAAACAAGTCCTAGCAAGAATTAATAAGGCTTTGCAATTGTAAAGTAGAGAACAATAGTGCAAATACTGCTGTTTCTACCTAGAAGGTGTTCAGGCTTTTTCTGTGTCAATGAAAGGAGATTCAGTCTCATCACCTGCAGCTGAGAAAAGCTCCACAGACTTGCAAAGAAGATCAGCATTTTTTGAAGTGGTGGCCCAGGATTAAAAACATAACAGGACTCTGAACTTCCCATTGACTTGAGTGGAAAAGTGAGGACCATGATGGCAACTAGGACTCCAACATAAGTCTACACTTGACTTGAGAGTCATACTATCCCTGAACTGCCAAATGGCAGCCAAGCAAGAAGTAGTCAAGCTGAAGGGTTACTAGGGAAAAAAAGAGCTTTGAAACAGTAGTGCCAGTCTCTATGACAAGGGCTAGTAATTGAATTTTCAAGAGACCTGACTGTTGATATATTAAGTATTCTCACTGCATTTAGTAATTACATAACAGATAATATTAATGCTTCTTATGCAAGTGTTTGTTAAACCTATAATTCAGATTTAATGAATAACCAATGGCCATTTTTATCAGAAGGAATCTCATGCTTAATTTGTGACATTAATCTTATTTAAAGCAAAAATTCTCTCTCAGAATAGTTGGTATTCAGCCTAAATTAGCATGTGCTGAAGTGAGCATTTGAGCCTCATCTGACATTTATTAGGACAAATGCATAAAGGCTGTGCTGTGGCAGTATCATTTAATTGTCAGGGCAATTTGCTGCCACTTTGGATATCAGAACTGTCACTGAGTTAAAAAAAATAAGGAAGGAAGACAAAGCAGAAATACTTTCCTTTTGAGCTGGAAATCATGTCTGAATTTTATATTGCTCATAGAGGTGAGAATCTGATGGCATAGATGAGACCTAGACATAACAGGGGAAAAGTTATCATTTTAAAAATGATTGGTCTACTTGTGACTTCAAACAAACTCTTAATTTTATAAAATATACGTAAATCACAGGATACTAGGGGAAAATTCCCTGTAGTGTTTATGGTTCCTTTACCTCCCTAGAAAAACTGGATTGTTTGTTTTCTTTTCAACAATATGAATATATTAAAAATAAAAAAAAATCCTCACTCATTATGTGAGCCTTAGTTCATTTGCTCTGAAGCTTGTGTATATCGTAAGCAAATCATATGTGTATGTTGACCAAAATTTTGAATCGTACTCTTACTAGAAGAGCTTTCTTATTTTGCAATGTTTATAGAGTCATATATCAATATATAAGTAAACTGGCCATTGTATGAGAGTCCTCTTCAATTACCTTCATTTATTTATCTTTTTTTTCTCCAATGTTTTCTAGAGAAGTTTGCAATCAATATTGCATGTCTGCCATGTAATATTAACAGAGCAGAGTGAGAAAAATACAGCATAGCAATGGGAGTCCATTTAGCTCAAGGATCTGATTACAAGTGCACTGTCTGGAAACCTGTACTCTGTCAACTCCTACAATGGCTGGCCTTTGGATTAATGTAGGAATGCAAAGCTACAAGTCCTTAATCTTTGTAAAGAATGACAACCATTTGTAAATGGCTAGAGGCTGTATGTTCATCCTGTCCTCCACTCCTCACCAAAGTCAGATTTACTGTTTTCAAATCTGGACAGATCAACTTCTACATCCTATCTTATTAGCGTGTTGGCCATTTCTGTATCTATCTGTATGTTCAGATAGAAAAAGGTGATTAGGTGGTTTTATGCTTTAAAAGGGAGAAATTTAGGAAAATTTATGTCAAACTCCAGGAATAGTTTAGTGAGATTTTATTTTGGATATGCTGGAGACCTCTCAGCTATGCTGTGATCCAGCTGTGTAGAGGGAGAATTTTGCTTATCTCAGCTGCTATTTACTAGCCCTGCAGTGGTAGCAATGCATCTCATACATTTTGTCAAAAGTATTTCCAACCATCCCCAAAAGATCAGTATATTTTTACCATGAGGCAGATGATGCTTTCTGTGTAATATCAGACAGATTTAATTTATAATGATATTATAATTGAATTAACTTCTATACATTATTTTCTACGCAAAGGTGTAGGACTTGTGGAGGTTACCTAAGTTGGGAAAGTAATATGCTTATTAGAGGCAGGACATAAAGATGTGAGCTGCCAATAAAAGATGGAATCCTTAAAATTTACAAATCAATTGATTTGGGGTTCACCTTCTTTGGTTAGAGTGAAAGGCAAGAAGATTGAAATGAATGAAAACTCCAGATAGCCTCTACAGGTAGCTGAAATCAAATTGAAATATGATTATGATAGGTTCAAGGTGTCATGATTTATCTGTGAGTACCTGAAGTCCAGCAAAAGAGCAGAAGCTGAAGATTCAAGAGATCTCTCACTTTTTCCATCATAGTGATTTTGCTTCTTTTATTGTCAGCCTTGTTTCTTCTAAACAGTTGTTGATTTCTGGAATGTTGATCTTGACTACACTATTTTTCCTTATACTGATTGCTGCTATACATATTCCCATGAAATTTTTTTGTTAGTGAATTTAATTCAGAGCAACTCTCCTTTGTGATCAACTTTACCCAGGAAAGTATTACTCTTTCTTTTCTTTTGGGAAATTTTTATTTGTTGTAATCTTAAAGGCCAGATTTTTGAAATATACAACAACTGATGCCCATTTCCAAATCTCTGTATCGTATTCCTGTACTATCTTGAAAAAGGACATTTAGTCATTCTGTTGTACTTCCTGAAGTGCATTTTTCCAGAAATGAAATACATAGTTATTGTCAACAGAAATCTGTGGCCAACCTTGACTGGAAGAAAATAAAAAACCTAAATGTGTCTCTCCCATATGTCCTGACTCACAGCTGGTGCTGTATTGGTTTAGTTATGCTTCAAATGTCCTGCTGTATGAGCTTTGATCAGTAAAACATGATGTAAGCCTCTCATATTTGCCTCTGAAAAAAGGATACAAATAGCTTTTTGTATCTGAGGTCAGCCTTTTTTGATTTGATGGGGAATTTTAGGATATTACAATTTTATCTCAGAAGTCAAATGTATTTCCTGAAACAGAAAACAACTTCACTTTGGGCTGTTATATCTTACATTGTAGAGACAATTACTGAAAATGCAGGGAAAATAAAGTGATTCATTGCCCATCAAATGAAAATAAAAAATAAATCATGAACAATTCAGCATGAGTAAAGAAACACAAGAATTCTTTTCCACACATTCAGTTGTCTGCAGTTCACATCTGTAGTATAGAAACATAGCTTTGGTGCACCTAACATTTTTCATCTAATATTTATCCTTTCTCAGGAGACACCTATTTGAATGCAATAAGTTGCATCTGTGAGATTGCTCAAATCTCACAAAGATAATAACCCCAGAAACTGGTAAAAGAGGATGGTATAGCAAACAGAAATGTCTTTGGTGCACTTCAAAGGAGAATACTTGTGAATGGCAACAATTTTAGTTGATTCTATAAAGGCATCTATGGTCATAATAGTTTTCAAAGCAATGCCACCTGCAAAGGTTGTCAAGAAAGCAGAAAAACCACAATAGACCCACATCTTTAGCATTTCACATTCCACTTATTTCACCCAGGGCTGCATATTTATTTTGAGATTAATTTGGTCTATGTAGTGTATATTTGCCAAGTTTTTTTCCCTATTTAAATCTTCAATTCCAAAGCTATGTATTAATCCTATTACTGCTAATTGAGAGAAGTCTGCAGTCTTTTTGAGTTCGGTGAAGTTCAAGTTGTAATTGGTATCAAAGAAAAGTACAATGCAAGAACTGAATATTAATATTTAACTCTTGCCACTTTATTATTTCCACTTGCAAATCACAGCAGTGGTTAAAAGGCCCTTTTATGAGTACATGAGGGTAGTGAATTGGAGACTATGGGATGAGATTTTTTTCATTCATGCAGCAAGACTGTAAACATTGCTTTGATAGAAGTGTAAATTAAATATTTTACTGGTGCCCAGTAGTACTGGCTATAGCTACAGGTCTCTCAGTATTGCCATTATGAAATTTTGCTTGTAGGTTAAGCAGTTGCCCTCTAAAATTTTGCTCAAGGCTAATGCAGCGTACAAGATTCTAAACCAGGAGCTATTTTGTTTCGGATCTTCTATTTAGCTTTTTGCAGGTAATGGGAAAGTGTGCCAGTTTTTGATGATGTTTTGTATTTGAGTACTTGTAAATGACTGTGCTGTTAAAGCAGAACTTCTCATAAGATATGCACACAATGGTGGATTAATTTCCCAGAACAAAGACCACCCCTTTGATTTCAGATGCCTAAACAAGTACATTTAATTGCATGTTTGTTCAAAGACACAAATGATGAGTTTGTTCAAAGGTCAAAGAAATTAAAAAGAAAATGGCCATTGACTTCATGGTTTTGTAAAATAATTTTTACCCCTGATTAAACAACACAGTCATACCTTCTTATTCACGTATTACGTCTCCCACGGGTCCCACAGAACCTCTCATCTGCAAATATGGGTTGGACATTAATATGGAAAATTAATGCCAGAAATATGGCAACTTTGGAACACTGCAACATCCAGGGCTGCTTATGGCAGCGAGGAGCATGGCAGTTGGTTTTTTTTCCCTTTAACTGCAGCAGCTAGCACTGGCAGGAGTGCTTTGTCTGAGGCTATGAATATGCGCATATGTGCTGGGAAGTCCAGGCTGGCTGCCGCGGGCCAGAACGGCCGGAATAGGGACCCACGTGGGTCCCTGTGTTACAGTTAAAGACTTCTGGACTCCTAGCAGGGCTGGTTGGGGCGGGGGCTGCCTGCTGCAACAGAGCCGTCCCACAGAATTATGCACGGCTCTGTGAGTAAATACTGTGGGAAAAATTTCCATGGAGAGCTGAGGATGTGAATATGACAGCACAAATAACCAAGATATGACTGTATTTGTAAAAACAGTTAGCAAAGAATTTCTGTAAGTTTTATTTTGTCTGGTTTTTTAGGCATTGAGAATTATAGGCTCTGGCTTTAATTATACCTATAGAGCATGTCCGCCATGCTGAAACCAGCAGAGTAAACAGGATGGACCTGGAAATACTGTATCTCCACTATTCACTTTACATTACATATTATAATAATTGCTTCTTTTTCCTATTGAGTGTGTTGTCCATCATAGGAACATTGAAGATAATCTAAACATGTCATTTGACCAAAATTTATAACTAACAGTGGTAGCAAAACCAAGGTGAAAATTCTGATTTTAAAATCTTGCTCTATGCACTAGTATTTCATACCAATGCACAAATATGCAAAGCTTCATTTATTTATTTCCCATTTTTTCCATTAATATTTTATGTTAATTTACTTCAGATTTTGTGGCATTGAAAGACTTTGCATGGTCAGACCAAAACTGGGTCCATGTAAGTCTGGTAACTTTGTGAGTACATTAATACAGCTGGAGTCACAGACAATTTCTCATGCAAAACAAACCTTAATTGCTTTCTAAAGCAAATAGAAGCTTTGTTTTTTTGTTTCAGTTGTTTTTTGGGTTTTTTTTGACAAAGGATTATGAAACTAATATTCGACTGAAACAACATGATAAATATGAACTCATAACATTCACTAGTGTTGCTGCAAATCATAGATATCTTTCTAAAGAACAGACTCCACATTTTGTTCATATCTAGACCATAAATAATTGAACTGTGTCCTGCCCTCTTAATATTGAAAAAGGCAGATTACAGTTACAGGCCAAAGGTCTGAATAATTAAAAATAGATTGCATTAGGTCTGGAGATAAGCTACAACACCTAACATATGAGAATGAAAAAAAATATTGATACAAAACCTTCAACTGAGTTAGTGAGAATTTTGCCTTGAAAAATCAAATGGGACTGAATGCAAATAAACAGTGTAGTCTACTTTGTGTTACTAAAAATGTGGATTTTGTGGCTTAAGTGATAATATTAATAGTTAAAATGCCTGTCATACAGGGTACCTGAAGTGTCTTCCAGTTATTCAAACTTCAAGATTAGTTCTGCCTCTATATTTTTCCACTTATTAGTAAAACTGCCAACAAGATTAGAATACAAACATTCAGTTCCTACTTTTTGAGGGTTGTGGGTCATTGATGCCAGCATCCTTTCCTATATATTTATGTTAAGCAATTTTTTCGTCCCCACACACATTTTGACAATACGTATCACATAAATTTTAAAGTTTTACCTCCCCCCCAGGCTTACTGTACAGACGGTGTCACATGTTGCAAGTAAAAATTTAAGGTGCAGAGACACAAATTCAGTTCCCCATAGTATAAGGCTTAGCTTCCAGAAAATGGATCCGGCATTTTAGTAATATAAATAATAGACATCTCATTAAATTTAGTTGCCTAAGTCTCCCTCTGTGATGAACCATAAGAGATAATCATCTCCAGAGAAATAAAAAAAAAAAAATCTTACCTTTATATAAAATCTCTCAGAGGTATCTGAAAGCGATTCACTTTCTGGAGGTCCTTTCTCACGCTATTGTCCAAAAGAGAGACTTTTTCTCAACCTAGACTAGAAAACTATCTCTTAGGGATGAATGTCACTTGTGATGAATGCTCAAAATTATCCAGGGACCTGAGCTCAGGTAGGAAATTGCCCCTAACTCTTTGATGTCTTTGTGTAGCAGGTAACTACTCAGCCATTCTTCTTGCAAGCCAGATGATCTTCCTCCAGAGACAGTCCACTTCTCTTACAACCAAGTGAAGCCTGAACTCTTTTCTCCCCTTCAAGTCAGTAACGTGCACTTCCTTCTTTCACAGCAGGATCAGCACCTATTACAACAAATACAGCTCCACAAAAGACTGAGATGCTAAAACTGGTATTTTAGAACAGGGATGCAAAAAACTTTATGACCTGCCTGACAGTATGTTCGTCTTACACCCTTCTGCTCCTCTGGTGCTGATCACTGCTATAAGCAGAACAGGATGAACTGGTGGTAATGTGGTATCTTCCAATATCTAACACAAAGTATTTAATGTTAGATTCTATGTGTTAACTATCTGGAGTATTCACAGCGTAAAAAATTTTCTACAGTAGTTCTGCAGTAAAACAAATGTCACTTCCCTGCAGGCTAGCTAAGGATTGCCACCTGCAAGTCAAAAGGCCTGGGACCAATTTCAAAGCCCACTGATAACCATTTGACTTTACAGAGCAAAAGCAATATTTTTTGGTTACATGAAGAATCATTCTTTGTTCAAAAAGAAGAATAGTTGTGAAAACATTTTGATAGCATTCCAGCCAGTGATGCGTCCAAGAGACTCAGTCTGCCCAGAGACTCCATCAATTTGTAGGTAAATCATTCTAAAAAGAACATGCTGTGGAAGGTATTATTGTGGATCATAGACAATAAAACCTACGGGGAATCCAGTTCTTTAAACCTCCATGTTCTTACGAATAAAAGTGAGCATACATAAAAGGAAAACAACCTAAACAAATCCACAAAACTTTTCTGTCCTCTTATTAGAGATCTTTATGCCAAGTCAGGCCTCTGTGTACTGGGCTAATTTAAGCATGTTTTCTACCAAAAGACGTGCTAATGAAAATTGAGAAGTGTTTCCCTCACTGTTGTGCTACAGTCAGTGGACCACTCTTTGGATAGCAGTAGTATTGCGTCTAAAAATGTGATGGCATTATGCAGATGGAAACATCTTTCTCTGCATTATGCCCATTGATACAAAAAACAATACTAAAACAGTTCTGCAGAATATGGACTTGGAAGAAATGAGGCTTAACTGGACTTTATTCTCAAAAATGACAAAATAATAGAAGGGGCAGCCTCATGTCAATCTTTTTTACAGATTATTTGGTATTCTTATAGAGTAATCCCTCGCTATTTCGAGGCTCACCATTAGTGGCTTCAATGCATTGTAGGTTTCACTCCCCGTCCCAGCTTTACTGTCTTGTCCTAGGTTAAAACAATACCTTCCAGGGAAGATGGGAACCTTCCGGGGTTGGAAAGGAAAACCCCCCTCTTATCTACTTTACTATACCTTTCAAACCTAAGGGGCTTTTTGTCAAAAAAATGTAGAAAAAGGAAGCAACAATTATTTACTTATATATATATACATTTTAAAAAAAAAAGAACAAACAATAACACAACAGGAACAAGGAGAAAAGAAAAACAAAATTAAAAATTAAACTCCTAGATAGATATGCCTAGATCAGATACTTAAATGAGGGACACTAAGTTGGTATTCCCCAAAATGCCTACATGACTAAGAAATGCAGTCTCCATGACTTCAGTTAATAAGTGAGTGCCAAATTATACAGCAAACATGTGAATATAAAATTTCATTTTTTCATCAGTAATACCATCTGTTTACTTGTCATCAACCTTTCTTTCCTTCTATCTCAATGTTGTTGAAATTGAAGGCCAGTTTTAAGAGATCTGCCTTGAGATGTCATGGAACGGCATAGGAGGATAGGGGAAAAAAGCATAAACTGTAGTATGGGGAAAGTAAGCTCTTAATGAGCCCACAAAGTTGTGAGCAAGGGTAGCTGTTTTGTGGGTACTCAGGCTTACAAGAGACTCTCGCTCAGAAGCCCGTGTACCGAAAGCTCCCTTCCCTGGCAGCAGATGTAATCAACTCTTGGAAGGTGCAATGCAATTATCAGGAGAAACAATCTTTAAATAGGGTGACTGGGAGTCCTAGGAGAGAAAGCTTTAAGGGAAATATAACAGAAATCTACAGGAAATAGTAGTGTGATATTCTCACTATTCATGGGTTGTTAGTATGTAGTTAGCTTGTTAGTATGCAAGGTTCAAATAATATTGTGTATATGTAAAATTGTCATGAGAAGAGGGACTACTGCTCTATTTTATTTATCATATTTCTTCAGCTCACACTCATTTTGAGTATTATCCTCCATGCCTATTTTTGTACTGCAGTTGTTAAGGTAGTGTAACAAATCACTGCTTTTGACTGGTGTGTTGAATTTCGAACTGGGTTTTGTATTTTGTTGCTATGCTTGCAATGTTCCACATCTGAAAATAGATATCCTTTTCCCCTGAACACTTGAGGTCTCTCATTTACTTCATTGGAATCCTGCGCAGTGCAGAAAGTTCATGAAAAATGTATAATATTCATGATAATAATAATAATTCCTGTACCTACTATTCAGGCAAAGTTCCTAATCATTAGCAGTAATTTAAAATTTATACTGCTTACTAGGTAAGAGGTAGGATCTAAAATAAGATGCAATTCCCAAGGAAAAAGCTCAATTTCTGAATTGTGTTACTGGAAGAAGAGAGATTCATTAATATTACTAGTTTCAGAATCAGATAATATTCTGGCTGTAGTATTTAACAAAGAGCTAACTTTGGACTGCATCATTTTAAATGACTTTAAGAAGAAGTTTGATATAACCTTTTGTATATTTTATTTGCTGTATTACTGAGAAAATAACTTGTTTCCACTTTGGAAAAACAGATGGTTTTAACTCAATGATGTCCAATTCTTGTAACAATCAGATACTCAGTCCACCAGGGCAACACATTTTACATACAGAGTCTTGTTGAGAATAACTACTTTTTCTCTAAGCAATTTTGTTGCTGTTAGTACTCTTTTTCAAGCTCAAATCAATTGTTCTTGTAGTGAATCAACTCCTATTTCTCTTCTCTGCTGTATTCCACATCTAGTTCAAGTTCAACTTATGCCATGGCACTTCGAGGCCCTTTATTAAAGTGTTCTGATTTAGGAGTTGAATATTAATCTCTAAACTCTAATAAGACTATTCACATATGGATTTCTGTTCTTCCCCATTAATCACGGAGGAAATAATTTGCATTTCATACTGCTTTACCCATAGTGAAAGGAATCTTTTAAAAGACTTCCAAACGTAGCTACCACACACGAGATAGGACTTGTGACAGGTCTCTGCATTGGGCTGCTCCTGTGAAAGTTGTAAGAAATTACTTTTGCCCTCAGCAACATAGCCTCAGCTGTGACTGAAACAGGTCATAGTCGGAAGTTATTGGATAAATCTGATTTGTTCAACTAGATCAGTGCCCCAGTGTGCAAAGCATTTTACAGACAGAGCAAACCACTTCCTTAAGGGCCTTAGAGCTAAAAAGGACTTTATTGACAGATAGCACATCTTAAACTTTGAAAGTTTCAATGTCAAATCCAGTAATACAGAAAAAAACCCAGGCAGGATAGCAATAATCATTCAATACAGATGATGAAGTTGTAAGTTTGTTTAAATACTGTAGAGGATGTTTTACTTCTATACAATAAAAAAATAGTTGTAGCTCTATCAAAATAAGAAATTCCCTTTAATCTGAAATACAGAGCTATTCTCAGCTTTGGGGAACATTTCTATGTGTGGGGCTCGGGGTTTTGGGAAGTCCTGAAATCCTCTTGTAACAATGAAATCTACCTTAAAAATTAGGACTCTGCAAATTAAATTTTATTGGATTCTTAACTGAAGAAAATCAGTATTTACAAATTTATAAAACTGACATATAGAAATTGTGTGGTGAATAGAAACTGCAGATTCTCCACTGTCTTGCCCCAGGATGTGGTATTTCACCCCTGCTTCAAATGCTGTGATGCATTCCAGGAGGGGATGGTGTCAAGCTAAGTGGTCAGATGCCCCTGCAGATTCTGCCTTAATTTAATAGCAATATAAGTAATCATGCCAGATGATTTTTTCAAGTGAGAAGCTAGCAGGGGAGAGCAAGCACATTCTGAATTGTGGCTAGACTTCTGTGAGCAGCATTCTGAGGTAAGATCCCAGAGGACCCAAACTCCTCTTCTCCTCCCCTGGTGAAGGTGTTCCTCAACACAGATGCTGATAACACAATATATGGGGGCTCCACCATGTGATCTATTCAGCATTATCAAGGGATTCAGAAATTGGAGGCTAGATTTTACAAAACCACTTTTGGTAGTTTATTGAGTTGACATAAATAACTCTCTATTTTAAGGAATAATTATTTGGGAATATTTTAGCTTTTTGAATTTTTGCCTAGAGTATCACAAACCCAGCTTTGCACCATCAACTCGGAGTACTCTTCTGCTTTAGTTAGATAGCATTTTCCTATTTGTATAAATGATCTTAATTTTCCAATATTAAAAGATTGATGTTCCTTTAAGAGAAATGTTGTGATATCTAGTTTAGTTGAATTACATGATAATGAGACAAAATCTTACGTTTAATCTATTTAATTAGGAAAAAGTCATGGAGTGTCAAAGATTTGTATTTTATGCACAAACATAGCCATGCAAAAATAAAATACTTCACAGAACTCTGGTTTTTAGTTTTGATGCCAAGATAGCTTATGAAACCAAATAATAAGTATGAATTCATGGATGATGAGTTTTGCATTAGTCCAGTCAACAGGTCACAGGTCAATCCGTAGAGTGTGGTCAAAGACAGCATTTTGTTTAGATTAACAGAAATATTTTGCACATCATTCACCTGAAGATGGAGCTTGAGTGGTTCTGAATATATATAAAAAGTATAACTCCTTTCAAAGAACCGTGATTATTAACTTTCTCTTTGGACTTTGTACAGGGGAAGATGTGCCATCTTAAGCTTATTTAGATTCTTGTGGCAGAAAGATGAAATCTATAAACAAACTTTCTTTCTTTAATCTTCCTCAACTACCCTGTGCTCCTGGGTGTTTTACAGTTTCTCATATAAGACTCCTGTAATTATTGACTGTTCTTTTGACCTGGTTGCTTGAAGGATATTGGATTTCTGTTATCTGCAAGTGGAGATTAGCAGTCAGATCACCTGAAGTGCTGAAAGACTGCTAATTTTTTTTAACAGATTTATTACAAAATCTTCTTCCTTCTTTCCTTCCCCTTCCCCCCCACCTCAGACTTCAGCATTCACATTAATTCACTGTATTACATATTCACTGTAGTCTCAGGATGCCATTCCCAGGGTGAATTATTACTAAGCACCCTAAGGTCTCCAGTATAATGTTATAGGCTAACTGATATATTTGAAAAAGAGTAATTGCATAGTTGGATAATTACCTACGTACCTATAACTATAGTTTTAAATAACTAGAGCCTGTTCTCTCTGGCTGCTCTTTCCTGTTTATTTCAGTGTTTGCTTTCTTAAAGAACCTCTCACCTGTGCATACTGCATCTCAGAGTACTCTCTGAGGACCCAGTTTTACGTTTTTTTCTTTACAATCCAGCTTTTCAGGTAGAGCCATTGATTTCACAGTTCCCAGCCACATGGAACTGTCTATGAGGGTGTAAAATTATAGACATTGCCTGTAGTGTAACTACTTAAAACATAGGGTATACCTAATTGTGAATAGGCTTGGTCCTAATTATGCCCCTTCTGATTTGTGCTCCCAAACTACTATCTCAAAATCCTAGTTTTCTAGGGTTGTAGAAGCAGGAATATGGGTATCTGTTATTCTGCGGCAACAGGATAACAAACATGGTATGAGTGGTCAAACCCAGGAAACAGACATAATTTTCCCCCTTTTGGGTGAAAATGAAGAGAGTTCTAAGCATGCATTTTCTGGAATTTGAAGATCATGAATAGTTGCTGAGTTCATGAACAGGAGCCTGGGCTTGGATCTCATGGAAAATAAAGCTTTAATTACTTTCTTTGTATTCTTCTGACTACAATTTATTCCTTTTTTATGATGAAATTTTGGACATGGACATATTCCTAGCACTAATATCGACAAAGAAATGTGATATTTTCTGGTTTTTAGCTATAAGAAAATTGTCTCTTGAGATATAAAGTGATATCTATCTCTCAATTTAAAAAAGATTGTTTCTGACAAATATGAAGGGTGGGGTCAGGGAGAGAAAAGCAAAATATTGTAAAATAATTCTCATTTCTACAAACACAGTGAAAGTACTAGACACTATGCTTGTAAAAGAAGTGACAGGCATGTGGAGAGGAATACAGGGTTCCTAGGACCAGTGATCTCCACAAAGAAGGAAAATGACAGTTGTAAAATATTATCTGTCCAGTTCTCAAACCTTCTTCAGCCTCTGTTCACAAGCCTGAGTGAAAACATTTTAGGCAAAGCCTTAGAAGAACCCAGAGGGCTGTGCAAAAATGCCAAGAACTGGATTAATTGGCATAATACAAGGTGATTGGGCACAGCTGGGGAAAGTGTCAGTGTAGGGAGAATCCCCACCAAGTGAGACTGTCTGTGCAATTAGCTATCTGAACTCTAACCCTTCCAGAATAATTAATGAATAACAGAGGGGATCAAGACAAAGACACAAAGTGATTTGGTGGGTGCTAGCAAGTAATACATCAAAGAATGCTGGTAATTGGCCCTGTGGCTTTCATTCTTTGCCCTATTTCTTTCAATTCATTGACTCAAAATAATGGGTTCAGGTTCATTATCAACAGGTTTTAGCTGCAAGAGCACAACACTTCAACAAAGCTATGATTGTAGCTGTGCTGGTGGCTAAGCAGAAGTTGTAGACTGTAGCGCACTTGATTGAGAGGGAAAGTAGCAGCATAGTCATAGGCTTTGTCTTACATGAAACAGTTCATATTCACGCATTTGCTCTGAGTTTTCTAAGACTTGGTGTTCACTGAGGTTACAATGCTGGAATACAGTTGGTATGGGCAGGTATGTATAACTCCACTTCAAACACTATTGTAGTATCAGAACCTATATTCTGTTCCTTCAACTGTAAGAAAATGAAATAGAATTCCTAACATCACGTGTCACACGCACACGACATTATTTGCATACTAATGGTGACAGTTCAGAGGCTTTTCCTTCCTACTTTGTCAGTATCGTAGTAAAAGGAAAATTAATTATTTTGAATCCATAAAATTATCTTCCTGATCTGCAAAATTTTAGTCAATGGTTTGAGGTTGGGTTTTTTTCATCAGAAATGGAATCTGTACTGTTTTGCGTTTTTTTTCTACTGTAAATGCTGTCTCAAGATGATGATTTAGCTGATGAGGAGGTATTTAATTAATTAGAACGGCATTTGATAAAGTGTAAAAGAAGGAGTAGGATATTGGATCAGTGATCTTCAAAGGTAAATGATGTGTATTTTTGCTCTGCTTTCATTTTGCCATGGTCATTTCTCCCTTGTGGATGTTTTTATTTTCTAACCATCACAGTAAATACAATTGCATTTATGGTTAAAATCTGTATGGCACTACAGGTAAAAACTGCCCTCTTGGTTTAGTATTTGAGAAACTTAAGAAGTAAATTAAATTTTAGAAGCTTGCTTATAAGCACAGATGGTTGTAACATTATTTTTCTTCTGTGTTAAGAGGTGTTATTCTGAATTTTGGCTTATAAAATGAACTATAAAATATGAAAAAAAAAAAAAGCAAATATTTTAAATGCCAAATTGTGCTCCTTTTCCTTGTGGACAGCAATGTAAAAACTTCCCACTTCCTCTGACAGTCTGTTAGGAAGTAGCTGCTAGTGCCAAGATTTTCTAAATTTTACAGGTCAAAATATGATCTGCCTTATTTCACTATCTTTTTGAAAGAGCTTGAATAAACTTTCTGTGTAATTTCATTTAAAGAAGGCTCTATTTTGTAATTGTGAAAGCAGAATATTGAATAATAATAAAGTTAGCTAAAAAGTTTCTGAGAATAATAATTATGTATGAAATATTCAAATAGACATATGAATTACCAGTGTATAAGTACAGCTATAAATACAGGTATAAGATGCATGACAGCAGCCTCCTCTCAGCCTTTTAAATGCAGTTTTACAATTTGAAATAATGATGTGACTGATCTGTGTGTAGTAGTTCTTTGTTGTCTTCTATTATGTAGATTTGCCTAATGTGACAGAGCTGTTAGAATGTTTGCTTTCTCCACTTTCTGATTCCAGGAAATTTTGGTAGAGATTTCTTGTGTAAATTTCAGCATGACTTAGACAATATATGAAATAGTTTGAGAGAATTTCAGAATTGTTGTTACTTTAAATTAAATTCTAATTCTTGTTGGGGTTTTTATTGAGACATGAATGTCATAAATTTATCACATTAAATTTATCATGTTAAATTTATCATGTTAAATTTATCTGTTAAAGATGGCAGAGGAAACTGATTTTTTAGTCTTGCCACTTTTATATGTCGTTAAAATAAATATTGAAAAAATACTTATTTTGTGA
The DNA here is from genome assembly GCA_013390025.1 of Pitta sordida. Taxonomy (NCBI): domain Eukaryota; kingdom Metazoa; phylum Chordata; class Aves; order Passeriformes; family Pittidae; genus Pitta; species Pitta sordida. The sequence goes on from WEKX01001377.1 coordinate 117,233, forward strand.
AGAGCCATGATCCAAGTGCCTTCTGTCACAAATATTAAGCTGCTGAGTTAACAAAATACTGATTGATCTTGTCCCAGAGGTTCTTAGACTTTTTCTGAAAGTTGCTCTTCTTTTTGTATAATTTTACCTTCAAGTGAATAACAAGACTTTGGGAGAGAAGGAAAATCGTTATCTTGATCAAAATAACTTTGATGGCTAGAATGATGAGAACAGTCATTTTCTCTCTCTTCCTTTGACATATAGTTTTTGTCTGAGATTTGAGGGCACCAAGGGCATTTCAGAAAACTCTGTCCCTCAATTTTAAATGAAATGTAAAACTTTTCCATTTTCTCACCTACCAACCTCCATAAAAGAGCAACTGCTCTTGCAGGGAAAAGTGCCATTATGACTTTGAATATCACAATGCATTTATGATGTGGGGTTTGATTAAACAGCTCCCCTTTATAGGACTAAGAGAGAAAGACTATCCATATTCAGAGTTGGAATTTTGGTTGTGGCAGCTGGATCCTAGGCTGGAATGTGGTATCTGGACCCCCTCGAGTGCATCCTTTCTAGCAGGCAGCCTTGCTTTTCCTATCTCTGCTGGAAGTGACAACAGTACAAAGGCTTTCCCTGCTCTTCTCCTGCAAGCAGCTGCACCCTAGAGAAACAGCAGCAAGCTGCATGTGCCCATGGAGCAGCCTGGATCCTTGTTGGACCACAGAAAGTGTCCCAGAAACACACAGGGATCTCATAGTGTCTACCCCTGATTATCAAAATTACTCTTATACGCTGAAAATGGATTAGGTTAGACAGCAGAACTGTAAATGGGAAAAGCAAAGGAAGAGGAGCTGAGAGACACTTTCAAACATGCGCAGTTCCTGTCTTGCAGTGAGAACAGGAACAGCTCTAGACTTTTAAGGACGTTTAACAGATGAGAATTAGAATATAACTCATTGCATTGCTTTCTAATTGAAAGTGCACAAAGCTTGCAAAGGAGAAGGGAGTCTTGGTTGCTGAAGGTCAGTTCCTGTTTCAAAGGCTGACCTCCTTTGAAAGGGTCTCTCTGCCTAGTGTTCCATAGGAAGGGACCCAGAAAGTGGATTCATGCTGGTCTGTGGTCAGGGAAGTGCCGAGCTTCTGTTCAAATTACTGATCCCGGAAAAAAAAAGGCATTTCATAATAACCATAGGTATTTTTGACTGAGAACTGGATGCTTTCTAAAGCAGGGTTTTCATTTGGCTGATATTGTGTGCTTGAATATCTCAAAGGCTGTAAACTTTGCAAAATCTGGAGTCTTCTTTGTCGTATTTTTTTTGGTCTTAGTTTGGTGTGGTTTCATTTAACCTGTTCTACACTGCACAGTGCCCTATTGGGACTAGGAGTAAAATATGGGCTACATTGGTCTGGGAGAGACAATAGTAATTTTTTTCCCCTCAGATTTTTATATGCTAGAAAGGGAAAAATGTAGGATGGCAGTAATTAGACTCATGGAGTACAATCTGTGTTGCTGAGTTTTATTCCTAAACTGTCATATATTAACTTTATTAGCAATTCTCTCTAAGATAACAATATTCACCAGGGCAAAGCCTTTTGAGATTCTTAGATAAAAAGTTTATAGAGTGGGGAAATATTACAATAATGGCATTTAAATTTAATTATTTCTCTAACAGTGACTAAAGGGAACATTCATAGCTTGGGGAGGGACCTGACCTCTGTAATCAATAATGCTTGCACTTTCTCTCAAAGTGCATTCCTTAAACAAAAGGTTAAGGAATCATATCTGGACACCAGTGAAAAGGGTGGCAGGATGGTGGAGGGCACAAGGATGCTGAAAAAAAAGAATCCTGACCAGTCATTTCTCATGGAAATCACTGAAGTTGAAGCCAGAAACAGGGAGCAATCAAGGAGAACATTTATTGTATTGACTAATGTGCCTTGGCCCACCAAGCAAAGTGTGGCTAGCTAATCTTTCCTCTCTCCCTTGGGACCAGGCCTTCCATTTTTGTTCCCTTTGCCGTTTTGATCTCCTCCGTGATGGTTTTTATGTCACTTGCCAAATTTTTCTCAGGCTGGAGGTTCAAATGGGTTTTCTCAGGAAAAAAGCCCCAAAACTTCAGTGAACATTGTGTTGTTTCTGGACCTTTGAATACATCTCAGCTTTTCAAGTGCCCTGTGGGGGGAGCTGGGCTGCCCCTGTTTAGAACAGAGCTTAGGTGAAGGCAAGTGCATGGACTATTATCTCTAAGTTTTGCATTGCTGTGAGGATAGAAATGGTATCTTCAGCACTTAAGCAAGCAGCTCAGTTTAGTGTTTGAGTGTTTCATCCGTCTAACGGTTTTGTCGTTGTGCCGCTTTTGGCATATTGGACCTCTTCCTTGCTTTGTGAGATCAGAAGCACTATTAACTTCTTTCAGTGTTGTTACTAAACTTTGTGAGCTGCCGTTTGAATCTCAGCCTCCTTGCCTTTGGTTTTGTACAATGTAATAAAAACTATTATGCTACATAGTTGTATCTCACCATGTATACCCCAATACTTACCTCTCATGAAGCGTTTGATGAATCCTTTAACCATTACACAGAGAACACTGTAATACAGTGTGAGAGAAAATGTGTATTACCTGAACAGGACTTGGGGATGTAACTCCCACCTTTGAAAAAGTATTTGAATGTGAAGATTCAAATATGCCCATAACACTTACAGCAGTGTTAAAACCAGGCTTTAAAGAGACAAAATTTCTTCCCTGAAGGCTTTAATCTATAGGAGGCACTACTGTAAGAATTAAAAAAAGGTTTAAGGGACTTAGAATGATTTCTAATTATTTTTAATTTACAAGAAATATTCGCATTATATGAGCCTATTTGGATTACAAAAGTTTTTAATCTCAATCTAAGGTAAACGTCTTCCACACCACATACACCTGAGTTGCCCTATTAAATACTGAAAGCCTTGATCCGTATTAAAGTTTTTTCCTCGAGTCTCCCTGCTGTGATGAAAATGTAATCTCATCTTGTATTAATTTTGTCTCTGTACACAGAATATTATTATTCTGCTATAGCTTTTGGGACAGATTTTGTCATATATCTTTGAGAATTTTCAAACCGTTAAAGTAATACCTGAAATTTCCACCTCATTTCCAAATAACATCTGTGTGAGAGGAAGGCAGTGTTACGCAAATTTTGCCCTGAGAAATTGTCCTTAACAGCTATCAAAAGTCAAATATAGAACCAAATTTCTAGTAGTTCCTCAAGAGGAGAACCTTGTCCCCACCCCTCATGGGAAGTGAAGCCAGAGCTGTGAAACCCCTGAGTGCTTGCTTCCTTCAGCATTGCTGACCTCGAGCTGTTCGGTCATGTCTGCCACCCGTGTTATGGGTGAGGATCTAGGGTGAGTACCTGGGGAGGTAACTAACTGGCTACAGAGATCATTCTGCTTTTTGGTAGGGGGGACAACCAGCTGCCAGAGACTAACCTGGGTTCAGGGACCACAGGAGAGTGTGTGGGGCCTTTCAGTGGTGGCAGCAGCCCTGGGAGAGCCCCAAAAACCAGTATGAGCCTGGAGAGCAACATTTCTCGAGCTGAGTGTGTGAGAGAGCAGCAACTCCACAACAGGGCTTAATTGCATACTCATTAATAATTGATTTTAATGCTTGTATCTTAGCTGCCATTGAAGTTGCAGTGTATTTTTGTGGCAAGAACTGGTTGATTAAAAAGATATTTTCAAAGCCATCTGGTTTTGGACTGCATTACAATTACACTATTGTGCTTCTATAGCCATAGCATTGCACCATAGCTAACTAGGTTTAAGTTAGACCAGTAAAGTTACTGTTTTCTGAGGAAACAGGAAGATTTAATTTCACTGTTTTATAAAATTTAATTCATTGTACTACATAAAAGAGTACGTGATTTTTAATACTTTTTTTGCACAAAGCTTCTGTGGAGTTCAGTGGAAGTTTTGCTGACAAATTCAGGACCAGACTCTATTCAAATAATATTCACATGACACCACACATTTCCATTGTGCACTTCACTCAACCATTTTATATTTAATTATTAAATCATTTTTAGCATTATAGTGATTTTAATAACTATGCATGTGCAAACGTTACATTCATGTATATGGATGTATAGACAGCTATTTTTATCCACAGTTAAACTCTTCACCATAGAAACTTGATTCTAAATATAGACAACTTGTCTCCAAGGGAAAGTAAAATTAAATCCACTGATCTAAGAAAAAAACCCCCAGTAAGGTACCTCTGTCCTCTAAACCTATAATTACAATTTGGTATCTAAAGAATTTAATGTTACTTGGTCTTTTTTCCTCCACAACCATGGAAAAATCTCTCATATTTGGATGCCCAAAATGTAAATGAATTTTCAAAGCCTGAAAGTTATTTAAGAGCATGATCTACAATAAGATCAGTGGAGTCTGGCATTCTTCAGTCACTTTTGTGGCTCTCACAAGAATATCCTGAATGTATAATTTCAGATCAAAGTCAATATCCTCTCTGCAACGCTGAGGGGAGCAACTGACTTTTGGAGAGCTATACACAAAGGTATTCTGGCACTACTATGGCAACTGACAGAACTGAGTACCAATTTAGATGCTTAATTTTAAACTAAGGTTAATTAAAAAACTCTACAATTATTTATCTCAAATCATATTACAAAGCATCTTCTAGTTAGGTCATTTTATCTGTGTCAATCTAAAAGTTTGACATCTGGGTAAACTAGATGTCATTGTGGAGAAGCAAGATCTAGCACAGAGCAATTCACCCACCTGTTTTAGACATAATCAGGACATAACTCCCTAATTTAGTCCAAAACTCTTCTGAAACCAGCATGCATTTATATGGAAGAAACTGAAAAAAAATAAAAATAAAGTAATGGCTGTATTTGAAGCCATTCTTTTCTTTTCATAATAACATGCTACTTGCTCTCCAACCTTAAGAATGCTCAACACCTTTGCGGAGTGGGAGAAGACAAATAGTTGTAGGGAAGGACACATGCTTATTAGAGACACACGTATTTTGCTCCAGGGTAACTGATCTTGTTGGATGAATGCAGATGCAAGGGCAGTAGTGGTAGGAGGGTTGTAAATGGAAATGTATTTAGGAAAACGAAGGTGCAAATTAGAAGTTTGTAAACCAGATTAGTAAAAGGCAAGGTTTCCTTTCATCTGTGTATTGTCCTGATGTGTTGTTTTAATTCATCACTCTAAATTGCTTCACCTTTGTAGCTCTGCACTGCCAATGCACAGTACTGTAAACTTTCCCAAGTAGTCTTTTCCCCCTGAACCAACAAGAAAGGAACACTCAGTGAGGATCCTTTTGCACAGAGGCATAGGAGGGTTGTATCGNACTCTGGGACATGCCCTCGGTCGCTGTATGGGTATTAGATGGTGAGTTGGACTAGATGATCCTTGTGGGTCCCTTCCAACTCATAATTTTCTGTGATTCTGTGATTCTGTATCACTGCAGTGTTGCAAAGCTACCTTGATGCAGTAAGTGAGGACCAATCAGGCAGGGAACCAGGAATTGCTTCATATTCTGTTACTTCAGGAATCTTCTTGAGACTGTAGCAGTACGTTACCCATCTAGATGATAGGCAAACACGGCTGGTCAATGCTGTGGCTACATTTGCCTGTAACTGGCCTTGTTCCAAGGGGACAGATTCTGCTGAGTGGTGAAAGCACAGGGCTGCAGACTGTTCTTGGCACAGGACTGGAAATTGAACAAACTTCTCTGCAAGCAATAATTATACCATGGTTCATTACAGGCATGCTTGCAAAACTCAGCATAGTGAAGCACAAAATAACGTTGCTGGTTGAGCAGCCATACCCAATGGTATCTATTAACTTTTCATCTTGGCAGAGACTATATAGGTGTGTTCAAAACTCGTGGGTTTGATGTTTATTTCAGGAAAAAATTCAATGTAGTGATTTAAGGAAAATCAGTCAGGACTCAAGGTAGTTGTGTGCATGCTACAGAAAAAAATTATTTTTGGCCCAAGATCCAAGGAAAGGGATGGCAGTGCCCCCTGCCCTGCCAGGTGCCAAAAGAGAACCGCCCAGATTTGTCACCAATCTTTAACCTCTTGTCTCATGCATATGCAAAGCATGCCATGAATATTCATCCCTTCAACATTATATCATGGGCATGCTCTTTGCCATGAGTCCTTCAACCAATTTGCTCCAATGTTTTACATTCTTTTTCCCTTGTTGTGGCTAACACTCACTTTTTTTTACCTTCAGAGACTGCAGGACAGCGTTTTCCACCCTTAATATTCAACCTTAACTCTCAGGCCTCCTGAATGATTTTGAAGTCTACTAATCCTTCTAAAATTCACTAAAAATTCACTAAATTTTCACTAATTCACTAAAATCCCTAGATCTCTATGCCCTTACCTAACTCACTAAAATTTGTTATTTTCTGAATCTCCAAATCAGTAGGATAGGAGAATCTGCTTCTCAGGTCTCAGGCTACACATGTTGTAGGAAGTATTTGTCTTTTTCTTCAGTTTTGCATGATGTTTGAAAGCCTCACTTCTTCAGAGGGTGTTCAATCCAACTTCCTGTCTTTGCATAAGTGGGATCCCCCTCTTCACATCCCTGTATGCCAGGATATGCTGCAAAGACTTTATGGGATGAAGAGATATTTTGCAGAGCAAAATAATTTTCCCCTTTTTTGGTGTGTAATGAATTGCCACTTTGAAATGAAGAGTAATTCTGCTCATCTAAAGCAAGTCCAACCAAACTTTACTTGGGAATTTGTTAAGTGTTGAAATGGCTGCACAGGCTGTATTAAGAGACACTTCATCTACCACAGGGATCCAGTCTCTCATTCATTGCATGAGAGTACACCCTTTCTGTCACCATACATCTTGGATCAATTTCAGTTGGGTGTGTTATTGATTTTGTCACACTGAACTTCCTTGTTAAGTCAGACTTAAGCAATAACTGAAAGTTAGGGGTGGGGAAGGAGAGAATGAAGGATGAGAGGAGACTTCTCAGACTTGTCAGCCTATTCTGAAAAAGGAAGTGCTGAAGGTTTTGCAAGCAAATCAGACCCTCAAAAAGAAAAACAAAAGAAGGAAAACAAAGTAGTTTAGCATGTTTTACAGCCTGTTTCAGAGCAAGTTTGAGGGTTGCAATGAACTAAATGCAGTTCCCCTGCAAATCAATTCAGCAAAAGACTCTACTACAGCTGCTCTCTGCTGTACTGATTTGGAAATGGATAAATAAACAGGGGAAAATAATTTTTTTCTGATTGCTATATTAACGGATCATGAAAGTTATAATTGGAAATTCACAATCTATAGCACATGGGTTATGGGTTGGAATGTGGAAATACATTTCAGATAATTTTTGTTTTTTTTCTTCATAACTTCCATTTGCTACATGTAATCAATATGCCTGAGAAGTATGAAATGTTCTTCCAGCTTTGTTTTTTTTCAGAAATAGAATTGCTTCAGCTGCATCATAAATGGCATGCAAATGTCAATACAAGTGGCCAGTGGAATGTATTGACAGTATTCAAACTTAGATGTGTTTCACACTAGGGGGGGTGGGAGTTGGGGGGGGGGGGGACAGATAGGGNGGAGTTGGGGGGGTGGGGGACAGGTAGGGGCAAAGGGAAAGGCAGAAATAACAAAAAAAATGATGTTTGAAAATCAGGCAGTTCACCACCCAACAGAAACATGGATGAGATTGCAAACTAAAAAGATGAAACTTAGGAATGATTTCTAGAATGAACTAAAAAAGAAAGATGTTGATAAAATTTAAAAACATCTGCATTCCATACATTTACTTACACAAAAGTTAAACGGTGAATCAAGTAAATGTTGCCTTCTTCTTCTAAAATGAACTTAAATGTTCTTTTTCATCTTAACTTTCTTAAATCTTCAGTCTCTGGGCTTGACATCTATTTTCAAAAAAAGTCTAAATATAGGAAAGAGAAATGTAATAAATTTGAGCAATAATGACATGACTCAGACTACTCTTGAGAGAGTCCATTGTCAGCTCAAACTATGGGTGGCCTCTGTTCAGTTTTAATTTCTAACACTAGGCTCTCTGTCTCTTTACAGCAGAACTTTGGTAAAGATAGATCAAATTTTTATCATATAAATTATGATGCCACATAAACTTTAATTAAAGGTATTCAGATACTCAGGTACAATATCTTGGTTTTTAATTAAATGAGTTGTAGTAAGTCATGATCTCAGAAAATGTGACCACCATACAAAGATAAGGATAATGATTTACCTTACTCACGTGAGATAAATCCGAAACCATATAGGTGACATCATCTGTAGCTCATTGGCATTAATGTATTTAATGGCGATAAAACAAGCCTTTCACAGTATCACAGTATTAGCAAGGTTGGAAGAGACCTTGGAGATCATCAAGTCCAACCTGTAACCCAACACCAACACATTGCCTAAACCATGGCACTAAATGCCTCATCCAGCCTACTGTTAAACACCTCCAGGGATGGCGACTCCACCACCTCCCTGGGCAGACTATTCCAATGAGGGATCACTCTCTCCGAAAAACCTCTTCCTAATATCCAGTCTAAACCTCCCCTGGCATAGCTTAAGGCCATGTCCTCTCGTTCCGGTGTCGTCAGCCTGAGAGAAGAGATCCACACCCACCTGGCAGCAACCAGGTGGTGTTGTTTGTTTGTTGTTTGTTTGTTGTTATAGTGCACATATTTTCAGGTTTAGCAGGATTAAGCAAAAACATAATCTAATGAATACTACAAGACAATTCATGTTACAGGTCCCTTGAAACTATGAGATTGTGAAGGTTTGAGGTAAATTGGAGGCTGAGACAAAAAAAATCCCAAACAAACCCAAAACCCCACCAGAATCTCTCCCAGGGTTAGAGCCCCCATCCCAGAGGCACCTTTCTCAAGCTTTATATACTGCAGCTGTGGCAGAGAGTGTTAATGAGCCCAATGGCTCTGCAGCTGTGACCTGAGTATTCCTGAGGGGTATTGCTGGAAATTTCCTCGTAGACCAAAGCCAAAGCACAAGGTATGGAATATATATGCACACAATGGAATAACCCTAGGACAGAGATTTAGCAAGATTGATTGGTTGAATACTGTGTCCAGTTCTGGGCTCCTCAGNTTTAGACTAAGAAATTCAAAGCACACTTAGTCACCAAGACATGAACAGATGTTTAGGGTAACAGAAGCATGTATTTAATGGTACCTAGCTTTGTGGGTTGTGATTGCACATGGTCTCTAATGCCTGAGTTAAGGATGTCTTATGTTTAGATGTCTCCCTCTAAGTTCATATAAGAAAGCGAGGTAAAAGTGCTCCCGAGAGTGGCCACTGTCTGCGGTATTTTGTAGCCCATATAGGTTTTCATGCTGGTGATTCTCCATACTTGTAAGAAGCAGTTCATTTACACTGAATGTCTTCAAGATAAAGTGAAATGTAACTTTTGAAGCATATGAGTTCAAATATTTTGCTCCGATGCATGTGTGAAATGCATTGATCTGCAACTTCAGAAGTAGATGAGAAGGTGGACTTGAGCCAGAAATGCATGCTTACAGCCCAGAAAGCCTTGGCTGCATCAAAAGAAATATGACCAGGTTGAGGGAGGTGATTCTCAGGTGATTCAGAGGTGATTCAGAAGCCACTCTGTTCTGCTGAGACCCCACCTATAGTACTGGATTCAGCTTTGGAGTCCTCAACACAGAGAGGACCTTTTGAAATGGGATGAGGCAAGCTTCCAGGAAGACCTTATTGTGGCCTTTCAGTAATTAAAGGGGGTTTATAAGGAAGATGAGGGCAGGCTTTTTAGCAGGGCCTGTAGTGATAAGACAAGGGGTAATGGTTTTAAACTAAAAGAAGATTGATTCAGATTAGATATAAGGAATTTTTTTTTATGATGAGAGTGGCAAAGTATTGGGACAGGTTGACCAGAGAGGCAATAGATACCCCATCCTTGGAAACATCTAAGGGATGGGGCTGAATGAGGCTCTACACAACTCATCTAGCCGAAGTTGTCCCTGCTCATTGCAGAGGGGTTGGACCATATGACCTTTAAAGGTACCTCCCAATCCAAACCATTCATGGATTCTGTGGCTCTGTGAAGGGATGTGAGGATTGTTATTTCCATGTATCAACCATGTCTTGTCCTGAGTATGAAACATGTTGAAGACAGTGTGCTAGTATCTTTTGAAAATTCACAATGGAGAAGAAAATCTCGTTCCCATTGTTATCTGCTAAGTCTGTTCATTAGGGTTGTTTGTTGTGGTTTAGGAATGGTACTCCCCAATTTAGTGCTCTCACCAAGACGCTCTAAACCTTGTGCCATTCACTCACTCTCCCTTTCCCTCCACCTCCCCAGCTGGAGAGGAGAACTGGAGGCACAAAAGGTAAAGATCATGGGTTGAGATAAGAAATAAATAGGACCAGCACATATATTCATATGAAAAGCGTATAAAAGAGAGAGTGATTCACACACAGAAGTACTCACCACAGAGCTCAACCTGACTGCAGCCTTGTCACCCCTGAACTGGAAGAAAACCCTCTTCCTCAGAAGAGACTCCCTTCCTCCTCTCCTTCTCTCCCCTCTTCCCTGGAAATGAAGTGAGTTGGTATAGAATTACCTTTGGGTTCTGGCCGTACTTCCTTTTGCCTATTGAAAAATTAACCCTGTCCTGACCAGAGTGAAGACATTGTTCAAGTAGCATTTGAAGTTTTTAACTCTTGTGCTTGACCCATCTAAACATTTTGAGTTCATGACAGGTTAGTGGCTCTATGTCCTCACTTCAGCTCTTTGGCTGAAATAAGTTTATTTAAACATGTTTTATCCTCATTAAAGCTGTGTTTTGCAGTTTTCTTTGTTGTTATTGTAGCCTAATTAGTAGGGCTAGCTCCTCCTTCCCGTTAGCTTTTGCTGTCTTCAGAGTCCTGCTGATGGAGAAGTAGTGAAAATGAGCAGGGTTCCAAGCTTATAATTTGAAGTTCCCAAGGAAGGTAGACTTTTACCTCAATTTGAAAGGAAAGCTAATTTAGAAATATTAATATGTTATAATAGACCTCACTTTTTCAGTCCAGGATATAAAAAAAAGCATTTGGAAGCCCATAAGATTAATTAATATAATAAGAAATTCAAGTACAACAGGGGAGTTTTGAGATAAGCTGCAATATGTTTTTATCCTGGTTTAAAACCTCTCTGAGGGTTTGCCCATCTATTTGAGGCATGTATGAGAAACAGTGAAATACATACATTTGTATATTATATGTATATACTATCTATAAATTAATATTTTAACTTATCATTTCAGTTACTCATTCTTTAATAGAAAGAAAGAAAAATGGGAAGGGATGGAGTAAAGATGGTGGAGTAAAGAACAGCTGTAATGATTTGCCCTACAGCTTGGTCATCAACAATTTGTGTATCTGATACCTGTCGCATGGCAGGGCTTGCTCTGAAAAGAGGGTCTGTACAGGAAGAAATTAATTGTAAAGGTCAGAGACAAACTCACCAATAACAGACACTTTGATTTACAAATAGCTGTTTATTAGATTTCCTTTTACATTAATAGAATATTACATAATTATGTAATTACAATTTGATTCACTTCAATCAGTCACAAGAAGTTTTTATGAGTGTGTAAGATCCAGTTAGAAAAGAAAAATTAAATTAATCTGGATACTTAAAGTGTCTGTCTGTCTTTGCTTTGTGCTCAGGGACGGAGCTCTTATTTGGAAGGGAGAGTGGAGAGGGATAGGAGTAGCAAAAAAACTTCACATAAATTTGGAATCTAAACTAGCCTATAAATGATCAACATTAGTGTTTTTCGGTTTTAACCTTATTGAGTACTATTGTTTCAAAATTCCTACATTGAAAGATGCAGGTCTACAAATGTACTGTAGTTTTAAAAAAATGTCTCCATATGTTAACTAGCCCGTAGCCATGTAGTCCTATTGTGCAAAAGCTGTATAAGGTTGTGTGGATTGCGGAGATAAGCCCTGGTAATTGTGTAAGAGGTATTCCAGGTGGAGACTGAGGTGGGATGCAAGTGTTTGTGGTGTCTGCCTGACTTCTTCCTACATATGTCTCACTTTCATGAGCAAAACAATTCATGCACAATAATTTTTTTCTGTTAGAAAAGTTGAACCGTTGGTGCCAGCCTACATAATGTCTGGCTATTATAATACTGTCTTTTTTTTAATTAACTAAAATACTCTTAATATTCCTAAAAGTTTGACACTATTTCTTCAGTTGTTGCAAATCTATGAGCAAGCTTACTGAAAAGAGTATCATGCTCTTTGCTGGATATCTCCACAAATTTATCTAAAACATTACTTCCCACAAGCATGAAGGACCACATAGCAAGGCATTTAATAGGCACTGAATGGGTACTCACCATCTCTCCTGCTCTCTTGTTAGTTCAGTGCTGTATTTATTATTATTTCTTTCATAAACGTGTGAGGTCTCAATCAATCAATAAGCAGACAGATGTTTCATGAATTTCTCAGCTCTTCTAACTTCATCAGTTTCAACCAAAAGATTTTTATATATCAGATTTTTACCAGCCTTTCAGAAATAAAACATTCAGAGTTTATTCCAAAATCAGGATTTCACTCTAGGAGCCCAAAATATTTCAGTAATATTTAAAATGCAGAAAATCTGATACATTGTAAAGCTGGTGGTTATAGCTTTTGGCTGATTGTGTCTCCTGAGCAATCTGTGAGGTGGGACAGAACCTGAAATTTTATTCTGAGTTTGAAAAATGCATAGTGTGAGGGGCTTGGTATATCACAGGATTTTAGGAGTGACATAGCTACTGAGTGATCATGTGGTGCAATGTGGTGTATCGATCAAGGAGGTGGCAGGTGCTGGCCTGCCAAGATGGCAGCAAGTAAATGTAAGGAGTATGGTGGGCTGGAACTGCACTTCATTCCTTTCATGTGCTCTACAACTGCTTATTTGTGATGCTATAACGCAACTAATAAATAATAATAGGTTGTAATGGAAAAGTTTGGCCTGCTGACACTTTGAGTGGAGAATGTACGATGAGAGAATTAAGATGTGCAGGAATCATCTTGTATTTGGCTCATGGAAGACCTATTAGAAAGAAAGATCCATAAATCCCTGATGAAGCGATAATTAATCAGTCTGGGTGTCTCATGCACACAAGTTGGTGCTCTGGTTTTCCCATGAATTTCAGAGTTATGCTTTCAAGAATAATAAACAATTGGAATGGGCTGCCCAGGGAGGTGGTGGAGTTGCTGTCCCTGCAGGTGTTTAAGAATAGACTGGATGAGGCTTAGTGCCATGATTTAGAAAATGGGTTGCTGTTGGGTCGTAGGTTGGACTTGATGAGTCCAAGGTCTCTTCCAACCTTGATAATACTGTGATACTGTAACTGCTTTCTGAATTTTGCCTTCCTACTTGAGAAGAGTTTTTGGGTCTCTGGCTATACAAGTAACTGCTGCCAGCCTCAAGTACACCCCAACTCTTTCATATCTATAATGAAAAAGAGAGTGCCCATATACAAAAACAATTAAAAATGGCACAATGAAGATGAATCATCAGATTTTTTTTAAAATTCTGTACATCACAATAAAACTCTGGCATTGACGTTTGTGATTTCCAAATCCCTATGCTAATTTTTATCCATTACTTTTCACCTCCACATGGATTGGCATCTGCCTGTGACCTTTCAGCTTGGATATCCATATAATATGTTGTAAGAGTTGCAAATCAATAGAAACCAGCAGTTTAGCATTGCTACATCACCCCACTCAGAGCAACACACCCATGGCACATCAGTGAGGGGTGAAGGAGCTACGCAGAGGGAGTATAGTGATGCTGAACATTTGTTAATGATTCTTTATTCTTCTTGGCCAGGGTTCAAGGGCCCTAGGAAACATAGCTGCCATAATAATGATCCATCAGGAATAAATTCATGGACTGGATCCAGAACGTTTTTACATGTACATGTAAATGGCTAGGTCTCTTACTAAGGAAATTATTTGTTCTGATGCTTCCCTGTGTATTGTCTTGCTGCTATGAAGGGCAAGCTTACTCCAAAATTCTTGATATGACACTGCAGCTACAATTAGGCTGTAAAAAACCCAAAACAAAACAAAAAATGTATTGTTTATTATCCATCAACGCACTAAGCATTTTTGCATATGAAAGGCAATGAGCATTAGTGAAATATTAGGAGTGGTTGTTGGACTTTGTGGGACAACAAGTTACAGTTTCTGGTTCTAGGTTTGTGTATCTGGGACTACGTAATACGGACTAGTACTGCAGGGGCTTCCTAGGATAGATTCATAACCTGTATTTTCCCCTACAGAAGGCTGAAAAACCCATGAATTTGAACAGAACAGGAAGCTGTGCTCTGCACAGGGATTGAGGGTCAAGGTGAGACTACAATTCAGTTGTGGACATTATCTTTTGGTGGTGCTGCTTGTAGAAACAAAGCTTTTAAATTCAAGTTTTAGGATTAAATAGGAAACAGAGAGCGACATTTTCCTAATAAGTGAAGCCAACTTAGAGATTTTTGAAACATTGTTGGGAAACATGGGGAGCGACTACGGGAACTGGGATTGTTCAGCCTGGAGAAGAGAAGGCTCAGAGGTGACCTCATTGCTGTTTACAACTACCTGCGGGGAGGTGGCAGCCAGATGGGTGTGGACCTCTTCTTCCAGGCTGATGACACCAGAACGAGAGGGCACGGCCTCAAGCTACGCCAGGGGAGGTTTAATCTTAATATTAGGAAGCGGTTTTTCACAGAGAGAGTGATTGCACATTGGAATGGACTGCCCAGGGAGGTGGTGGAGTCACCGTCCCTGGAGGTGTTTAAGAGAAGACTGGATGAGGAGCTTTGTGACATGGTCTAGTTAGGGGGTGTGGGGCTAGATGGTCCTGGGTCCCTTCCAGCTCGGAGTGGTCTGCTAGACTGTGAGGGAACTAGGTTGTGCTACCGCTCTGGGGTGGGCTTTCAGTCTCTGCACGGGTGTTAGATGGTGAGTTGGACTAGATGATCCTTGTGGGTCCCTTCCAACTCATAATATTCTGTGATTCTGTGTGATTCTGTGAAACAGAATTCACAGAAAGATATTTTGTAGACATGCTTCGCCATTTCATGACAAACTTGTTCTGAGCTACTAGGACTATCTATATTTCTTATTCATTAGGCCAAGTCTCAGTACTCTGTTATACAGTGCTCATATATGTACAAAAGGCAAGAGGAATAAAAAGCCCAAAATATATTTTTGTATGTGTATTGAAGACACCAACTTCGAAAAATATAAAACTGTATTTTGTCATGTAAGTGGGCTTGGCTGCCAGTGGCTCTAGTGTAGCTGCATTGAATGACGCAACCTAAAGACCTCAGTCTAATTTTTTTTCCCCTCTCATAGTTTTCAAAGCAAAAACACTCTTCAAGTCTTTCTTTTAAAACAAAGAATGCATGTAAAAATGTGTTCTCTACATTCATCAGACATGCTGCTGAATTTGATAGACCTACCATTTGTATGCTATGTATATTGTTGCTTTAATGCATTCCCTTACTACTTTGATAAAAGCTTTAAGATGTTGCCACTAGTCCTTTGATGTTTTCTTCTGATGTTACAGTACCTCTTTTTTTCTTCTCTTCCAAAAAATCTGTTTTGCATAAACATGAGCAGGCAAGACATTTCTAGTTAAGGATAGAAACATCAAGTTATATCAATAAAAAGACAAAACGAGAAGCTATTTACAGACCTTTCTATACTCTTGTTGAAATGTTTACAGATGAAAAAAATTGTAAATATTTTAGAGAAAATATGTTTCATTAGTTAAAAAAAAAGCAATCTAGGCTGCTGTGAATTTTACTGTGATACAACAATTCATTTTCTAATAAACTAGGAGAATAAATCTTGCAAAGCTAAGAAAATACTTGCATGTTGTCATGGTTTGACCCTGGTTGGATGCCAGAGATTCACCACAACCTTTCCTGGAGGAGAAAAACTGGAAAATAAAACTGGAAAATAAAATTGGTCACAGGCAAAAAAGCAAGGCAAACTACAAGTAAAGAATATAAAGGATTTATTTACTAACTAACAAGATCAGAACAGCAGCGGGATGCCTGGAAGAACATTCCTATCCCTTCTCTTGTAGGCCTGTGGGCCTTCAGGCTTTCAGCCTCTCCACACAGGTTCTGAACTGGCACACTACATCTTGCTACTAAGTTTTTTTTTCTTCACTCCCAAATATGTTTATTCACAAAGACGTCTCTATCTCCTTCTGCTTGTGACCTTGGCAGTGACAGGGCCCAGGCAAGAGCTGAGCTGTTTACCCCCTCGCTGCCAGAGCAGCACAAAACCTAAACCAGGACACATGTCTAGTCTTGTCTATAAACTACTAACCTCTTAATAGGGCTTAATTGGTTACAATAAAAGAGAAAAGGCTGGATTTTTATATTTCGTCTCAAAGCCTTATCTTGTATCTTGAAAACTAAAGTTGCTTATTCTGTGAAGGGTTTTTTGGTTGAGGTTTTTTTGGGNGATGATCCTTGTGGGTCCCTTCCAACTCAAAATATTCTGTGATAGTATTATTATGGTTATTATTATTATTGATAATAGTAGTAGAAGAAGAGACGTTTCAAGTCAAGATTGCAGTGAAGAGGTGGTGCCATTTTCCCAAGAGGCCTGGAATAATTCTTGCCCTGAACATTTTCCGAGATGAAAAAAATACACCAATAGTGGCAAATAGATATTCAAATATTCAAATTTATCAAGGAAAATAGATTAAATGTTCTGCTCAAGGCCATATAGGGAAAATGTAGCAAGGGTAGGGAATATACAGCACTTGTGAATGCTAATCCACTGTGGTTTAAATTACTGGCAATGTTGTGAAAAGAACAATTTCTTATGAATGGCATGACTGTTTTGCTTCATTCAGGAAGAACTTAGTATAGTGGAGCCAAAACATGGTCTGGTGATTAAAGAATGCTAACTTAAGCCAAGAAGTGCCAGTTTGTCATCTTACTTCTTCCATGACATACATATTCTTTGGCTAGTCAAAATTTTACAATCAATTCTCAGTAATGTTAATAGGCATAAAATATGACGTCTTTGTCACACAACTGAAGCAGGGTACACTTCTTAAAGACTTTCTTCATGGCTCACTAATGTAGGATGCCCTTGACAATTACTGATTCAAGTTTCAACCTCACAAACAATTGACTATGTGGCTATTTCTCTGAAATTCGTGAAAGTCCTTCATAGGATACAATGGAAAAATTCTAGGGAGTTGCAGGATGAGAGTCAAAGTTATGAGTAAGGAGAAAGACCTTGAACCTATAAGCAATGATGAAACAAAACCAAACACTTTCATTATCCCACCTCCAATGAGATGGATGGAAACAGAGATAAACTGATACTTAACTAGCGGGAAATTTGAGAACTGGATATAAGTAGGTTAAAAAACTCCTCCTGTTTATTTACCCATGGAATCAAAAAATACGACATTACAAAAAGTTCCAGAGAAACAGAAAAATTGAAGTAATTCTTGAGAATTAATATTTATTAAATATAGTTTTTTGTCCTCTGTCAAATCACCTGCTGCTTTTGTATCCACCTTCGGTATTTACTGTGTTGCTAAAGCTATTGAATTCAGACTTGGGAGGAATGAAATATGGCCCATGGCCTTCAACTTCCATTGATTATCAGTAGAGAACCCCTAAAAGCCTTCATCACACACTTTTTTTCATCTGTAATATTACATGTACTGTATTTTAATACTGATTAATCTTACTGTTCAGCTATAAAATGGAATTGAAATTTCTGTCACTGATCAGACTGTGAACAATCTCTGCATATGAAGGCTTATATGTAGGCTTCAATTTTCTCCTGCTGTGCAGGCCACTTCTTGTCACATCTGTCTCATCAGAGGAATCCCGAGGTGTCTTATATCAGGCCTTGTAGATTGTAGGCTTTAAAAATAGGCTTAGGAAACTAATATCCATGTTCATTTCTCTTCTAGCACGTATGTTTCATTACTTAAATTTATGTCCTAGGACTACACGAATTGAGAGAAAAAATGTTTTCTATGGAATTTTCTGTGGCTCTCAATGAATCCTCAGGAAACCCCCCCACAGGTTCCTCATTGCTCAGTATCTGAAGAATGGTTATTAAACAAATTAGCTGCTGCCTAAGGCTTCTCTTCCAGGAGTCACCTTTCCCCTCCTGTCCATGGCAGTTTTTGCATAGTGGACACACACCTTTAACATTTTGACATAAAATCTATATCAAATAAGTTTCTGTGTACACTCTCTAAACAGTGAAACTGTGCTGCTGGTACTGCCTTCTTATCTGTGAGGGAAGATTGAGATTTACTTCAATGAGGAAATAAAGGCTTTAAATTATGTGCCTGCCTGGTTCAAAATTTACCATCTTGAAGAAAACTCTAGCAATAGAACAGCCATCTTGTTTGGATCCATAAGATGATCAAAACCCCTTCTGGAAGTATTCCTGTTTCTTGTTTTGCTGGTAGTCTTTTTTATCATTCCAGCTCATGCTGGCAAAGAACTTTCTGGCTGATGTACTTCTGTAGTGTCTTGAGCTTCACATGTAACATCAGGACCCTTTGTTCTGTGCAAATACACAGATGTCTTCTCTTCTCCAGTTTTCCTTTTATTTTGTTAAGGTTGTTTAGTTGTCATTATGATGACAGACTAATCTTTCTTTTCCTTTACAGCTGCCGTGGTTTAACCCCAGCAGGCAACTAAGTACTACACAGCTATTCACTCACTTCCCCTTCCCTGCCCCCCACTGATGGGATGGGGAGGAGAATCAGGAAAGAAAAGAAAATACAGCTCATGGCTTGAGATAAGAATAGTTTAATAATTGAAACAAGGTCAAAGAAGAAGATGATGATAACAATAATAAGAACAACAACAACAATACTAATACTCTTATTAATAATTGCACTAGAAAAGAGAAGGAGAAAATGAGGTAAAAATCAAGAAAGACAATAGACGCACAACAGAATTTCTCACCACCTGTTGAATGATGCCAAGCCCAGCCCTGAGCCACAACTGGCCTTTCTCTGCAGGTAACTCTCCCCACTTTATATAGTGGGCATGATGTCCTGTGGTGTGGAATATCCCTTTTGCTATTTTGGATCAGCTGTCCTGGACATGTTCCCTGCCAACTTCTTGTGCAGCTCCTCATTGACAGAACATGAACCACTAAAAAGTCCCTTACTTAGAGTAGGTACTACTTAGCAACAACTAAAACATCAGTGTGTTATCAACATTATTCTCATACTGTATCAAAACCACAGCACTGTACTAGCTACTGAGGAGAAAATTAACTCTATCTCAGCTTCACATGTCAGTAGGACATTTGCTTTCAATGTCTTTTCTGTTGCTTTGTATTCTGATGGCTCTTTAAGAAGGCCTGGGTTTTTTTTTCTACTTTACTTCTTAGCCTAATTTAAATAGTTCATCTGAATTTTCTTAGTCATAATGTTTTCCTCTTTCGTAATTGTATCAAACCCAGTTCTCATTTTGTGCCTATTCATCCTGAGTCAGCATACCCTGCTCTTCCTTCTAGTCTGAACATTGCCTCACAGCTTTCCAGTAAACAGGAGGATAACACCATCTGCAAATCTCAAGTGACTTGAGTATTCTCCATTGATACTGCCATGCTTAGTTTCTCATTCAAGCTTTACAGTGACCATTGTGCATGAGAAAAGTGTGTTGGTGACATAATTGATAAGGGCCTTTTCATTTACCTCAGTAAATGTAAATTCTCAATTGAACTGCACTATACAACTTTTAGAAGAGAGAAAACCTACAATAATGTAAAGCGTGTCTTTAGAAGTGAATATGACACTTTAGTAGTCTACATGAAAGTCTTGCTTCAGAAATTGAAGGGTTAAATTAACAGAGCTGGAGACTCATGGATTAATGTGACAAGCTAAGTTCTTCTGCTGGAGATCCAGCTGCGAGCACGGACAGCAGCAATGTTACACTTCAAGCTGTAGGATTTTGTAATCTTTAGAGAATGATACTCCCGCCCAATACGAGACCATCCTGACTGTAACATTGGCTTGTGCATTTATGCATGTGTGGTCAAAGAAGGAAGAACAAGGCAAAAATACCACTCAGAGACCAGAACAGCTGCAATCCTAGGCCATGTTTATCTATGCTGTCCTTTGTGTTGGTTTTCTGCAAGAAAGCCTTCCCCACTCTGGCAAGCATTTATGCATCTGTAAATTCAGTGGGATGCTCCTGATGGCAATTAATGTAAGGATAGAATCTGGACTTGCCTGAGAAAAATAAAAGTATTAGCAAAATATAGCTGTCTTATATGTCTTATACAGTCGGGTCTCCTATAACGTGCACCCGTGGTCTTATCTGGGACCTGTGCAGCCCGACTTCCATGTTGAATGGCGGCCACACCGTGGCCAACATCTGGGCTGCCCCCGCCACTGCTGCGGCCGCCGCCCCTGCCCCCTGTACCCCCGCCACCACCGGTACTGGCCCTGCTACTGCCCGAGCCACTACCATTTCCCGTTCCGCTGCCCTGGCCACCACCGCGGCCCTGGCCGCCACTGCCACCACTGCCGCAGCAGGTCACACATGCGCAGTTACGAAACGGATCTCCTACATCACTAAAAAATCATGCCACTAAGATCTGAAGCCACAATATGGGGGGCGTGAAGTGCAAGAGGGTCAACTGTATATGAAAAGGTGGTGAGCGCAAGTAAAACTCAGTAAATTGTGTTGTTAAACTACTTTGAGAAAGTATTGAATAAACTTTGACTGTGAAGTGGCTTGAGAATAACCGTAGTGTTTGATGTTTATGATAATTAGCTCATTCCAGATTACAATAATAAAAAGACTGCTATAGGAAAAGTTCTCTCTCTGGGTTTAGGCTTTGTGGCCTTTTGAATGGAAATAGTCATCATAGACTGAGAAAATGATTGAAGGAAACTGCTAACATGGCCATACTATAACGCTATTGATTTCTTCCAGCAGCTATTCTTTAGTTAATAATGCCTTTAAAACACAGATAGGAAGTTTCTTTCCTTAAAAGTGCTGTATAATTTCTTCTTCTTTAACTGAAATTCCAGGAAGAGTTAATGAAATGCCCTCATGAACCATTTCTACTTTCTTTCTATTGTAGACTGGATGTACGCAGACATACTTTATTCATGGCCAGATTTGTACTAGTTTTTTCCTGTTTGTCCTACTTGGTTTAGATACCCAGGCTCTGGGATGATTCTGTTGTCTAGAGATAATAAAACAGATAGAAATCTAGTTACTGCAGGTAGGTAATGATGCTGGTAAACCAACGGTTTTGTACTTTAACCGTGTGATGAAAATCAGGCAAGTAGGTTCTTGCTTTATTTTGCATGTGTGATGGAATCCCAGATTTGTTTACCAACTTCTTAGGCCCGATCAAAGAGACTAGCATTTGCCTTCTCTCCATAACATGCCTGACTGATTACACTGCTAAATGCTAATTAACTAATTTGATGATTAAATAAATTTGTTAATATTTATAGACTCACTTGCTAAATCTTACCATTCACAGCACAGCACTTCGTTGCAGTACATTGTGACATTTTCCTGCTGTTCCTGTTCTGTGACAAAATACTAAAAACTTTTTAAAATAGCTTATCTTAATTTTTAATTATTATTTTAGTTATTAAATATTCTTACTTTCAACTAAAAGTATTTCACACAGATACATAAGTATCACAATTTTTCTAGGTAATCCTAAAAACTTTTTAACTTGTACATTCCTTTCCACATCAGGACCATTTAATTCTAAACACAATACAGCTTATAAATAATGCTCTTAATAATGGCCTACAAATAGTAAGCTTTAATTCCATATTCACACAGAACTCTCATTTAGATGAAGTGGGAGTTTCTCTTGATTAATCCTAGTAAAATCAATCATCTTTTGTTAATTAACATTTTTATTTAGTGGCTATAAGCTGAAAACTGTTAAGTAGTTTAAGCTTAGTCTAGTATCACTCCTTCAGCTCATGTTCTATAGTGCCTACTAAATGCAGAAATGTTTGTTGTACTTAATTTGAAATGAGAATGCTGTAGAGTACAACGCTAACAATGAGGTATGCGTGCTTGTCTCTGCTAGGCTGCCTTTTGATTCTATTTACGTGTTTTCACACCAGTTCTTGTTCTAAACTACTTTTAAAGGGTGATTTCAGAATTTAAGTAATTTTAAGAGGCACTGAATTTTGATTTATTGCATATTAGAAATGGAATTAACATCTTATTTTTTTTCTTATTTTTCCCCTAATTGAGTTAATGCTGATGAATGAAATCCATTGTGAACTGAGATTAGTTTAAACACATGTCAAAAGGCAAGACTGCCTTCTTGGTTCAGTACTGAAAGTACTAATCATGCTATTTTTGTTAGATTTCTCATCAACTGCGGAGTACAGCAAAACATAAGTGTTTGGAGTTTTGTATGCTGTGTTTCCTGAATGAATTTTTGGCCTCTATTTCTTCAGCAGATATTTGTAAGTGCTAGGCTGAAATATGTGTTTGCAGACTCAAATATACATAACTATAGGTCAGAAAATATTTCTCAAAATAAATTAAAATTTTTTCAGTAAACATTTATATTTGTTCTAATTTCTGGTAATATTAGATGTTTTTACACTGACAAATAGGCTCTTTATGTAACTCTTATTTGTAGGAATAGTGACAAAGTCAAATGCTATGAGTATTAAAATATTTCTAGGACCATGTCATAAATGCTCTGTAAATCCACTGCTGCTGCTGCTCTCAGAACATAAGTGGAAGTGTATTGCCAAAAGATAATAGTGGTTTGTAGCTGATGTTCAGGTAGTAAAGCTAATGTGTATTTGCTAATCCCATGAACAGTATGACAGCAGCATCCTGAAGCATGAACATAATCAGGCTCATTGCCGCTTACAGCCATAAATCATATGTGGACACAAAATGGACCAGGTAGATTTAAAAAAAATACTCTTA
Organism: Pitta sordida; assembly: GCA_013390025.1. Taxonomy (NCBI): domain Eukaryota; kingdom Metazoa; phylum Chordata; class Aves; order Passeriformes; family Pittidae; genus Pitta; species Pitta sordida. The sequence goes on from WEKX01001377.1 coordinate 140,221, forward strand.
ATAACTGATATGAAGTATTTTTGTTATTTTTTTCTCATATAGCTATCCTTGAAGTGCTATTCCTATTTTTGACAGAAGCATCACCTACTGCTGTCAGCTAATCTAATCTGCTCCCATCATATGAAAGCACACTTTGTGGCCAGATCCTAAGCTGGCTCCAAAAGATGTTGCTGCCTTTATTTTACAAAAATCATGTTGTGAAGCTGAACCTAAGATACTTTAAAAGCTTCCTCCCTTGCTATCTCTATCATTCTGAGACTGAAAAATAGAAATAGAAGGCATATTTCTCAGACTGAAGCTGGTTTTGTCAGTGCCTTTACAGAAGCTACAACCCTTCACAGACTTAAAATATCTAGTCCGGCCCATTAGCCTCCCTGACGTGACAAACTACATTATGCTATCGGCTTTGTTTCCTCTATTCTTGCAGCGAGTGGGCTGGGGGGTGCATACCTCTTTACAGTTTGTTTTCAAAATGAGGGAGGACTGAAACATACAAAAAAGGGTTAGTAATAAGAAGTGCTGTCATCTGGTGGTGAAATTGTTACCACTTTCATCAGGTTGACTATGCTTTTCAACCAATGGATTTTATTTTTTGAGGATATTGATGTAATCCCCTCAGCATACAGACATGAATCTTTCTTATTAGAAACAGGTAAAACCAGTGATTTTACGCCAAATCACTAAACCTTTCAATTTTTCTTCAGCTTTTGCTGCCAAAACATGCCAATGTTATTGCAATATGCATTATAAATGTTATTTTTTGCATGCAAACAGTAATGGAATGGCAAAAAGCAATATCCCTTCTATGTTAAGATACTCTTCTCTTCTCTTACAAGATTTCCATCAGTACTTTCTTGCCACATTATATTTGATATCCATACCTTTACATACCAGGAAAATAAGTTTTTTGGTCCTAGCTTGAAGGGGCTTTTGGCTGTCTGTAACTGAACAGGAAGGATATTACTGCCATAATTTCATCTCAAATGACAATGTCTGGTCATCTGAGGAGCCAGAAAAAGCATACAGCAAACAATAACAAAATTGTTACTCCATTATCCCTCTTCATAATTTTTAAGTCTTATTTCTTTCAGAGTTCTCTTAACCTTCGAAGTGAGACACAATTTAAAAAAATTATAGTTGCCACATGAAAACAGTTAGAAATCAAAGAACAAACCAAACTATTTTTAAACTATTCTTATCTACACATAAAAGTAGTACACATACCAGCTGATCTCCAATGTTAGACCCTTATTAGAAATTTTGCAGACGGATAACAAGATACACTATATGGATATTCATAATATACTCAAATTTTATATTTTCTGAGTGCTTTCATTTGAAGTTAAATGGTTAAAAATGTTGAAATTAAAATATAAGTTTTCATGTCTACAAGAATTTTCCTAAATGCAGATCCATGTATCAGCCTGTGTTATGTGAATGCTATATTTTGGAGTAGATTTCTTTTAGACGTATGACACTTGTCAGAAAATCTTGAATTACTAAATAAAGTACATAATTTTAGTTATGGATTTTCCATGCTGCTATAACTGTAATTTCTATGAGGCTGTGCTACTTGTTGCAGTTGGCAAAGAGAACTTTCAGAGATTTTGTTTCTCCTGCAAGGCCTGAACAAAATGGACTGGTCGAAGTTCATTAACACAGAATCACAGAATGAGTAAGGT
>WEKX01001382.1:0-17433 GCA_013390025.1 Pitta sordida
TGGCATGAGCTTGTTTACAGCAGTAAGAACAGGCTGAAGCTGGCAAAGGCACTGCTGGCATCCCTGACTCACTTGGCTTTTGCCAAGAGGCTCCGTGGAAAGGATGCCAGGAGCCCCCTTGTCCTGCCTGGTTGTCACTGCTGTGGTGAGAGCAGAGCCAGCGCTGCTGGTGACTGGGGGCAGGGTCAGGACAAGCTGTTCTCTGAGCCTGGCAGTGTAACACAACTCGGGAGCAGCAAATTCTTGGTGTTGCACAGCGTTTTTGACAAGCCAAAGACTGACAGGCTGCAGTTAGGAAATGCACTCCGTCAGGCTGTTGAGTAACTGTGTCTCTTGCTGGTGTAACCACTTCTGAGCATGTTGGGTTGTCCAACCTGCATCTTTTAAACTTGACACAGGCTCCTCAAATGCTCTTAATGCCTTCTCACCTCCTGTTGCCAAGACTTGTAAGCCTTGGATTTGAGAATCTCTCGTTTGACTTTAGAACTTGGGTTTGGGGTTTTTTTTGCCTTGCTTTAAAATCAGCCTGGGACCAGCTTCATACCAGTTGTGCTTTCTGCTTTTTCTCAGCTCGACTGAAAAGAGGGAGGATTTGCTCAGTTCTCCCTCCAAATTGTGCATGGTTCAGGTGGGAGGACTATGAGAGTGTTTGGCTCAGGGTGTTGAACTTGGTGACAGTAGCTCTGCCCCTCACGTCGCCCTCGTGGCTCTGAGGTCTTGAATGTACTTGGGGTCTCCCATTTTAGTGATGATTTGAGCTGCTGGGGAGCTCCTGAATTGAAAGGGATTTACTAAAGAGAAATCTCAGCTCTTCAGCCTGTGGCCTTAAGGTTTATTAGTTTATCCATGAGGAAAAAAATGTCCTTAAGAGGCGTCTTTAACACAGGAATGACTCAAGCGTTTTAAGAACAAAATTGGGAAGAGACCTTAGGGATGACAGTCCTGAAGGTGTTGGTTTCATGGGTGGTTTGAGTAGGAAGGGATCCTGTCCCGACCCCCTGCGATGGGCAGGGATGTCACTTAAGTCAGGCTGCTCAGGGCCCCATCCAACCGGGCCTTGAACAGTTCCAGGGAATTGCAAACACTTCCATGGTTTATAAAGGATCCATCAGCAGGAAGCCCATTCAGTGGCTCACAACGATGGTACTTCAGGCATAATTAAAAGGATAAAGCCTCTAAGATGACGTCTGCAATTTAGAACTTTGCCAAATGATCCCCCAGTTCAAGGATTTCTAAGTTGGTTTTTAAATTCGTTCAATCCTTGCCAGGGATTGGATTTAACCGACGGATTCAGGGGCAAGGCTGGGAGCTCACGTGGTTGGTGCCTTTCAGCTGGAATTCTCCCCGTTCCCAGTGCCTCATTCCTGGTTCTGTGTCTCCTTGTCTCCTAGGTCATGATGAGAAGCAGCCAAAAACTGACTGGTACGAACTGGAGGCGGTGCAAGGAAGATGAGAAGCTGGTTAATGCCACCCTGCGGCCTGGCAAGAGGGGCTACATCATTGATACCCGCTCCCTGAACGTGGCCCAGCAGGCCAGGGCCAAAGGAGGGGGCTTTGAACAAGAAGCTCACTATCCCCAGTGGAGGAGGATTCACAAGAGCATCGAGAGGTGGGTGGAACCACACAGGCTCTCCCCTGGCATCGGCTTTGTGGGGTTGTGTTGGCAGAGCCCTGGGAGCTTCATGAGGTATTTGTTCTGTGAGGAGAGTTGTGTATCCTGGTGCCTGTCAATGGGGTTGTGTTCCCTTTATGGCAGAACCAGGAGATGTGGGATGATGAAGGTAATTGGGGTTTGGTTCCTCGTTCTGAATGACCCGCTGCAGGTTTTAGATGTCAGGGCATGTCCCTGTGCCACACTCCAGCATTCCTGTGTCCCTCTGTGCACAGGAAGGAGCAAATACCTTGGCAGAAAACTTGTGCAGGTGAGGATTTGTTCTGTGGCATTTCACTGCTCTTAGCCAGAGGATTTACCCAGAGAAGCTGTGGCTGCCCCATCTCTGGAAGTGTCCAAGGCCAGGTTGGAGCAGCCTGGGACAGTGGGAGGTGTCCCTGCCCATGGCGGGGGGTGGAATGGGATGGTCTTTAAGGTCCCTTCCAACCCAAACCATTCCATGATTCTATGATCCAGTATTTTTCTCTGGGCATAATTAAAGAATTTCCTGGCCATTGCTTTGAAATATTTGATTTTGCTTCTGAAGGTTTTACAGCGACGTTAAGTTTGTTGCTGATTATTTTACAGGCCTTTAAAAATTAGATAGAGAGGAATGACTAAACCCCAAAATACAACCTTTCCTGGTTCCTGTGTTACTGGTTGTGTTTTCAGTAACATTTTCCTTTTCCCACAGGTTTAATATTCTCCAGGAAAGCCTCATCAAACTGGTGGAAGCCTGTAATGACCAGTCTCACAACATGGACCGCTGGCTCAGTAAACTGGAAGCTTCCAACTGGCTGACTCACGTCAAGGAGATCCTGACCACGGCCTGTCTGGCTGCTCAGTGCATTGACAGGTAAATCTGGGATAGAAAAGCTGGAATTTCTCATTCACTCATTACAGATTGGTCATTAAATACCTCTGGAGGTATTAATAACTGCCCACCGTGCCCTGGCTCGTGCCCATGCAAGATACTTTTTCCTCGTCATGGTGCAGGAATGTTCCTCCAATAAATCAGGCTGAGAGGGGCAATCTTGGCTAAGAATAGGTTGGAAGTTATGTAATTCGGGTGTGTTCCTGTGTCTGATGCCACTGATCTGATTTGAATTGTTTTAATGAAGGTTCAGGTTGAAATGTGCCCCTGTGAAATGTTGGTTGGGAACCAAGTAAAGTGAGGACTGTGTTTATTTTTTTTTTAAAGTCCTTTTTATTTTTCCACTGGAAGTTTCCAATACCCCACCTCACTTCCAGAGGTTAAAATAAACGTCATTTCCTTACTTTCCCCAGTGCTGTTCCCCTCGTACAATTTCATCCCCACAGTCCTATCTCAGCAATCCTGCTCATCCCTTTCCAAGTGCTCCCGACCTCCTTTAACCTGACATTTCTTCCACAAATCCTGCTGACTCGACTGACTTTGTGCTCAGACCTCAGGCTGCAGAGCCAAAGCTCCCTGCCAGGTGCCAGGCTTTGCAAGGCCAGATGCAGGAAATCTAAAACATGTTTTATTTGTGGCTCTGAGTGGGAAAAGCCCATCCCAAAATTCAGGGCAAACCAAACCTTCCATACCAGCTGAGGACTGTATTCTGCAGGCTGGAATGCAGTGCCAGTGCTGAAACACCACCGGAGCATTAAAACCTGAGCCCTGTGCTTTATAAAAGCACTGACAGTGCAGGTTTCATTCCTGACTGTGCCAGGAAAAGGATTGCTCTGGATCAATAGTTTTATCTGGAATTCTTGTCCCCCGTGTGTATAATGGGAAGGATCAGTGACGAAACCTTTCTGGCTCGTTGGGACAGTGGCTGATTTCATCACTTTTAACCTGAGCTTTGCTTTTTCCCTTTCCCTGGAGCTGTGACAGGCTCAGGGAATGGCTGGGACACATCCTGCACCGTGTTAAATGTCTGGGGCCTGAAAGATGAAAGGGGGAAATAGTGTTATCCTGGTGTGCCCATAGACTGGCAGTTGGCCTTTGGAATTCATGGAATCATGGAATGGTTTGGGTTGGAAGGTGACTTCGAAGATCATCTGATTCCAGGGCACTGCTGGGGGAGGAGGAGATAAAGGTCAAGATTAGGAAGGAAAGGAATGTTTAGATTGGATATTAGGCAGGAATTCTGCACTGTAACAGCGCTGAGGCCCTGGCACAGGTTGCCCAGAGAAGCTGTGGCTGCCCCATCCCTGGAAGTGCCCAAGGCCAGGTTGGATGGGGCTTGGAGCCACCTCATCCAATGCCTGACCACCCTTTCAGTGAAGAAATTTTCCCTCATATCCAACCTAAACCTCCACTGATGCAACCTGAGGCTGTGTCCTCTTGTCCTGTCACTTGTCACCTGCGAGAAAAGACCGACCCTCACCTGGGCCGACCTTCCTCTCAACTGAGGCCCAAATTAAACCCAGCTTTGAGCAAGAACCTCATAATATGATTTGCAGAGCAGCTTGGGGGATGGTACATCTTCATTGCAGAGGATTTCAGGGAAGATTTTCAAAGTAATTAGCGAAACAGTAAATGACACAAGTTAATTTTGAGCTGCAATAACTCCAAGGAGGGCCAATCCAAGAGAGTGAGAGGCACAAAGATCTCACTGGGCGTAGACAAAGGGTGTGGATTTCCAGAAACTGAGCCTTAAGTGGTGCAGAGCTCTGGTTAGGTTGGTGAGGATCCAGTGGGACGGGGATGGGGAGGGATGTGGGGGTAAAGAGCCAGCAAAACCTCAGCACTGGTGTCTGTGGGGTGTAATGGCATTCACTGGGTTGTGTATGTCCTTGGGATGTGTTCTGCTCACTCATCCTCATCCCTTTCCACCTTTTTCTTCCCCAGGGAAGGTGCATCAGTGTTGGTCCATGGGACTGAAGGAACGGATTCAACACTCCAGGTCACTTCTCTGGCACAGATTATCTTGGATCCGAGGTGCAGGACCATCCAGGGCTTTGAGTCTCTTGTTGTGAGGGAGTGGCTGCAGGTAAGAAATGCCTGTGGACAAAAGGACAATGTGTTCCAGAGGCAGCTGAGTTGGGAAATAGCCTAAGAGGCAGCAAACAGGTTGGGCCTTGTTGCAGCCCTGCTTAGTGTGAGTGCCCTTTGTCCTAAGAGCAGCATCATTATCTGAGTCACTTGTACCTCTGGCACTTCTTGGGGCCTCTCCTGGCAGTGTTTTGGGTTTGGGGAACTGCCTGTTTTGTGAGGTCAGGGTGAACAGCTCTTAGGACAAAATTGTTTGGGATGGAAGGGCCCTCAAAGCTCATCTTGGTCCAGCTCCCTCCCATGGGCAGGGACACCTTCCACTGGAGCAGGTTCCATCTCTTCCATCTCATCAGAGAGCCCTGGTTAGACTAAACTGAGATCTGGGTTTCTGCTCTTTGTACCTTTGCAGCCTGGTCCTCCCCTGCACCCACAGCAGTTTGTTCTGGGTCTCGTTTTCTCATCAAACACAGGACTCCTTTAAGTCCAGCTGTCCCCCAGCACTGCCGAGGCCACCAGTGACGCGTGTACCCACAAACCACATCCACGTGGCTTTTAGAGTCCTCCAAGGATGGGGACTCCACCAGTGCCCTGGGCAGTTGTGCCAGGCCTGGACAACACTTTCCATGAAGGAATTTTCCCTTCCATCTAATCTTAACCTCTCCTGGCACAGTTTGAAGCTGTTCCCTCTCATCCTGTCCCTTGTTCTCTGGGAGCAAAGCCTGACCTCCCCCCCCAGCTCCACCCTCCTGCTGGAGTTGGAGAGAGCCAGAAGATTCCCCCCCTGAGCCTCCTTTTCTCCAGGCTGAGCCCCCCCAGCTCCCTCAGCCCCTTCTCCAGCTCCGTTCCCTTCCCTGGACACTCTCCAGCCCCTCAGTGTCTTGTTGTCCCCAGGGACCCAGAACTGAGTGGAGGTGAGGCCTCACCAGTGCCCAGGACAGAGGGATAATGGTGACTGGGTGTCTGAGCAGTAACAGCGTGGTCACATGGACAGAACTGTCTCTAAAAGTCTTTTTTTTTTTTACTCACCTCCCTTTGATTCCCAGGCTGGTCACCCTTTCCAGCAGCGCTGTGCCCAGTCGGCCTATTCCAACAGCAAACAGAAGTGGGAGGCCCCGGTGTTCCTCCTCTTCCTGGACTGTGTGTGGCAGATCCTCCGGCAGTTCCCCTGCTCCTTCGAGTTCAACCAACAGTTCCTCATCATGCTCTTTGAACATGCCTATGCCTCCCAGTTTGGGACTTTCCTGGGAAACAACGAAAATGAAAGGTTGGTCAGGATGCCCTCTGAACCCTTTAAATATTAGGTGGTGTCTGACAAAAGGAGGCCATGGAATCGTGGAATGGTTTGGGTTGGAAGGGAGCTGGAAGATGGTCTCATTCCAATTCCCTGCCCTGGGCAACCTTCCACCATCCCAGGATGCTTCAACCTGGCCAAAAATCTCCACCCATCCCCAGTTTATATAGTCCCTTACACCAGAAACTCTTCCATAAAAAGAATAAAGAGCTGGAGTTGGACATGAGTCATGGCTGTGGGAAGCAGACTTGTCCCTGCAGGCCTGGAGGAGAGAAGGTCCAGGGAGTCAGAAGCCAAAGCTGAAAAGTCTGGTCCTGCCCTGTCAGGGGGGGACATGACTCTGATTCCTGGTGGTGCTGACACCACCTGAGAGGGGCTGCTGGGAAGTGAACAGGGTGGAGGACTGGTGCCAGGGAGGTTTGGGTTCCTGAGGACTCCTGACTCCAGTGAGACCTGGTGTGATGGTCTCATGCTCAGCTGAGCACCACTGAACGAGGAGAAGGGGAAAACAGAACTGATACCAGAGACAAGGCAATTTAAAGCTTCCTATAAACCTCTCAGCTCTTAATCTTGATTTTAGGAGAGACTCTGCTGCCTTCTGCAGGGCTGCTGAACTCGTCATCTGCAAAACCAAGTTAGACTTGGAACCAATAAGGTGGAATTTGGAAGAGTATTGAATGTTACATGTAATAACCTGCCTGTCACATCTGAGCCCGTCAGCCTGAGAGCACAGAGGGGTTTCAAGTCTCCTGTTGAGCTTGTGCTGTCTGAAGCTTTTACAGGGATGGGGAGCCTCCTGCCTGGCTGGCAATTCAATTTGCTAGTGCAGGCAGAATATCTGCTGGAATCTTAAGGAATCAAGATCCCTGTGTAGCTCCTTTTGGGAGGGATTGCCCCAGGAAACCAGCACTGCGTGCTCTGTGTGCTCAGATCCCTCCTGCCACCAGAGGGACCTGTCAGATGTGCCCAGTGCACAATTCCAGCACTAACGCTGCTTTTGTGTGCTTGAGAATTCCAATTCCAGGTCCATCCTTCCCTGATGCAGCCCCGTTCCACCTCCCAGCTTTACCTGAGCCTGGAAGTTCAATCCTTCCAAGCCCTGTGGGGAGGCGACTGATTCCTCACCTGGGCAGCAGGCAGCCAACTTTCACCAACTTATAAATGTTATTTCCCCATCTTTTATTCGACACTAATTGCAGTCAGCCAGGTTGAGTAATTTGCTTTAGGTTTACACCCTGATGGTACTGAAGGGGTTAGCCTGAATTACCTGGGCTTAGCAGCCCGTGGAAAAACTCGTGGCCTATTAGACCGTGTGATGCTGACTTTGAAACAGATCAAAGGGTGTAAAACTTAACTTTTTCCTGTGGGTTTCTTAGGGCTAAACTGAAGCTGCCTCAAAAGACCATGTCCCTGTGGTCCTGGGTGAACAGGACTGAAGAGCTGAGCAAATTCCAGAACCCTCTTTTCGAGGCCAACAGCCTTGTCATCTGGCCCTCCGTGGCCCCGCAGAGCCTGCAGCTCTGGGAAGGTAAGCCAGGCCTCACTGTCCTCTTTGGGAAGCTTCTCCATTCCTGCCCATTGTGGATAATCCATGTGCAGTGGGTTCCCTGCTGCAGGAGCTTTTCTCCATGCCAGGGGTGCTGAGGAGTTGGTGACAGTGAAGCAGGAGGGAGACATGGGCTGATCTGATCCCTTTATGAGGAAAAGAACCGCCCCCCCCCTCAATTTTCCCTTTTTATTAACCTTGTTTAATAGGATGGTGAGCTTGGAAAGGAGGGGGCAGTATTTTTAACTGCTGGTAAGGGAATAATGTGTAAACTGGGTGCACAAGGCTTGGGAACTGGTGGAATACGGGCAGCATTCCCTCCTGGCATCAAGAAACCTTCGTGACTTGTGTGCTCTGGGCTTGCAGGTGTCTTCCTTCGGTGGAACAGACCTTCCAAGTACCTCGATGAAGCCCAAGAAGAAATGATCAACATTATAAACTACAACAAGGAACTTCAGGCCAAGGTGAACGCGTTGAGGAGGAGCCTGGCAGAGCTGGAAGCGGGTACCAGGCTGAATCAGGACCTGTGAGGTGCCAGGGCTTTGCCTCAGGTCTTTCCTGCCCAGCCCCCATCACGCTGAAGACTGAACCTGGAAAGTGCATGTGTTGCTGAGCCCTCCCACTGCTGAAACCTTCACACTAAGAACCTCCCTGCTCCTTCGGGAGACGGTTTTTTGGGGTTGTTTACAGAAGACACGGCTGGGCACAGTGTCCTCTCTTGGCAGCTTTGCTGTCTCGAAATTGTGTCAGCAGAAGCTGGAACTCTTTACCTCCAACTCTGGATGACCAGGATGGGCCAAGAGATGGGATGTCTCCAATTTCTTTGGGACTTTTTCTGGGTTTGTTGAACGCTCACAGGATTCAAACACAGAGTTCTGTATAGAAAGGTAAAGGCATTTTGGCTGAAAGCACCTTTTCTCCCCAAGAGTAGATAAGGCAGTTTAGTTCTTTGGTTTCCTAGACAAACTAGAATTAGTTAAAATCTAATGACAGGTTCTGCAAGTCTACACAATACTCTGAGCAACCTTCACATCCAACATTTGGGGTTTTTTGAGTTCAGCATTAGCTTGGGAGCAGGAAATTTAAATACCCAAGAGGTTTCAGTGCAATACAGAACTGAAGGAGGGATTCTGCTGCTAATGTTTAAGCCATGGCCTGCAGGTGGAATTGTCCCTCTGGGACAAATATCTCCTAAGGAATAACAAGCTGCTTTTTATCCTCCCTGGGAAACAAAAAGGTTTGGTAGCTGGTGGAGGTGCTGCCTTGCAGGACAGGGGCTCAGAGCTTTTCCCTCTTGTGCTCATGAACCCATGTCATGAGCAACCTCAGAAGTCCAGGTGACCTCACAGACCTGCTGCAGATTAAGGGGCCATCACACTACAGAAATGCTGAGAGTTTAGATGGTTTGTAGCTGCTAAAACTTCTTAAAAACTTTAGAGAGGAGCTTTTTTTTCCCCCCTTTAACTTTGTATTTGTAGCTGCTCTTTCTGTGACTCCAATCTGCTTTTATAAAATCAGTTTTCTCCGGTGATTTTTTTTTTCCCTCCTTTCCAAGGACAGGTAGGAGCAGGTCTGAAATTCTCATTTTTTTTTCAGCTTGATCCCATTGATGGGCAGGACTGAGAAGAGCTGAATTAACAGCAGCACATGTGGCTGGGATTATCCAGAAATGTTGCTGTTCCTGAAATGAATGGAGCTGCAGTAGGTCAGTGGGAACATCTTTTGAGCCTCCCAGTTTAGGGAATGAAGCTGCCTTTGTTGAAAAGCCTCTTCACACAGACACAAGTGAAAGGGCAGGAGCTTTAGTTGTTCTAGATGTAGCTGAAGAGTCACCTCCAAAAATCATGGGGCCACTGAATATATTCTAAAAACATTCTGTAACCAATGAAGATTCTGTGGTAGTGATTAATGCCTTTTGTCCAGTCCTTATTTCCTTAATTATTTCTGTGTCCAACTTAAACTTAGCCCTAAAGTCCTCTGGCTTAAAAAGAAAGCAAGATCCCTTTTAAACCATTGTTCACTCGAGGCAGAAGATGAATTCCCTCTGCTTGTAACACCAGTTTTGTTGAGGTTTGGAGAGTCTTGTTCTCTAAATCAAGTCTGACACAGGGGATGCTGCTCAGGGTGTCCTGCAGAACAAGGGAGGCACAGTTTGGCTTTTCCCTCTTCCCACCCCCCAAAATAAGTCCTTAAAATGATTGTTCACCCTTTAAAGTGATGCCCAGTTCTGCACCTGCCTGGGTGGTGTTTCCCTGCCCGTTCAGAACTCCTGCCCCACCAGGATGCAGAAGGCACTGTTTTCCCTGGAACAGACCATACATAAAACACTCTTACTAAAGGTTATGCAATTTCCTAACGTAATAATTACAGCTTGAGCTGAATAATAGAGAAGCAGGGAGGGAATTTTTTTGGGATCTAATTTGCCTGGCTGCTCCAGCCTCTCGTGCTGACTGCAGGCATCCCAGGAAATTGGGAAAGCAGCTGTGACAGCCAACAAAAAGCCAGGCAGCACAGTCACGCTTGAGCTGGTGGTTCATTTCATCCTCCACTCGTGTCTCGGGGCTGAATCCACACCCAGGTGCTGTTTGTGCCTTGGATTCACGGCCATTTGGATCCCAGCCTTTGTGTGGAAGTGCTGGTGTCCCCCTGAGCAGCTCCAGAAGTTCATTCCACGATTCCTGTGCCGTGCAGCACCTTGTCCCTGCAGAGGGGTCACCTGGAGCAGTCCTGTGAGGTGTTGGACGTGGTGGAATTGAGATGAGAGGTGGGGTTTTAGGTCCCAGAGCTCTGGTGTCACGCTGCTTCCATGTTCTCCTGTAACTTTTCCATTCCCAGTGCTTCCCAGGCTGGAGGCTGGGGGAGCTGGACACAGCTGGAACACTCCTGGTTCTTTGCTTTCCTGCTTGTCTCCTGTATTTAATCCCGTATTTATATCACTGATGGGCTTGTTCCCTCTCAGAGGGAGATCCCTGGCAGATTCCACGTGTCTTCCCGAGCTCCAGGGGCTGTGGCAGTGCCCAGCTCCTCCCTGTGCCACTGCCTTACACCCTCACTGCCACCCTGCTCTTTTGCACACACTAATCGTGTCAAAAGCCGGACACTGAGGGCCCCAAATTCCCCAAATTCTGGGGTCTGTCAGTGTGGACACTCTGCCATTTACCAAAAACAAAGGAAAAAAAAGAAAAAAGGGAAAAGGAACTAACTTGCACAGTTTTCATAAGGGAAATAAGTACCTTCAATATTTTTGATTGTATTGTATTGCTCTAACTCTTGAATGTGGTTGAAGTGCACTACTGGCCGTGTTGCATAGGATAGAAGCTCAAATTGCACTGTACAGCATTTTGGTGTCTCCTGTGTGCTTTGCTCCAGCCTTGGGAAGTGCTGCCATGTGTCCCTGCTCCCCTGGGAGGGGCACTCCCTGTGTTTGGTGGCACAGCAGCACGTTGTGCTTTGCGTCTGTTCACTGCCTGCCCAACATCTGGAGTTGCTCTTTGGATTTGGCTGCTGCATCGGTCTTGGTTTGCCTTGTAAAACTGGAGACAGCAGGGCTGGGAGCTGTGTGCTGTTGTGAGGTGTCTGTTTGCTGTCTGTGTGCAGAATCCCAGCTGCTGTGACGTGGAATATATTGTGGAAAAAAAACCAAACATGTAACACATCTGAGGGGGGGGGAAAAAAAAAAAGATCATGGCTCAACGTTCAGCCATGTCGGGGGAGAAAAACAGATACAAAGTGGCTGTAAACTTTGCTGTAGATATGTTGAGAATATAGTAGATATGTCTGTTCAAATTAAAACCTTGAAGACTAAAAAGTTCTTTAATTCCACTGCTGAATCTTCTTTGTTAGTGTGGCCTCTGTTCCCACTGGAGGGGGGAGGGTGTGTGTGACTTGGAGGTGAGTTCTTGCCTCAAATTTTAGCTCCTTTTCAGCTCCTGTGTGGTTTATTTTACAGCTGAACGGGTTCTGGGGTGGTAAAGAGGGACAGAAGGAGGAAATTGAGGCCCTGAGTCTGTCAGGGACTTGCAGAGCTCTGCTCCCAATTTTTTTGGTCCTTGGACACCAGCCCTGCACAGGGTGGAGAAACAATTTGATGAGCCAGGGTTTTGTGCTGGTGTTGATCTGTCCAAAGGAAGAGGGGCAGGTGAATTTAAAGGGAAAAAGGGGGTTGAGTTGAAGCAAAACCTTGCAAGAGGGTAGGTGGTGATAGGACAAGAGGGAATGGTGTTAAACTGAAAGAGGAGAGATTTAGATCAGATGTTAGGAAGAAACTCTGCCCTGTGAGGGTGGGGAGGCCCTGGCACAGGATGCCCAGAGAAGCTGTGGCTGCCCCATCCCTGGAAGTGTCCAAGGCCAGGTTGGAGCAACCTGGGACAGTGGGAGGTGTCCCTACCCGTGGCAAGGGGTTGGATTGAGGTGATTGTTGATGTTCCTTCCATCCCAAACCATTCCATGACTATGAAGTCCATCAGCAGGGTGGGGGTCACAGTCACCTGTGGGTTTTGAGGGAGGTGGGGGGACCTTGGTGCCAGGGGAAGGACCAACAAAAGGATACACAGCTCTCAGGAAATGGAGGCCGTGAGCCATGGAAACTCTTGGATTTCTCCTGCTGGTGAGTCAGGCTGGGAAGCACAGGGCTCTCTCTTTCCCTGTGGCATCATCTGTGGTCTCTGTGACTCCTCAGGTGATGAATTTTTGTGGCTTTTGGTGTCTGAGCAGATGGAGATCCGGGGTGTGTGCTGCCCTGCAGCCTGTGCAGTCCCACAGGATGACACGGGGAAGGGTGCTGAAGGTTTTGATGGGGAAAAAAATGATATTTGGGCCCTATTTGTCCGAAACACTTCCAAAAGTCTCAGCTGAAACAAAGCAGGTCTATTTTAAAACACCACGTATCTTCAGCTGTGATCAGGCAGCCTGATTGGGGTTAAACTTGATTTTTGGAGGACAATGAGGAGGAATTCCCACTGGACACTGGGGATGCTGTTGGCTGCTCACAGCTTCCCCTGTTGTGTCCACGTCATAACGAGCCCGTGGCATTTGTCTTTCAGAGCTGAGCTGGTGCTCCCTCGCTGTTCTGCTGTTGAGGGTGTTGCTGATGCCTTCAGATCCTTTGTGGGATGCTGCAGGTCAGCCCGTGGAGGGTTTGCCCTCAGAGCTCCAAACCTGCTCCCTCGGTATCTTGAAGCAGTGACAGACAACGTGGCCACCCCAGGCTGTGGTAAGAGGTGTGTTAAAAACAGTGGGGCTCCTAAAATCAGGTTTGTTGCGCCTTGTGCAGTTGGTGGTAACCATTTACAGGACCAGCTCACAGGGCTGCACATCCCAGTTGGTACTGGGATTTTACAAGGTGGTGGTTTCAGGGTTTGAAGGGTGTGGCCTGTGATCGCTCCAAAGGAAAGAAAAAGCTCCTTCGGTAAATGGTTAATTCAAAGGTACAAGAGATCCAGGAATTCTGCTTCCTGCTGTCGCTTTCCTGGCATGAAAAACACTTGTTGTGATGCCCCAGCAAGGTAAGTGCAACATTGCCAGGGGATGTTTTCTGGTTTAACCATTTCTTTTAGGTTTGGAAGTCCTCGATTGTATGAAATAAAAACTTTGTGGTGGGAATAAGGGTTATTTCACAGTTTGGGGGTTTTTTTGGCAGAGAAGAGCTTGTCTTCTCTGTGCTGTGCTCCATCTCCTCAGCTGCCATTTTTGGGGCTGCTTGGAGCATCTAAGCCACCTTGGCTGTTTCCTACATGGTCATGGAGTCCTGAAATGTGGTGTGGGAACAGCCTGAGAACCCTCTGGGAGTGAACCTTTTTTCCCTGAAAACTCAATGATGTTGCTGCTGAAGAGGATTCCCTGTTTCTTCTTGAATCACAGAACAGTTTTGGTTGGAAGGACCTTACAGATCATCTCGTTCCACCCCCTGCCATGGGCAGGGACACCTTCCGCTATCCCAAGTTGCTCCAAGCCCCGTCCAACCTGGCCTTGGACAATTCATGGATGAGGCAGCCACATCCAGCAGCTGTTTTGGGAGCAAAGCAGCAATTTGGGCTCTGGTGAGGTAAATACAAGGCTCTGCTTTCTACATTTCCCTCAGTTTGGGAAGGAAGGGGAAAAAAAAGCCCAACCTGTGCCTTCCTGGGGAAAAGATTTTCTTCCACAGATCCTTAAGGGACACTTGCACAACATCCAGTCCTGACAGTTGGCAAAGCTGTCGTTTCACAATGGGGAAGGCTGTGCAATCCTGAATTGAAATGCTGTTCTCTTCTTCTCCGCCTCTTTTCCCTCCTCCCTTGTGCTGGTCCAGCTGTTTGCGATTCCACGTGGCACGTGGGATTGGAGAAATACATGGAGGCATTACCCAGCCAAAAGGGAAAAGCCCTGCAGCCTGAGTCGGTGTCTGTGGGGGTAAAGGTTGCATCAATGCCTTTACTAATTAAGTCACTAATTAAGGGAAGATTTGTAAGGTGAAAACTCACCTGACCTTCTGGAAGGAGGCCAGAGGAGGCCACGGAGATGCTCCAAGGGCTGGAGCCCCTCTGCTCTGGAGCCAGGCTGGGAGAGCTGGGGGTGTTCACCTGGAGAAGAGAAGGATCCAGGGAGAGCTTGAAGCCCCTTCCAGAGCCTAAAGGGCTGGAGGGACAGGACACAGGGAATGGCTTTGAGCTGAAGGAGGGTGGATTTAGATTAGATATTGGGAAGGAATTGGCTGTGAGGGTGGGGAGGCCCTGGCACAGGTTTCCCAGAGAATCTGTGGCTGCCTCATCCCTGAGAGTGTCCAAGGCCAGGTGGGACGGGGCTTAGAGCAACCTGGGATGGTGGGAGGTGTCCCTGCCCATGGCAGGAGGTGGAAGAAGACAGTCTGTAATGTCCCTTCCAACCCAAGCCAACCCATGATTCCATGGCTCAATGAGCTGTCATCTAAGACTCTCACTCCAACTGGATCTTTGTGTAGAGTGGAAGGACAATTCTTTTTTTTTATTTCTTTAGGCAGCAGGTTTAGGAGAGCGAAGTCCTGCTCCTACCACGATTGCTGGGGTGATCTCAAGTGAGTTGTCCTGGCCACAGCTGTGTTCTCTGAGCTAAAAAGGGACAGGAAAGGACACACCTGGATCCTCTCCCAGTTTAATGTTACAGGAACACCTGCACTGAGCACCTGTGTGATTGTCCATGGGCTCATTATCCACAAACTCTTGGGGGCATGCGCCTTGTCCCCTGCAGAGCCTCAAACCAAAGGGACAGCCCATCCCTATGGCAGGAACTCTGCTGTGCCTCCACATGTCCTGAAAGGCTGAGAAGGGCTCCCTCCCCTCAGCTATCCCAGCACGGTGGGTGGTGAAGGTTTGCAAGGGCAAAGGGGAGCAGGATGAGACCACAAAACCCACGTGTAGGAGGGAGGTGAAGCCCGAGGCTCTGGGAGAGGCTGTTGCAGAAAGCTTTGAACAAGCAGCTTTTGGGTGTTCCATGGGAAAGGGGAGGAAGAAGGCAGTGGTGGAGTGGGGAGAGTGACAGGAGCACTCCTGGGACAGTTCTTACCTGCTGACAGAGATTCCCAACAGCAGAAGCCATTCCCAGCAACCCTGGTCACCGTCCTTGGAGTCCCAGCATGGAGAAGGATCTCACCACACTCTGTGCAAAAGATGCTGTGGAATTACCACCTTGCTGTGTATTGATATCCACCCTTCCTGGGTGGCACCATGTCAGATTTGTTGTTCTTTTGGAACTGTTCGAGGTGGGAAGAAAAGAAATAGGAGTGACTATTGAGGAATCAGGTCCTCTAGGGACTGGGTGCATGTGTTGGTCTCCAAATCTGAGCATCCCAAAATCTGTAACCCAGCTGCTGTTCCAGGATGTCTGAGTGAGGGGAGATGGGATGCTGTGCTGGGAGGATCAAGCTGTTCCCCCTCTGAGCTAAAATCAGCCTTTTGCTGCCCTCTCTCCCTGTTTTCAGCTGCCTGGATTTCTTTCTGCTGAGAAACCTCAACACCCAGCCCAGGTCTGACTTTGCCTTCCCTGTCACCCTGGCCTGGAGAGGCAGAGCAGCTTGTTGGAACATGTCCTGCTCTCTTCCCCTTGATTTGCATTCCCAATATTCCCCTACTATCGTGTTTCTGAACTTCAGGCTGGATTCTCATGTTTGCAGTCTCTTGGAAATGGGTTAATATTTAAAAAAACAACCTACCTAAAATCTTAAAATCCAATGTGAAGAATATAAAGCACACAAACTTCTCAGGGGTCTGTAACCCTCCCTCTCTCTCTGGAGCAGTTTTGGGGCCATCTGTTGACTTGCACAGAGATTCTGTGAGCAGGATTGGATCGGAATGCCCAGAGAAAGGGTGGAATAACGATCCCTGGAAGTGTTCAAAAGGTGTGTGGATGTGGCACTCGGTGACATGGGTTAGTGGTGGCCTTGGCAGTGCTGGGGGAATGGTTGGATTCAATAATCTTAGAAGGTTTTTGCAACCTGATTCTAGGATACACCTGGGTGAGGTCTGTCAGAATCCCAGGATGGTTTGGGTTGGAAGGGACCTTACACCTCATCCCACCCAACCCCCTGTCATGGGCAGGGACATCTTCCACTGTCCCAGGTTGCTCCAAGCCCCGTCCAACCTGGATAAGGGAGCTACAAGTCTGTGCTGACCACGGAGAAAGACACCCAGGGTGTCTTCACTGCCCAGGTGAGGGTTCATTGGGTGAGAGGGTTGGAATAGAACATCTCCACTGCTGAGATGGGTCCCATCTAGGGTTGAGTTTTCTTCCCTTGGGGATTCTGTGCCTTCTGACACTGACGTTTTTCCTCTTGCTCCTTAGAGCTGCTGCCAATCCCATCAACAATACCAGAGCTGTCCTTGGTTTTACCTTCCTTATCTGGCAGGGCTCTGTGCTCTTTCTCACGAGCTGGCAATCTCCTCAGCTCTGGGAGGAGAGTTTTCCAGCTGGGCTCTGTCGAGGAGACCTTGGATTGCAGGTGAACCCAGAGGATGGGGCGGTTCAGGGCCAGCTTTGCACACACTCCATCCTGATTTCCCGGCAGGGTTGGTGCTGGGGGAGGGAACGGGATTATGGAATCAGTCCTGTTTCCCTGTCAGTTTGGGGGATCTGCCATCCTGGTCTGGTCCTGGCATGGAAGAGAACTTGACTGTGTGTCCAGAGAAGGGAATGGAGCTGGGGAAGGGGCTGGAGCACCAGGAGCAGCTGAGGGAGCTGGGGGGCCACAGCCTCGAGAAAAGGAGGCTCAGGGGGGACCTGGAATTCTCTGCAAATCCCTGCCAGGAAGGGAGAACCAGGAGGGGATCAGGCTCTGCTCCCAGGGAACCAGAGACAGAATGAGAGGAAACAGCCTCAGGTTTTGTCAGCGGAGGTTCAGGTTGGACATCAGGAAGAATTTCTTCATGGAAAAGGTTTTTAAACATCTGACGGGGCTGCCCAGGGAGGTTTGGAGCCCCCATCCCTGGAGGTGTCCAAGGAATGACACGACATGGCATTCAGTGCTCTGGGCTGGGGGACAAGGTGGGGATGAAGTCGGACTTGATGATCTTGGAGCTCTTTTCCAGCATAAATGATTCTGGGATTTACATTGAGTCAGGAGACCAGATGCAGAAAACCCACCAGTGCTCCAAGCACAATCCTTCCCAAGGAGAAAAATCCTCTTTTTTTTTTTTTTTTTTTTTTTTACTTTTTTTNGCATTCCAGCTGAGCTCCATCTGCCCTTCCTGAGAGCAGCCATGGGGTCAGGCTGGAGGCTCCTCCTTTCCTTCCATTTGGTGGCAGATGACTCAGCCTGGAAAAGGGATCGCTGAGGTGATGATGGGATGGAGGGCTGAGATACACTGGCATGGAAAATCATGGAGTGACAGCATGGGTAAGGTTGGAAGGCACCACTGGAAGTTATTTCACGGGAAGAAATCCTTCCCTGTGAGGGTGGTGAGGCCCTGGCACAGGTTGCCCAGAGAAGCTGTGGCTGCCCCATCCCTGGAAGTGTCCAAGGCCAGGTTGGACAG
>WEKX01001382.1:17510-30954 GCA_013390025.1 Pitta sordida
TTTTTTTTTTTTTTTTTCACTCTATGTACTATCAGATGTCTGGGAACAACAGAATCTTTCCTTTTTCCCTCTGCAGCATTCCAGCTGAGCTCCATCTGCCCTTCCTGAGAGCAGCCATGGGGTCAGGCTGGAGGCTCCTCCTTTCCTTCCATTTGGTTGCAGATGACTCAGCCTGGAAAAGGGATTGCTGAGGTGATGATGGGATGGAGGTCTGAGATACATTGGCATGAAAAATCACGGAGTGACAGCATGGGTAAGGTTGGAAGGCACCACTGGAAGTTATTTCACGGGAAGAAATCCTTCCCTGTGAGGGTGGNAGTGTCTGCAAGCCTTGGAAATAGTGGCCAGCCCTGCTTTTTTTCTCTCTCTGAACTTCAAACAATTTCATTCAGCACTTTCTAAGAGGGAGAAAAAAAT
Organism: Pitta sordida; assembly: GCA_013390025.1. Lineage (NCBI taxonomy): Eukaryota > Metazoa > Chordata > Aves > Passeriformes > Pittidae > Pitta > Pitta sordida. The sequence continues at coordinate 17,928 of WEKX01001382.1, forward strand.
AAAAATAAAAAAATTAAAAAAAAAAAAATCAGGTTCTGTCCCAGCCCTGAACTGACTCAAATCTTAAATCCACAACAAATGCCAAGGATTTTTTTGAGGGACAGACATGACAACAAACCATTCCTGTGTTTGGAATGGCGAAGCCCAGGCGTGTTTTCCTTTTGTCTGGGTGCAGATCAGGGCACAGTTTTTTGGGCAGGGGCTCCTCATGCCCCAGCTGTGCCCAAGTCCTGCCCAGCCAGGCAGGGAATGGGATTAATCCTTGTCAGCTGTGCTTGGCTCTGCCTCTGAGATGTGTCTGTGTGCACTGGAGGGGCGTTATTTGCTTAGCAGAGCTCTGTGAGAGGTTTCCCTCTCTCAGGAAGTTGCTTCTGATACTTTAATTTGTCCTGATTGAAGATTAAGACCTAAATATATATATATTTTTTCTATTATTATACTTTTTTCTCTTGGTTTAGTTGGACTTGACTAGAGTGTTTCCTGCACTTTTTAATAATTCAGGATTCCTTTTTTTTTAGGCTGCTGAGCTAAAGGTTCGAGCTCACTGAGCTGTGCACTCAGAGGGGCCTGGGATATTTTATGGGTCATATTTCCATGCTCTGGGCTCCTTCCCAAGAGCTTCCACGAGTCACAGAGCTGAGCTGGCTCCATGCAAGTGTGTAAGAAGGGCCAGGCTGCTCAGAGCAAAGGTATCAGCAACCATAATCCATGGATATTTGGATATAGTTATATATATATATATATATATATATTTAAGGAGAGATCACAGGGAATGGAACCAGAGCAACCTGGAATAGTGGAAGGTGTCCCTGCCCATGGCAGGGGGTTGGAATGAGATGATCTTTAAATTCCCTTCCCACCCAAACCATTCTAGGGATATTTCCCAGACTCCAGCCATTGATTGTTTCTATTTAAGGAGGATGAAAATTTAATTAATTAGGCAAAACCCCCTTTTTGTCCCCAAGGACAATATATTTATATCTTGCTCCACCAAAAAGCTGTGGATAAAATGAGGAGCTGAAGGCAGCAGGCAGGTTCCCTTCCCCATTCCAACAATTCTCATATTGCTGGGGAAGGGTGGAAAAAATATCAATTACAGTTTGGTCAGCAGGAAAATGACAGTAAAAATATATTAATGTAATGAAATACAATTCCAACTGTCTCACAGGGGACTTCACTGTAAATTCAGGAAGAATTTTCTCATTAACAGGGTTGTTAAGCATTGGAAGGAGCTGTCCAAGGAGGGCTGGAGTCCCCAACCCTGGAGATGTCCAAGGAATGACCGGATGTGGCACTCAGGGCTGGGGGACACGGTGGGGATCAGTCACAGGTTGGACTTGGTGATCCTGGAGGTCTTTTCCAACCTTTGTGATTCCATGAAATGCAAAAGATCCAGCAAAGGACCTACAGCACCCATTGCCTGCGAGATGTCCCGTGAGCCTTCATTTCACTGAAAGGATTATTAACCCTCAAGAGCAAAGTTTGCAGCCTCACCATGCTGGGTTATGGTGATGATCCAACAGCACTGGATGGAAAATGGAATTCCTAAATGCTCCTGCCTCTCCTTGGTGTGTTAACGTGGTGCTTTATTACCCTCCAGCAAAGGCAAGGAATTCTTATCCTGATTTTTCCCCGATACTCTGTGAGCTCCTGCTGGCTGCTCCTCCTGGCTGAACAGCTGGGAGAGGCTGGAGAGGCTGTGGGAAAGGTCCCTGCCTGCTCCTGGAGGCATCCAGCACATTCCCAGCTAAAAGGTTCTGCAGCTGTGGGGAAGGCTCTGCCTTGCAGAGATGCCTGGTTCAGATTTCATTTTAAAGACATTTCAGCTTGTTTGTCCCAAAGTTTCCCTGCCAGGTGTTCTGCCAAAAGCCAGCTTTATTTTAGAGGGGGAGTTTTGAACATTAAGTGAACAGGATGCTTCAGGGATGCGGGGGTTTAAGTCTGTGAGACCCCACAGATTCCATGGAATGCTTGGATTTGTTTTTAGCAGGATTTTCTCAGGTCGGTTCATGGAGGTTACACTCTTCAAAACCAATGAAACCCACGAGTTCCCTGGACAATTATGAGCCTTCCAGTGCCTAAAAGGGGCTGTCAAGAGGGGACTTTTCACAAGAGTGTGGAGTGGTAGGACATGGAGGAATGGCCTGAAAATGAAGGAGAGGAGATTTAAATTAGATATTGGGAGGAAATCCTTCCCTGGGAGGGTGGGGAAGCCCTGGCAGAGGTTGCCCAGAGAAGATGTGGCTGCCCCATCCCTTGAAATGTCCAAGGCCAGGTTGGAACAAGACGGTCTTCAATGTTCCTTCCTCTCTGCCCAAACCATTCTCTGACTCTACACTGAGCAGTTGTCCATCTACTCCCACATCTGAGAGGTCCCACATTTTACAGGATTTGACCCTCTGACAGGGAACCTTTGTGTTATCAGATGAAACCCGAGTCCTCTTCATAAACTCACTATTTATTCTCCAAAGTCTGTTTAACAAACCTGCTCAGTAAATAGAGTTGGGAAAGTGGCTTTTCACAGATGACAGGGTTTGGCTTCTCTGCTTTGTTCCCTTGCAGACAATGACCCTGATTTTGATTTATGGCACATCCTGTCAGGCTGTAACTGGCCTCAGCCAACTCTGCCTGAGGCTTCTTGGCCACCTGTACTGGTGGGAAAAGCAGAGGAAGAAACTATGATTCGGGACTGGTGGACACCTGAACATTTCCCAGGAACTGTTCTGTGAGCCTTCAGTGTTCCAGAACTGCCTCCTGATGTCCAACAGGTTTCCATCTCTTGGGGATGGAGGTGAATTGTAGAATCACAGAAGATCCTGAGCTGGAAGAGATCCTCAAGGGTCATCAGAGTCCAGCTCCAAAGGAGGGTTCTGATCTTCCACCCTCCTTTCACAGTGTCCTGGTTGGTCAGTGCTGGGATTTCTTCTCCTGTAGTGCTCAATATTTGCCTCTGCCCCTTCTCTTCTTACTCTGAGAGTGCAGAGGTTGGATTTGGGGTCAATACTCTGCGTTCCTGCTAATTCCAAAGCCTGTTTGGCACTGACTGGTGAAATGCTCCTGATAGACCATGCCTATAGGAGCTTGTGATGCCCACCTTGTCACTCCTGTCCAGTGAGGAAGGGTCTGGGGTGATGCAGAACCTTCCCTACAAAATAAATGTAGATTGTAATTATTAAAAAAATGCATTAATTGCCCTATTAATCCGACAGCTGTGTGCTTAGCAGGTAAGAAGACTGTCTGCGCTGATGCATTCATGGAGGAACTCTAATCCATCAGCACTCCACGGAGAGCAAACCACCACAAAAACCTCAGCAGGCCCCTCCTTTGGCATCAGATGGATGGTCACTTCCCATTTTCTTTGTTTCTCAACTCTTTGGGAGTTGCCTTGTTGCAATGACAGTGAAGCAAAGTTACAAAACCCACGGCACAAGATGTTTTTTTTTCCAAAACCTGGTTTGCATTCTGTGCTTTCCAAACCTTCTCCTCCCCAGCATCAAGGGCTCCATCCACACCCAGAGGTAGTTGGAAGGGTCTGTTTGCTCTTGGCTGAGCACCTGGAGGTGCTGACAGCCCCAGAGGGGCAAAGTTGGGATTGGAAAATTCTTTCTGTTGAAATCCTTTTCTCCTGGGGCTTGAAACCTCACGTGGTTTTGGGTATGTCCCAGCTGAGGTATGCACAGACCAGACCAGCTGTTTTCCTGGAAGGCCAGATCCCTTGATAGAGAACAACTGAATTAATTGCATTGATGCCCACTGTTGTTTGTGGTGTGGGATAAACTTGGTGTGAGGCTTTGTCTGAGCTTTTAAATACACAGCCTGGTTTTCACAGAGTACATCCCTTAACCTTTTACTGTGCTGCCACATCTGCTCCCCTCAGAGACGTGAGTGAGCCTGGTGTCCTGCCAGCTTTTGTGCTGTTTGGAGGATACAGAGCTGTGGGAAAGCAGGCCGTGATTTACTGGACAGGGGAGACTTACTGTGGGCAAACTCCCTCCTGTTGGCCTGAGGGTGTTTGATCCACTGCTCCTGCTCGGTCTGGAAACTCATCCTTGCCATTAACTGCATTAATTAAACACCTTGTTTTCACGGCCTACTTGAAATGAATCCCTCTGTGCAAACCTGCTCTGTCAAGGCCAGGAAGGAAGAAAAATGGATGTTTTGTGCACTCCAGTGTATCTAGCTCTGCAAAACCAGCTGCTGAGGGGATACAACATTCCCGTCCTGCCTTTGGTTCTGGCTGTGGCTACTCATGTTTGCTACAGGATGAATGTATTTGGCCTTTATAGAAGGTGTGAAGGGCAGAGAGGTCGGTTGGGACTCCCTCTTTCTGTTCTGAGGCTTCCATTTGGCTGGAAAACTGGGAAAGTCATCACGGAATGGTTTGGGTTGGAAATGGCCTCAAAGTTCATCCAGTTCCAGCCGCTGTCCGTGGGCAGGGACACCTTCCACTCGACCAGATTGCCCAGAGCCACATCCAAACTGTCACCTGCGTAAATGAAAGTCGCTTTAAATTACAGCACTGCCCCTAAATTACAAACTGCTCCTCTCAAGTGACCTTTCCAGAGCTCTATTACAGTTATAAACTGGTCCTAATAACCAATACTGCTGTTACTTGAACACACGCCTTCAGAATCAATATATTTGGGGGTTTCTTTTTGTTGTGGTGATGCTTCTCGCTGTAAGATTGGCCNCCTTTATAGAAGGTGTGAAGGGCAGAGAGGTCGGTTGGGACTCCCTCTTTCTGTTCTGAGGCTTCCATTTGGCTGGAAAACTGGGAAAGTCATCACGGAATGGTTTGGGTTGGAAATGGCCTCAAAGTTCATCCAGTTCCAGCCGCTGTCCGTGGGCAGGGACACCTTCCACTCGACCAGATTGCCCAGAGCCACATCCAAACTGTCACCTGCGTAAATGAAAGTCGCTTTAAATTACAGCACTGCCCCTAAATTACAAACTGCTCCTCTCAAGTGACCTTTCCAGAGCTCTATTACAGTTATAAACTGGTCCTAATAACCAATACTGCTGTTACTTGAACACACGCCTTCAGAATCAATATATTTGGGGGTTTCTTTTTGTTGTGGTGATGCTTCTCGCTGTAAGATTGGCCCCTTGTCCCCTTCAGCCACTTCTGCTCTTCACAGGTCTGGTTCCTTCCGCTTTTCCTAGTTTTTTGGTAATTCTTGTTGCCATGGATTGTCCTTAATTGTGTCTCTTTAACAACTGGACGTGGCACTGGTCTAGTTGACAAGGTGGTGATGGGTCAAAGGTTGGACTCGATGATCTTGGAGGTCTTTTCCAACCTGAATGATTCTGTTAAACCCATCGCCATATGGGTGGAAATTAGATATAAAATAAACCAGATCCTTTGTCTGCCATCAGTGCATTAGGAGAATTCACGTGTGTCCTGAAGGGAGCTGCCCTTGCCAAGTTGCTGTCCCTGGTACAAAGAGATGTTGATCATAAAAAAGTGACAATGCAAAAGCACCTGGGGAGAACTGGAGGCTTTAAAGTGGTCCCTTTGCCCAGAGAAATGCGACTTCAGCCCTCAAGGTGTGAGGGGGAGCTAAAGCAGCTGCAGAGGCTGGTGCTCCTCTGAGCAGCCTCTCAGGAGGGGATCTCACACACAGTGAGAGCAGCCAGGTGGGAGATGCCATCGGCAGAGTCATTCCTCCTTCTCAGCCTGCCTGGAGGGTTAACACCTGTGTTCTCCCTCCACGGGAGCTCCCAGGGAAGGGAACGATGCCAGGGAATGTGTTTAAAAACAAGGCATCCGTGGTTCACACAGTGTTTCATTAAAAAAAAAGAAAATAAGACAAATGTAATTGAACCAAAGATCATCGAGCTCATTCTTTCAATTAAAAAAAATGGCTTCTACCTAAAATCTTCCCCATTTTCCTTTTGCAGGGAAGCAGCCATCCAGTGTGACACACGTTTGGGTGCAAAAGCAACGCCGGTCACTCACAGAGGGAAGATGAGACCTGGCTGTGACCAGTGAGAGGTTCTCCTGTGCTGCCAACACTACGTGACCCTTCCCTGTCACAGGCACAGCCTGTGTCACGTCTGCTGGGGATGGTGAGTGTCGGGGTCAAAGGAGTGCAGCACCACAGGGAGATGTTGCTTCTCTTCACATTCTGTGTGGCTGAGCTGTCACCGAGGCCAAGTTCAGTTTCCCTCCTCGGTGACTCCTTGTGGATGTTGTGGCACATGTGGAAACAGCAGGAGCTTGGATCACTTGGAACACTTTGCTTGTTAGGGTTTGCTTGAGTCTGAGGGACATTAGACCCTATAAAACCAAGACAACTCTTCCTGATGCACCCCAGAATCCTCTTGGCCCCCAGGACACGCTGCTGGCTCAGGGACAGCTTGTTGTCCACCAGGACCCCCAGGTCCTTCTCAGAGCTGCCTCACAGCAGGTCAACCCCCATGCAGATGGAAAACTCTTCTACCTCCAAGAAGGAATTATTAAAGGAGTTCAAGAGCAGGTTCATTTATGGGGGTTATAATTCCAGAAAAGCATTTAGTTATTCAAGAAACCGAGGTTCAGAGTTCCATCATGAAGTTGACAGAAGGGGAAAGTCCTCTTTTGTGGGAATTAATGATGGCAAGACTTCAGGAATAAATGAAGTATTAGAGGAAGATGAAAAAGGAAAGCTGGGAGGTGTTTTATCTCCTCTCTTCCCCACTATGAACAGCTTAAGACCAGTTTATGGCCGGGAATCAAACTGTTATCTGCACAACACCATGAAATTCAACAGGCTTCGGAAAAGATAGGCAACGTTTCAAAAGATATGGTTCAATGTGAACTCCATGTCAGAGGAGGAGGTTGGTTTGCTCTCCAGGAGCACCTTCAAATACGAGGTAAGTGCTGCTGAGAGGGAGGGTAAACATGGCTCAAGCACAAATGATATTTGAAACAGGGACTGGTAAGTTCAACACCACACAAAAATGATTCCATTGTGTGAATAATAATCAAGTGGGTCCAGCAAACACTAATCACCCAGGCTTCACAAATACAATTACTGCACTTGGCTTCTTTATGCCTCAGTGTTCTGCTTATAATAAATGGCCTCGAAAACCAACATTTTTATGGAGAGTGGTTTGTTTGCAGAGCTAAGAACATTAAAGCAACCACAGCAAACCAAACAAAGATCATCCCAGTCTGGTTCCTCGGTCTCCAAGAGCAGCTCTTTCCCCAAAATACTCTCCCAGACTCTGATCTAGGGCTCAAGGACTTTCTGAACCAGAACGTATTTCCACTCAGCACACTCACAGTCACTCCTCATTAAGGTTTTTTTGTCCCCTCCACAAACTCACCCAGGTGCTTTTGAAACCCAGGTGAGTTTGCAGCATCCACGCTGAGTAATATCCCTGCTTCCCGTGTAATTTTGTGCCCTCTAATTACATGTAGCTGAGCTGTTACATAACGATCCCAAGCTGCCTGCCAAGGGGTGGAATTCATAAGCGGGAGGGAGCGGAAAAAAAAAAAAAAAGAGCTTACAAACACCTCCGTGGCAAAGCTAATCTTATCTCAAAGCCTTTGTTCCTCAAGATTGTTCAGGGACTTAATGATTATGGTTGTGAAAGATATAGATGCGTTTGGAATAAGAGAGGGGGAGAAAAGGAGTAACGTTGTTTGCTGGAAGTACAGCTCAGCAGAGGGAAGGAGGGGAAGGATCTGGAATGTGCTGGAAGGATCTGTAGAAATGCTGCTGGCAACGAGACTTAGGAAGATCAGGGAAAGGAAGATTGGATCAACTTCTGTGTGAAGACTTGTCATGGTCCATCAAAGCAATGATCCATCAAGCTCTGAGTCCTGTTGGTCAGCAGCTTGTCCCTTTGTCCTTCCAAGGACATCCTACTGGCCCACACACTCACACTGCTCCCCTGAGAATGGGGACAACACACAAGCTTCCCCTTCTGGAAGCACCTCTCTCAGCCATAAACAGCAGGAGAACCTAGATGGTCTCTCAGGTCCCTTCCAACCCTACCCATTCCATGATTCTGTGATTCTAACCTGAACCAGGAGCTGGATTCCCGTATCAAGACCTGCTTCCTGGGTTGCAAAACCTTATCACACCAGGACGTTGCTAGGAGATTTAGAAAGCGCGACACGGGATCAGATTTAAGTCCAAATTCTTTGCACAAACTGCTCCAGGCTCTCTAATCCCTCCTGGTCACTCATTAAGAACTCCCTTAAGAACTTCCTGCTCCGTTCAGCTTTACTGGACAGCTACAAAATCAGGAAGTGCCTGAACTGCATCAAACCATGTCTTGCTTCTGGGTTTCTGTAGTTTGGGCCAAGTAAGGCCACACTGTAGAAGGATGCTGGGCCAGTAACCCCCCAGGAAATGTGCACTGTTGTCCTTGCTGCCTCCATAAAGTGTTTGGATGGAAGGGAACTCAAAGCTCACCTCATTCTGACCCCCTCCCACTATCCCAGGCTGCTCCAAGCTCCATCCAACCTGGCCTTGGACACTTCCAGGGATGGGGCAGCCACAGCTTCTCTGGGCAACCTGTGCCAGGGCCTCTCCAACCTCACAGGGAAGAAAAGCATGTGACGGGCTGAGAAGCAGAAGAGAAGGAGGTTCATGACCCCAGGACAAGAAAAGGAAAGGAGAGAAGCTGTGATGAGAAAGGCTGGAGAGCACCAGAGAAATCAGGAAGATCTGATGTACAGAGGTCCAAGGGAACTCTACGAGCTGCTCTGTGCAGTCATTGTCTCTCTCCAGGAGAGCTCACCACAGGCTTCACTCCACAGTTTTCCCGTTAGGCCACAAGAGCTGCGCCAGCAGGGACCCTGGTGCCTCAGGTAACACACCTCTGTGCAATCCCAGGGGGGCTCCAGCTACCTGTGCACCTCCCACTCATGTGACAAGAAGAAACACGGGTGCCCAGATCAGCATTTCCTGATGCAAACTGTAACCTGAGGTAGGGAGACAGTCCAGAGGCCATGCACACCAATGGCAATCTACCTGGGAATGACTTGGAAGGCCCCTAACAACCCAGAGCCCACATTACAGTGATGCATTTCAGGGATGAAAAGAGGATTTGTAGAAGTCACCTTCTCTGTTGTTGATATGAGACACCCAACCACGGGCTTCAAATGAAGAATAATACCCCAGAGAGGAAAATAAAGGGGCAGAATTTGCAAGCAAGAAGCACAGCTCTAAAACCTCAGCACAGCTCCAAAACCTCCAAATGCTCTGGAGGACACGGGAGGGTGTAGGACTGCATTTTCTTTGGAAGGTTTGTCACCTCCCTGGACACATTGCTGTGGCTGAGATCCAGAAGTCAGCTCCACTGACTTTATTATCCTCTTCGTGGCCTCCTGCTTAAAAAATGTTGATAGGATGAGTTTTCTTCTCAGTGCAGCTACGCCCATCTCTTGCACACACTCAGCCCACCAGAATCTGCCCTGAGATATGGACGAGGCTGCACAGGAGTTGGATGAGCAGCTGTCAGCTGTGTGTGTGCACTGATAAGGCTTATCTGCAGTTTTGAGGAGTGCTGTCACAGCTCAGGCTGTTCAGGCAGCACAAACATGATGGTTCCTACAGTCCCTGTTCCAGCAAAGAGCCTCTTCGGCTGAACAAAGTCCCTCCTACATTGGTTTCTGTACCTAAGACCAACCAGGTGACTCGTGCTGGGGTGAAGCCTCAGTTATTGAAGCCATTTAGGAATTTGCATATTCATGGGACACTGGCCTCGATGGGGAAGGCAACAACAATCCTTGTACCGATGTTTTAGGAAACAGTGTAGAGTCCTGCCCAGCCGCTGTGACCTCAGTAAGAGTGGGAACACAACACAGCCCAAGTAAGGGACGGTAATTCTGACACTGTAAGTAGAGATGCAAAGGCAGCAGAGGAAGTTTGAAATGCAGAGGTGACTGTCAGCAGCTGGAGGATCGGGGGGTACTCCAGCCCTCTCTGACGTGTGGGGGGTCAAGGAACTGGTGATCCAGCCCAGGAGAGACAACCGTGTGATGAAAAGATGATGAGGGGACTGGAATATCTCTGGGATGAGGAGAGGCTGAAGGAGCTGGGGCTGTTCAGCCTGGACAGGAGACACTGGGAAGGAACCTCATCCACGTGTGTCAGTGTCTGCAGGGAGGTCGGAGCAGGTGACCCACTGCGGTCCATTCCAACATGAACCGTTCTGGGATTCCGTGATTCCATTTCCAGCACTGTGTTCTCACACTGCAGCTCAGCTGACAAACAGGATTGCTGGAGAGGGACCCGGGACAAGGGATGGAGGGACAGGACACAGGGCATGGCTTCCCAGGGAGAGATGGGAGATTGGGAAGGGATTCCTGGCTGGGAGGGTGGGGAGGCCCTGGCACAGGTTGCCCAGAGAAGCTGTGGCTGCCCCATCCCTGGGAGCGCCCAAGGCCAGGCTGGAGCCCCCTGGGACAGCGGGAGGTGGTTGGAATGGGGGGATCTTTAAGGTTCCTTCCCGTCCAACCCATTCCACGCCCGGTCACACCCCACCCCCCCCCTCGCGCGCGATGACGTCACGGCCCCATGACGTCACTGCCCGAGCCCCTCCCGCTGACGTCATTCCCGGTGCCGGGAGCGCGGCGGGAGCGGCGGTGAGTGCGGGGCGCTTCCCTGCAGCCGGGGATGGGGGGGAGGGGGGCGGTTTTTGGGGGTCTCTCGGGCGCGGGGCCGCCCCGGTCCCGGCCGGGAGCGAATGAATGAGGCGGGGGAAGGGCCGTGCCCGGGAGGGGAGAGGGAGCGGCTCCCCCCAAACCCCCCGCAGCCCTCGGTCCCCGCTCGGGGGGACACCTGTGTCCCCTTCGGGACCGGCGGTTTGGTGCTCGAGTTGGGTTTTGTGCCTCTCCGCGGGCTGAAGGGGTTTTTTTTTGTTGGTGCCCATCACCCGCCCCTCGGTCCTGTGCCGGGGATCGGGGTCGGGGAATGGTTTGGGGGGGAAGGGACCGTAAGGATCCGTCTCACCTCCCACTGCCCCGGGTGGCTCCAAGCCCCATCCAGCCTGTCTTGGGACTCTTCCAGGGATGGGGCGGCCACATCTATGGGAAACCTGTGCCAGGGCCTCCCCACCCTTCTTAATATCTCATCAAAACCTATTTTCTTTCCGTGTAAAGCCACTCTCCCTTGTCCCCAGTCCCTCTCCAGCTCTCCTGGAGCCCCTTTAGGCTCTGGAATTGTCTCCAAGCTCTCCCTGGATCCTTCTCCAGGTGAACACCCCCAGCTCTCCCAGCCTGGCTCCAGAGCAGAGGGGCTCCAGCCCTTGGAGCATCTCCGTGGCCTCCTCTGGACTTGATCCACATCCTTCTGCTGCTGTTCCCCAGATCCAGAGGCAGCTCCGCAGGTGGGGTCTCACCTGAGTGGGGGCACAATTCCCCCCTCCCCTGCTGCTCTCTCCTCTCCTGATGCAGCCCAGGGTGCATTTGTCTTTCTGGACCAACGTTCCTTATCCTCTCCGGGAGCATCACACCGTTCAGTAGCCGCTGTAATCTCCTTTTTTTTTTTTATTATTTATTTTTGGTGTCCGAGGTCAGGTTCCCAGCTGCTCCCTCGCTGCCTGACGTCTCCTCTTGGCCGGCTGTCCCAGGGGCACAGCGTCATCCCCGGGCCCTGCGTCACCCCTGGAACAGGAGCCACGGGGGCCGTGCTGGATGTCAAGGTTATCCCAGTTGAGTTTGGCCAACAGCTGCAGCCCGGGCACACCCACCCTGGCACAGGGGACACCGGGCGGGACACAGCGTCCCTGGGGCTCTCCGAACCAGAGGAATGGTCGGCAGGGGCTGTGCAGCTCATCCTGGCTGCAGGGATTGCGGCCGAGCCGAGAGTATTCCCTTAGTTGTGGCAGCGTGAGCACTCTCAAAAGCGAAGGTCTGATGGAGTTCCTGCCTGGCAGCAGCTGGGCACCAGGGAAAAAAGGCTTTCCTGGGGGCAAAGCGGAACGTGCTTCATCCTCTGGATGCTCAGGGTGGGCGCTGTCCTTCCACTCAAGCTCTCCTTGATCCAGTTGGAAAGCTCAGAGGAGCTTCCCAAAGCTTCTGCAGCTCTGAAGCAGAAACTGGGGGGGGTTGGAGCCAAACTTGGGTTGCGAACTTGGAGCTCTCAGAGTGTTGGTGCCTGAGGATGTGATTTGGGATCTGCAGGATCCCATGGCCCAGGGAGCACCTTCATTTTCTTGGGGAGAGCAAAGTTTTGGGTTCTTTGGTTTAGCTCCAGGGTCTCAGCAGCTTTGCAGCCCCCAGAAATCCTGGGGGAGCTCCGGGGTTGGGTTCTGACCTCTCCTCCTCTCTCGTATTTTTTTTTTTAAGCCGACTGTGGGATTTTCCAGCCCGAACCCATGACTTTCTTATCTTCCTTATCACGCTGACGTTCTATTAATAACTAATTTGTAAGAACTACTGGTTTCTATAAACATATTTTTGACTTTTATGAGAGCAGCAGGTGGTGCTGGTTATGTAACCCCTGAGAGCAGCAGCTGGCTCTTCCCTAAATGGCATTTTATGAATGTTCCTTTTTATTTTTAATTTTTACTCCCTCTTTTCCCTCTCTCCCCGTGCTTTAATCTCCTTACAGCCCCCAGAAATTCCTGCTGTCCCGGGCAGATTGTTGCTGTCCATTGGAGCAGGGGTTTGCTTTCTGTCAATCCTTTGCACTGCCATTAATCAGTTTAAACCTTGTCCTTTAGTGATTCTGTGGCTCAGAGGAGCTTCTGCCACAGTTTCAGAGTCCTCTCCCTGCCTCTCCCAAACTTCCAGAAGTTTCAAAATCGAAAAGAGAACGAGGTGATACCCCTGCTTGCTGCTGCTGTCATGTGCAACCTTTTTTTTTCTTTTTTTTTTTCCTTCCCCTTTTTTTTTTTTAAGGTGTGGGACAACTCCTCCTTTCTGCCAGGTTTTGATTGGCTTCCCACAGAGGCAGTGTCCTATAAATTCCCTTCTCGCCTCTGCTCCTGCCTCATCACCAGCCGAGGGACAGGTGAGTACAGGAGGGGGAAAATTCCAGCAGCAATTCCACTGCTCGGTCCGTGTCATTAACGTTTTTAATTA
>WEKX01001382.1:31015-41745 GCA_013390025.1 Pitta sordida
GGGGAATGACTTTGCTGTTTCAGGGTAAAATTTCCTCGTTCTACTGGAAGTTTCTAACATGAGTTGATGGTGTTGGAGAAATATTGAGAGATATTTCACAGAATCATGGAATGGTTTGGGTTGGAAGGGGGTTAAAGCTCATCCTGATCCAGCCCCTCTGCCGTGTGCAGGGACACCTTCCTCTGTTAATTATGTATTTTTATTTTTTCCTTCAGTTCCTAATGGAACAGAAATATTCCTCTTTGGCACAGTAAGAAAGAGAAGCCTGTCAAAAAACTTGAAGTTATTTTGCACCAGCTAAATTCATATTTTTTTTCTGTTCAGAACTATTAATTACTCCTAGAATTTATTTAAAATGGGCAACTTAGATCTGGCAGAATGGGCTTTCCCCGAGCTGCTTTTGCAAGTTAATCACGGCGTTGGAGCTGCCTTTATGTCTTGGGGGAAGTGTTTTTAAGGCATAATATTAATTTCTTTACACATTCATGCATTTGCTGGCAATTTCAGAATGTAACAGCCAGTGCCAGCATATTTTTTTTCCTCCCTCCCTGTTTGAAATAGAAATAAATGCCGTTGGTGGGGTTGTTGCTGTTTCAGTACCTGGTGTAAAATGAATTTACAGTTCTTTTGAGTCAGCCTAGACCTTTAACTCTCACCTAAAGCCTTTGTGGTTTCACTCCAGGTGTGTTTGGAAAAACCAGTCCAGTCAGTGGGAAACCAAATTGGTCCCAGTGTGGTGTTGTTATAACAACTCCCTTCAGTTTAGACTTTGTTTATAGGGCTCAAAGTGCCTTTGCAGGGATTTTAAGGGGATATTTTCCACGACAGGCACCAGTGAGTCTCTCTGGGTGCTGTAGGGTTTGATTTGCTCATTCTGAAACCAGAAGGGATTTTCCTGAGAGTCCAGGTCTGTGTCCAGATGGATTTGAGATATTTCCACTCCCGTCACCTCTCTGGGCATCTCGGATTAAGTCTCTTAAAATATATATTTTAAAGCCACACTTTTTAGGTGTTTGTTTTATTAGGCAATAGGTTGTTTAGCAAACTTTCTCTCTTTAAAAGAGCAAAACTCCCTCAATTACCAGCAAATTCCCAGCCTGGCTCACAGGGAATCGGGAAGAAATTGAAGTGATTGTGCCTTGAGAATTGCCCTTCAAAGAGACCAACTGGAACCTCGGGAAGGACCAGGTGTGGCTGCAGGGGTGACTCATTTGGGCCACTTTCCATCTCCTTCCCCAAAATGAAAGATTTGGAGAGGGGAAAAACCCCCGAATTTGAACATAACACCGAGTAACTTATTAATATGTGAAGTAATTCGGATATTTTCAGGAGTCCTGGTTAAACAAACCACTCACTCCTTTGTTCCACCGGGAGTGTTAAATTGGAGTAAATCCCTCTTTTTATTTTTTCAAGGAGATTTCCTGCTGCCTCTGGCTCGGCAGCTCTTGCTGATGCAATCCCGAGGAACTTTTGCTTCTTCATGGCAGCCTGCAAAGCTTCCCCTGCAGAGCAGCCGTGGAATCCCAGCAGCTTTGCTGGATCCTGGATTTGTGCCTGAAAATCACAGTTCCCAGTGATTTTAAAATAAATAAATAAATAAATAAAGCTTAAACTCGGGCTGTGTTCCCACTGCTCATTTTCCTGTGGATATTTTCCAGGGAATCCATTACCTCGACTCGTGTTACTTCCCAGGCAGCTTCTCGCAGACGTGGCTTCGTCATCCAGCCCTTGGGTTGCATCAAATTCCTCGGGAGCCTTTTAACGGGGAGGGCGGGGTTGAGCCGCTCCTGACTCCTCTTTTTTCTCCTGTTCCCGCAGAACATCTGCGAGGGGAAGATGCCAATCGTCAGGAACCTGGGCAGGGCTGCCAGCCAGCTGCTGCAGAGCTCGGGCTGCGGCTGCGGGATCTCCATCCTGCCCGTCCGCTCCATCGGGGTCTCCCCCCGCCAAGTGGCCTCGGACGCGAGTTTCCACTCGGTGACTTTCGCCGAGTCGGATCATCCCCGGGTGCTAATCACAGGTCAGCATTCCTGTCCCAACTGTTCCTGCTCCTCTCCCCTCCTCCTTCCCTCCCTTCTTCCCCAGCGGGCAGAATTCTGGAAGCAAAAATAGTCCCAAATACTCTGGAATTGCCCCGTAGGGCGATAAAATCTGGGCGTGAGATAAAATCTGCCGTGTGTGAGTTCCCTGCTGTTTTAACTCCAGAACTCTCCTAAAACTCTTCTGCAACCACTTCATTGAGTTTTCCTGGGGGAAAGTTATAAAGGCTTTCTGACCCGCAGCATTTATTTCTGGTGTGAGTTTTCTGGTTTGATACCTTTTCCCCCCCCACTCTCTGATTTTTTTTTTGTCTCCCAGGTGGTCTTGGCCAGCTTGGAGTGGGACTTGCGAAGCTGCTGAGGTAGGTTATGATTCCCTGGCTTGTTATTAGGGAGGAAATCAAGCTTTAGCCATCACTTCTAGATGGAGTCATTTTCTGGGAAGCTGTTTGAACAGAACCCTGCTGTCAGTTGCAGGCTGGGTTTTTTTGCCTCTTACCTTGGTAAATAACTATTGATAATGGTTGGACTTGATGATCTTAAAGGTCTTTTCCAGCCTTAATGATTCTGTGATTCTTAATGATTCTGTGGTTAAATTTCCCCCACCTTTTTATATTCCACTCCTGTGCTTGCTTTGGGTTGCTGACGCACTTCCTGTGTCTGCATTGGTCACAGTTCCCAAAATAACATCATTTTTATCCCAGGGACTGGCTGCTGACTTGTTTGCTTCCAGTTAAATGGAATTATTCAGAGGCTGAATCCTCTGAGCTTTCCTTGCCCTGTTCCCCCACCTCACACACACACACAGTTACCTCATTTTTTAACGGGATATCTTTTCAAGGAGTGTGAAATGCTCCAGGAGCTTTCCCTGATCCACATCCTTGTCCGTACCCACACCTGCTCAGCCCCAGGGTATCATTTGCACGTGGTGTTTCCTGCAGAGGATTTGGACTAAGGCCAGAAGTCAGCAGACCCTGGGGCAGCTGGAATGTTTTCTGCCGTTTCTGGGATAGATTTTAAAAATCATCCGAATTATGGGAGGCTGGGAATGTGCTCTGGTGCCATCAGCTCTGACAGCCTTGTGTTGATCAGCACAGGGTCACAACTCCTCTGATTTATTTACTTTGTTGATGTAAAAGGAGCTGCAGTTAAAGCAGTCCAGTGGCTTTTTGTTGTTTGCAGGGTGGGGGTAAATTAGCCCTGGGTGCCATTTCCAGTAAGAAAAGGGTAGGAAGGTCTCTTCTCTCAACACATTTCCATTTCCCAAAAGATTTTTCTGTCCTTCACTGCTACTAGAAGTAGTTTCCTCATTTTTTTAAGATGTTATATTGACGTTTAAAGGCTCAGTGGGTTTCTCTGAGTGCAGTAACTGATCTAATTGCTGACAATGTGGCCCCCACAAAACAAAGTAGCAGCAGAGCAACTGATGGATTCTCTCAAAAGGCCTTGGACTCACTGTTCCATGTGGGTATTTTCACACAGGAAACGCTTTGGAAAGAACAATGTGATCTTGTCTGACATTAGAAAACCTGCAGATAATGTTTTTTATAGTGGTAAGTGACTGGGGAAGCAGATGGAAAAAAAAAACGTCTTGACTTTGCCTCTGATGTTTGTTGACTAATTATCAAAGTGATAAATGGGTTACACTGACAAGCTGCTGGTCTAAACTTCTGGATAATGCCTTCCTGCTTGGAAATCTTGCTGGGATGTTGATTTCTTCTGTTATTCCTTTTTCCTAAACACTTTTCTTTGCCTCTTTGCACTGTTGCTTTGCCGGTTTGACCAGAGCTAACGCTCGAGTCATGCTGGGCTCCTGCTGTAAAAAGAGGTGCTTCGATCCTTTTTGGAGGGAGCAAGTTGGAAAAGCAATTTGGACTTTGTTTTTCCGTGCTCAGGGGATTTTCCTCCTAAGGTGGATGTGGAGGAGGCTTTTAGATCCTTTGATTTTCATTGGTAATTGCATGAGTTTTTCTTCGTTGTTGCTGTTCACGTGGTCGAAGCAGCAGAGTTTCATGCAGAGCTTCTCTTCACCTCCATCCTTGGGGGCTCACTTTCCCACTGGTTCCCTTCCCTCCAGGCCCCTTTATCTTCGCGGATATCTTGGACTACAAGAATCTGCGGGAGATCGTGGTGAACAACAGGATCACTTGGCTCTTCCACTACAGCGCTTTGCTCAGTGCTGTGGGAGAGGCAAACGTCCCTCTGGCCAGAGCTGTGAACATCACAGGTGGGTGACAAGGATTCAAAGTCCAGGGGAGGTTTAAGCTGGAGGTGAGGGAAAGATTCCTCCCCCAGAGGGTGGTTGGGCACTGACCAGGCTCCCCAGGGAATGGGCACTTCCCAAGGCTGCCAGAGCTCCAGGAGGGGTTGGACAACACTGAGGGACAGGGTGGGATTGTTGGGGTGTCTATGCACTGGCTGAAACCCTTTTGGGTTGCTTCCAATTCAGGATATTCTACAATTCCTACATTGGCTTGGAAAAGTGGAGAGTATGTCCTGGTAAATGTTGTTTGGTTTTTTCCCAGGTTTACACAATGTTCTGGACATTGCAGCTGAGCACAATTTGAGGCTCTTCGTTCCAAGCACCATTGGAGCCTTTGGACCCACCTCCCCTCGAGATCCAACTCCTGATCTCTGCATTCAGAGACCAAGGACAATCTACGGGGTTTCCAAGGTCCACGCTGAGCTCATGGGAGAAGTGAGACTTTTTTATTTTGTTTCCTAAAAGTTCTAGGGGAACTTCACTGGCACAGGTTGCACAGAGAGGTTGTGGACTCCCCATCCTTGGAATTGTTCAAAACCAGGTTGGACGGGGCTTGGAGCCACCTGGGATAGTGGAAGGTGTCCCTGCCCATGGCAGGGGGTTGGAACTGGATGGTCTTCAAGGTCCCTTCCAACCCAAATCATTCCATGGTTTTATCATTCTAAGTTCATTGCTTTTCTAAGATTCCTCACTGCAACATTCAGTTTCTTTCCTTCCTTTCGTACTCAGCAATAGTCTGAGACAGCCCTTAAGGTCAATTATCTTTTGAGATAATTTGGGAAATTTGTTGGGAAAAGCACAAAAAATTGGAAGCTGGCAAACATCTGACTTCCAGTAGAAATTTCTTCCCCTGATCCTTTTGACTTTGTCCTCTCTGCCTCATGTGCCAATGTGAATGGCATTGGGTAAAGGACAGTGTCCAGAGCCTTGTGACAGCAGGTGACAGTGATGATTTTTGTCCCTTTTCTCCAAAAAAAGACTGACATTAAAGTCGAAGCCATGGGAGTCTGTAAATGCACAACTTCGCCTTTGGCTTTGTAGCTCTTTATAAACAATATTTTTAAAGCCGATATTTTTACATACAGGTTCCTCAGTTAGCTCTAAAAAGTTAGGAATGGTTACAGCATGAAGGTTTTTCCTGTGAAATCAGTGAGTGTGGGGCTGCTCTTGGTGTGTAAAACTGTTCCTCTCCTCCCTCCCCAGTACTACCATTACCGGTATGGCCTCGACTTCCGCTGCCTCAGGTATCCAGGGATTATATCTGCTGACTCCCAGCCTGGAGGGGGAACAACTGGTGAGTGACTTGTGCACCCTGAGAAGGGGCTGGAGCGACAGGACAAGAGGGAGTGGCTTCCCATTCCCAGAGGGCAGGGTTAGATGGGATATTGGGAAGGAATTTTTGGCTGTGAGGGTGGTGAGGCCCTGGTACAGAGAAGCTGTGACTGCCCCATCCCTGGAAGTGTCCAAGGCTGTGTTGGATGGGGTTTGGAGCAACCTGGGATAGTGAAAGGTGTCCCTGCCCATGGCAGGGTGAGTGGAATGCTGAGATTCTAAAAGTCCCTTCTGACCCGAACCATTCTGTGACTGAGGATAAATAACTCACAGTTCTGGTGCCAGATTTTAGACAGGAGGCTTTGGGGGGGTGGTCTGAGGGTTATCACCTGTCCCGACACACACACCACATGGCCCCAGAGGAATACACACTTCCATCATTCTCTCCCACAGACTATGCTGTGCAGATTTTCCACGATGCCATCAAGACTGGCAAATTCAAGTGCAACCTCAAGCCAGACACCCGCCTGCCCATGATGTACATCGACGACTGCCTGAAGGCGACTCTGGAGGTCATGGAGGCCCCTGCAGAATCTCTGACCATGAGGACCTACAACATCAGTGCCATGAGCTTCACTCCTGAGGAGCTGGCCCAGGAGGTGCAGAAATACGTTCCCGAGCTCCAGGTGACCTACAACGTGGATCAAGTCAGACAGGCCATAGGTCAGTATCTTCTCTGGCAGCAGAGAAAAAACCCCAAATCAGATCGTGGTTCAGCTCTAGCAGCTGGAACTACTGATGGAACATCTGAAAGTTTAAAGAAATTTTGTTTTCAACCTCATGTTTCTTGGCTCCTTGTTTTCCCTGCAGCCGACAGCTGGCCCATGAACTTCGACGACAGCAACGCCCGGAGGGATTGGGGTTGGAAACACGATTATGATCTCCCCGAGCTGGTGACCACCATGTTCAGCTACCTTGGCTCCGACTCCAGGATTGCCCAAGCTAACTGAAAGGCTTTCAGACGTTTCCAGATTTCCACAGAGGACCAGGAAGAAATGGCTAAGTTTAGGTTGTAATTTGCTGAGTCTTAGAGCATGTCAGTTATTAATTTTGGTACGTAGCAACAGAGTTGGGCAGAAACATCCTGTAGCTGGAATGTGCTTTAGATGAGAGACATCACTGGGTGCTGTCTCCAGACACACAACACCCATGACAAACACAGAGTTATTGAACTTTCACACTTAGGAAAAAGACACCAAAAAACCCCCCACTTGCTCCTGGCTGATGGCTCTCCAATCATTCCTGCCTTTCTTTGGCAAACAACATGGGACAGTGTTGTCCAACCTGGTGTTTCAGGCATATCCCACAGAGTTCAGGATGGGTGTTTTCGTTTTCCTGGTGGAGGATGTTAGAAGTAAGATAAGATCCTTTGTACTCTTTGCTTACAGAGGAGACATCAGAAGAGCTGTTTCATGTCTCCAAATCGCAGGAGGGGTCGTTGCAATTCCAGTTTGAAATCAAACTTTGCTCGATAATTCCTATTTATATATATTTAGTGCTGTCTCAGCATACACTTTTCTAGATGTAGGGCACACAGAGCAGCATCATTCTTACAGTGCTGCTTATAAATGTGAAAGTGGAATAGGACTTGAATTCTCCTGATGCTTTAAAACCCCCACGTTTTACAAGCCAAGCTTTGCCCCGTTCTTTGCAAGCGCCGCTGCCTTTGGTGTAGATCCGAAATCCAGAGAGTTGCTCTGTGGATTGTGAATCTGGCTGGTGTTTCAGGCATGTCTGGGTTTGTGAGCAGTACTTTGGCTTCCCCCAATTGTTGGCTGTGCCTGGAGCCAGGTTTAAAGTTGGGCTGGTGGTGGAGCCGGGTCAGCCTTTGAACCTTTCCGGGGTCACCACGTGCACTGTGCTTGTAGATGGTGTTTCTGTGTAACTCCTACCCTTCTGTCCTTCAGAGAGGGATCCAGAAGCTGAATCCATCTTCCAGCTACAGCTAAGGGCTCGCTGAGTTTCGTGCACAGGAGATCCTGGGATGAACAAGGGAGTTTTAGTAGTTGGATGAGAGGGAGAGATGTCAATTCAAAAGCTGCTTAGGAGACTTTGGGAGGTGACAAGACAGCCATTTGAGGTGAAACACCAGTTTCCATGGATGTGAGTGAGCTGGCAGCTGCTCTAGCTGAAAAAAACAGCCTCTGGGAGCTTTGGATTTTTTTATTTTTATTTTTTTTCAAAGAAAAAAATACCTTTCATTTTCAAAATGACTGGAAATTCCCTTTAGGAAGCTCTCCACCTTTTGTCTTGTGTACTCCAATAGTGTGTGTAAGCAAACACCTTCAGGTATTTTTATTTTTGACTACAACTTGTTTGCTCTGTTTTCCATGAGCGCTTTGGTGGTTACAAGTCTGTCACATTCTCTGTAACCCTGTGCTGTTCCCTCAGTCGGTGGAAAACTGCCGTGAGCTCATTTTTGTCTCTTTGTGAGGGACTCTGCTGCAGGGAATATGTTTGCTCACAAAAGTAACCTTCCAAGGAAGATTCCTTGGTGAAACCCAGTTATTTTAAACATTTGTTACACTTGTACCTCTTGGTTTTGTACTTAATCCTTTCAAAGTGTGAATTCCCCAGGTATTTAAGCTCAAAGGTCGTGGCCTGTTATTAAAACATTTTTATATTGTTTACGTTTCTGAAGAGACAAGTTTTTCAACTTTGGCTGTTGTGACTCTGGTTGTTCAAGTGTAATATTTGGCCCAATGGGCCGGGGAAGTCAGCCCTCCACTCACACCCTGCAGGGAGAGACTGGCTCAGGTTTGTCCAAACTGGGCTGGATCCAAACTGGATCTCCCAGTGAACTGGAGCCGTCACATGAGGGGCTTTAAAGGAGCTGAAGTGTCTTGTCCACTCCAGTCCTCCAGTCTTCATTCCCACCCTGGGGGCTCCTCACTGCCTTGATCCGTTTGGGGCTCACTCCATTTCCTCTCTTCACTCAAAAGTCCTGGGACCTTGTTCCCAGCTCCACTTTAAGTGGAGTTAACACAGCGTGAGGAACAGGCTGCCCTTGGGGATGGCATTCCACAGAAACCTTGGATCAGCTGTTGCAGCAAAGGGGAAGTTCCAACTTGTGGCGTTTTGAACAAAAATTCTTGTCCCACCGTAAGTTGCTGATTTCATTTACGAGCAGCTCTTCAAGCAACTTAAATTATTCAAAAATCTGAGATAAACCATCTTGCAACAGAGAGTGGAGTGGAGGTGGCTGGTGATAATCAGGGAATGTCACTAAATGTGTCTGTCCTGTTTGAAATTCTGGTTTTCAGCCTGTGACCAAAGATCCATGGGTTGGTTTTTTTCCCCCATGTCTTCCCCTTTAGCTTCTGTTGTAACTGTTACAGTCTTCTCTGTTAAACCAACTTGCTGGGGGTACCAAATCTTTTGCTACCACTTCTGGGCAGAGACTTCCCTCATGACACTTGAGCACTGTAGCTGTTAAATTACCTATTCGGGGGCAGGGAGGGAGGGGAAGTTGTTAAGAATATTTTTTCAAATATTGTCAGTTGTGGATAATGCCAACTTTAATAAAATCCTATGCAGATGTACCCTTGGTTTGTCATCCTTGGCTGGAGCAGGTAAGAGCAGCTGATACAGCCCAGAAAGTCCCGTGTCCTGAGCTGATTCCACAGTGTGGGCTGCAGGGGATGGGGGGTTCTGTCCCTCTGCCCCCTCAGGTGACACCCCACCTGCAGAGCTGCCTCCAGAGGAGGTCATGGAGATGCTCCAAGGGCTGGAGCTCCTCTGCTCTGGAGCCAGGCTGGGAGAGCTGGGGGTGTTCACCTGGAGAAGAGAAGGATCCAGGGAGAGCTTGGAGCCCCTTGCAGAGCCTAAAGGGGCTCCAGGAGAGCTGGAGAGGGACTGGGGACAAGGGCTGGAGGGACAGGACACAGGGAATGGCTTCCCACTGCCAGAGGGTAGGGAGAGATGGGAGGTTGGGAAGGAATTGTTGGCTGTGAGGGTGGGAAAGTCCTGGCACAGGTTTCCCAGAGAAGCTGTGGCTGCCCCATCCCTGGAAGTGTCCAAGGCCAGGTTGGACGGGGCTTGGAGCAACCTGGGATAGTGGAAGGTGTCCCTGCCCATGGCAGGGGGGCTGGAGATAATTCTTAATGTCCCATCCCAAACCAATCTGGAATTCTGTAAGTAAGTTCCTGCTGGTTATCCCAGCAGAGCCCCTCACAGGGAGACACAGTCACTTCCAGACTTCTCAACCCTTCCTCAGGGTGAGGAGCCTGTCGGTCTGTCCTCGGCCGTGTGTCTGTCTCTTCACAGCCGTGCAAATTTGGAACGGAAAGCAAAGAACCATGGTGTTCTGAAGGAGGAGCTTTAAAAAGACACACCAGGGATTTAACTGTTGGCTCCTCATTTCTTCATCTGTGCAGGTCTTTGTCTCCAGCTCTTGCACCACCAGCGTTGTTGGTCAGCAGGAGGATTTGGTGCGGGGATGAGTGAGAATGAGCTCACTCCTCATAACCCGCCACAGACCCGCCCTGCCTCCCTAATCCATGGATAAACCCTCCCTTCAGGTTAAACAAGGCCTTTCTCTCCTCCTACATCTCAACTTTCTAACGATGGGAATCTTTTGTGGAGCAAACACATCTTTTGACCACAGTTTAATGACTGATGGGACCGTCCTGCTTCTTGTGGAACTCAGGACAGGGTTGCAGCTCCAACGCTCTTCCCGCCTGCTTCCCTTTGATCCTTGGTTTGGCTCTTGTCGAGTCCTGTTTGACACACGCCCGGTCTGGATTCCAGAAATGCCAGAGATGATGGTGCTGCATCTAAAGATCCTGCAGCTGGAGCCAGGCTGGGAGAGCTGGGGCTGCACAGCCCGAAGAAGAGAAGGATCCAGGGAGAACTTAGACCCTGTTCCAGAGCCTGAAGGAGCTCCAGGAGAGCTGGAGAGGGATCTGGGACAAGGGCTGGAGGGACAGGACACAGGGAATGGCTTCCCACTGACACAGGGCAGGGTTAGATGGGATATTGGGAAGAAATTCTTCCCTGTGAGGGTGGGGAGGCCCTGGCACAGGTTTCCCAGAGAAGCTGTGGCTGCCCCATCCCTGCGAGTGTAGAAGACCAGGGTGATTTGAAGAAAATCAGTT
>WEKX01001384.1:3392-19701 GCA_013390025.1 Pitta sordida
AGCTAGAGCTCCTCTCCAGCCATCTTCTTGCTGTTACTTGGAGGTTTTTTTCTTTCCTTTCTTAAATATGTTGTCACAGAGGCACCTCTATCTATCCTGATTGGCCTGACCTTGACTGGCAGCAGGGCCAGCCAGGAACTGGCTGGCGTTACCTCTGCTAGTTAGCCACCCTGCTGCCAGAGGGGAAAAAAAACACATTCAAACCAGCACATTCCTTATATCTAGTCTACATTTCACAGAATCATCAAATGGTTTGAGTTGGAAGGGACCTTAAAGATCATCTAACTCCAAGCCCTCTGCCATGGACAGGAACATATTTCACTAGACCAGATTGCTCAGAGCCTGGCCTTGAACTCCTCCAGGAATGAGGCAACCTCAGGTTCTCTGGGTAACCCATTCTAGTATGTCAACACTCTCACAGTAAAGATTTCTTTTCCCGATTCTAAATCTTCATTATTTTAGCTTAAAACCATTACCCCTTGTCTTACTCCTACATTTCCTACTAATATGGTTGTCCCTATCTTTCTTGTAAACTCCCTATAAATACTGAGAGGCTGCTTATAAGGTCTTCTCTGAACTTTTCTTCTCCAGACTGAATAACCCCAAATTCCTCAGCCTGTCCTCACAGGAGATGTATTCCAGCCCTCTGATCATTTTTCTGGCTCTCCTCCGTATCCACTAGGCAGATCAGCTTAGATCTATGTCTTTCTTGTACTGTTCTACCTCCTCCACATCAAGACTACATTGCTCTGAACATGTGAAGTTGCAAGGGCCAGCACTCAAGGCTGAAGATTAATAGGTAACACAAACTATTATTTTGAGATTATGAGATCGCAGCATCCTACTATGGTACTGTGCAATGCTGCTCAGAAGATATCATTCAGTGTTAGAGCAGGATGAATGTTCCACAAAATGGAGAGAGACGGTGCTCAAAAAAAAGCAGGCAGTTTGAATTGGCAACTCTTATTAAGTGCTGCTGGTTTTAAAACTAGACTGATTTTCCAGCACTGGTCATTGTGGTCCAGCCGATGTTTTCATATCCCCTTTATTTTCTTTGTATTTCAATTCAGTAGTAGAGTGGATTGAAGTTAGTCACAAGCCCTCTACAAACAGGTAGAAAACAGATTGAAAGCAGATTTCCATCTGACTTCTTCACATTACCATCAATAAATTGAAGGAATCACTGCCTGACACTGGATTCATATATTTCATTCTTCCTCCTATTCCTCTGTTCATTTGTCTTCCTGGTGTTTTCTACATCCCATCTGGCTACTTCTGTCTGATTCCAAACACTCCATCCACACTGCCCTTCTCCTGCCTGCACCTGTTCTCACCAGTCCTTCTTCTCTCCTATCAAGCCTCTCCCTCCAATGACCAGCACTACTCATGGATGAGATGCAGTGTATTTCACCTAGTATCCATCTGCTAAATGCAAATGAAAACCCCAGCCTTGAACACAAGAGTAGTTGGATGTCTGTGTTATCCATTGAGAGGGCTTTCTCCACATGCTTAAGCACTTTCAGGATCTATTCATTTTGGCTCGCTCAGAGGTGTTGTATGTGTTAAAAGAATAGATATGATTGACAGCATCCTCCCTTGACACAGCTTACCCTTCAGAAACTACCTCACAACAGAAAAATTCATTCCAGTGGCTTCCAGCAACTCCTCTTTTGTTTTATTCTTGTATATCCCTCACTACAGCTATACCTTCCTTGAAGTGTTTTTCACATTTCACTTGGGGATTATCTCACCCCTCTACCAAGAGCCTTGGGAAGGAGCTCACAGGAGTTTCGCGGGCTGCCCTCTCTGCACCCAGACCTGAAGAGCAGGGAGCTTCTAAACACTACACAAGCACCAAAAACAAGAGGCCAAATATACAAGTGACAGAAGAGTGGCTCTCTACATACTAATCTTTCACATGGTTCACATATCAGACAGCACTTTTTAAACCAAAGCTGTGCCCCATGATGCTGCTTATCAAAGGATTTATCACATGCAGGCACCTCAGTGCAAGTGCCAATACAAAGTGCTGTGCTGTCTTGTGGTGTTCCTGGCAGTGCCATACTTGTTTCCCTCCCATGGTGGATGTCCGTAGGTTAGCTCTGTGAGGTTGTGAGAAAGCCGGAGTGAAGCTAGTATTTATGTGCTATGGCATACTGTTCAGCAAGGTTCAACAGCCAACGCTGGACAATTTCTGCCAACATACACAGTAGAAAGGACATGTTCACATCCCTAAAAAACACATCTGTGTCAGAGCTGTGGACAAAACCTCAGTTTTAATTGCATAATTGTCATTGTAATCTCCAGCTCTGGCAGTCCTCTCTAACATGCCTGTCTTTTATCAGCAGCTGTTTCCTATGTCCTAGTTGTGAAAGGTAAAGAGTAAGGACCTCATTCTACTAAACAGGGAGATCTAGCATGGCTTTTTTTGAGGAACTAGGCTTTTGGTGTGTAATGGGTTTACCCTCGCAGGATGCCAGGGGCCCACACAGTTGCTTAGTCCTGAATAATAAGATGATATATAAAGTGTGGTTCAGGATAAGGCAGTTTAATATAAGCAAAGTAAAACCAAGCAGGGTGTGCACAGAAGCAAAGCAAAAGAATTAATCTCTACTTCCCATCAGCAGAGGTATCCATCCATATCCGGGGAAGCAGGGCTCCTACATGGGTTTAGAAGGCAGCCATCAAGAACAGTGAATGCCCCCACCTTCCTGTTCCCTTCCTCAGCTTTTATATCTGAGCTGACGTCATATGGTATGGAATATCCCTTTCGTCACTTTGGGTTAGCTGGCCTGCCCCTGTTCCCTCCCAGAATCTTGCTCTGGATTGGGGAATGGATCCTACAGTCCCAATGTGTGCCCAGCTGTAGTCAAAACACTCATGTGTTACCAACACTCTTCTAAGGCACAGCATTGTGAGAGCTGCTATGGGCTCAGACAGATTCAGTATGTGGTGCCACTGCCAAATGTCCTGAAAGTTACATGCAATTGCTACGGGTTTGGCAGAACTTTTTGGTTACCGGGGTTTTTTTCTGTAGAAAAATCCTTTTCATTTCTTCAGATTTGCTGGGTGGGGGAGGTGAACCAGGGCAGCCCTGCTGGCTCAGAGCTGGTGTGGCACTGACAGAGGTGGCGAGGGTGGCAGTGGCGAGGGCAGCAGTGGCAAGGGAAGCAGCCTCAGCAGCAGGGCTGGGTCCTCAGGAGTAAGCAGTGGCAGAGCTTGGTGGCGCCCCATCCAGCACTACCTGGCTGCTGCCTGCAGCACTGGATGGCTGGTGGCTGTGGACGGGTGGCGATAGCAGCAGCCCCGCAGCTAAGTACCCCACGGGCCGGGAACAGCATAGCAACAGCTTGTATGTTTGCGGCAGTCCCCTACACTCCTGATGTGTGGCTCTGCACTCCTGGGGGCAGGGTGGAGGAAGCCAGACCACTGACCACATGGACTGTGCATGGCAGGAGACATCTTGCCAGCAGCCTCTTCCATTTTTTGCCAGAAGTTGTCGCAAACACTTTTATGTTTCCAGCTGCAACACACAACAGCTTCCAGCAGTGTGCTCGGCACTTATCTACTTCCTCCATGGACCCAGCAGGAAAAGGGCATTTTTAAACCAGTTTTTTCCTTTTCCCCCTCAGTTTGCTTCACTCCCTCCATATTATTATTATTTTTCCCTTCCCCCTTTTTTTTTTGTCACTTCCTGTTTCCCCTCCCTCTCTGTCCTCTCAGTTAGGAGGGAGTGGGAAACATTTACATATACAGTCAACCTTCTCTACTTCATGGTTTGCCATTTGCGGATTAACCTCTTTGTGGTCTGATTTTTCCACGGTTGTGGAGGTCCATTTCGCGAGGCACTCGCAACTGCACCTAGGCAAACTGACAGTCATGAATATTCAAATTACACAGTCAGGAATATTCAAATTAACACCCATACTGTGCTGCACGGACCACAGGCGTACTGCTCTCCTTGCACCGTGCCCGGCCCATCTTGTCCCGCTCCGCTCGGACCGAGGTGGCTACAACAGTTCCACCGGCACCACACCGACACCGTGCCTGTCCTGCCCTGTCCCGTCCCATCCCATTCTGCTCCGCTTGAAGAAAGGTGGCTGCAGCAGTTCCACCCTTTTATGATCTGGTGACTCGCCTGGTTGATGATAAAAAGGCCGTGGATGTTGTGTACTTGGACCTTAGCAAAGCCTTTGACACAGTTTCCCATGGTAAGCTTCAGGAGAAACTCTTAGAGCATGGACTGCATAGAAGCATTTTATGTTGGGTTAGGAATTGGTTGGATGGATGAGCTCAGAGGATGTTGGTGAAAGGTGCGACATCCAGCTGGCAATCAGTCACTAGTGGAGTCCCACAGGGATCAGTGTTAGGCCCAGCACTGTTCAACATCTTTATTGATGATATGGATGAGNGGTGAAAGTCACCTACATGTCCTACCAAATGTACTCAGCATAGGCCTGCAGAAATCATGGTGAATCACATCTTTCACTTCAGGGCTGACAGACAAGCTGAACATTTCAGGGAACCCTCTGAATCATAACAGAGGCAATGGAAAAATAGGACACCTTTCACCATCAAATCTGGGAATCCTCAAGCTATGGAGGCACTGAAGCTAGCATGGCTAAGGGCAGATGGCATTAAGCCTCTCCTTCCACTGACAATACTTCTTGTGTCTAAGGTGTAAATGCATGGCTACATAAAGTAAAACCAAAATTATTAACAGTTTTCAGCTGTGATGCTTAAACTTGTTTTATTTATTGTTGGTTGATTTTATTTATTATTAAATCAATGACAAAGCTCTTTCACTTCAGAAAGTAGCCTGTGAAATAGTCAGTAAGAAATGACAGAGACAACTTCAAACACAAAAAAACATAGAATCCTTGAAAAATGTTGTTTGGAGCACACCTCTGGAGCTCACACAGGACAACTTTCAGCACACAGCAGGGTCAACTAAATGAGTTTTTTCCAATGCTGGAACATCTCATAGGGTGATGGTCTGGGCCCTATCCCAGCACTAAACACTCAGGTACGAAAAGAGTCCTCTGACCTCCTGGCAATGTCCTGTACTGCAACTTGTGACTGTTGCCTTAATTGCTCTCCCTTCTGAGAAGAGTCTACCTTCCATTATCTCCATGCTGCACCTTCTGGGTGCAGCATGGCTGTCTCCAAGCTGTGTGTCCACAGCTGACTGTGGACAAAAAGTCTGTGATATTTCCTGATTCCCAGACTGAAACAAGGCACAACCAATGTGAACTTAGGTGAAGACTGTTCAGGATTACACAAGGTCTGGAGAGAGTTGGATGGGCAAAGACAGGCTAAGGATCTCGCCTAACCTAACTGCTTAATCATCAATTTATAGTAATGTATTTAGATGATGGCCTAATTACTCTCTATGCAATTGGACAATTGCCCCAGCTGTGAAGCCCACCAGGATTAATTAACCAAAGAAACTCTTCCTGTTGAAGACTTTGCAGACTGAACGAGCCTGAAGGAGCACAGGATTCATTATAGGATCAACAGTAAAATGCACTTCAGGACTCTGTAAAACTTGAGTTTTTAAGAGGATTGATGGAACATGTAAGTCACTATGTAATACTTATGGAAAGGACCAAAGGAAGCCTAAAAGAAAAATCAAGATGGCTCAGGAAGGAATAAACTTTGGAAAGCAGAGGGAAATATGGATAAAAAGGGATGATTCAGCATAAATAGGCTTCTAGTCAATGTTATTTGTCTCTGCGAGTCCTTCACTTCATCACAATTGTATGCCCCATTCTCTCATTAAGTACCACCTCTACTTTGTGAGTGTATCTTCTGCTCTTGGTAGGTATGTGTGAACACCCGTAAACTTCAGGCTGGATTCAACAGTTATAGAAGAGGTGTGGATACCACAGGTCTGGATACCAGCAACAGGACCATAGCTGGAAACCTCTGGGTTTCCCTTCTCTAAGTGCTGGCAGCAGGGCAGGCCATTGGAATGCATGGGTCAGGTGCTGACCCATGTAAACACATCATGCATGTGTATGCGTGTGTACATGTTTTGCCTTGAGTACTCATCAGCTGGGGAGCAGGATCAGGCTATAAGGGCTGTTCACAGTCTCCCTTGCTGCTCAGTGTGTCTCCAGAGCTGTTCACCAGCCCATAGGCCCTACAGGCCCCCAGCCAGGGGTATTTCCCTAGGCTGTACTCAGATTATCAGCAGGCCATTCGTCTTGTGTGCCAAGGTTTCTCCAAAGGGTGGTTCTCCTTTCCACCATATATGTCACTCCTCCAATATGGTAGCATTTCCAGATTTTCTCTGGTCTTGCCATCCCCTCATCCAGCTTAAGAAAGAACTTAAATTGCCTTGCCATAGCATTGCACCACTGCTTACCAGCCAACCATGAGACCTTAGACCACTGAAGTCAATCCTTAACGCTCAGACATCAAGCCTACTGATCCACAGTGCAACATGTGGCCATCAAGTACACAATGCTGAAGGCCTTGCTACAGTTGTCCAACATCCAGTGCTCTTCCCCTCTCCACAGAGTGGAGAATTCAGGCACAAGTCATCCCACCAGGTTCCTCTTGCTCATTTTTCCTCCATCCATTTTTTTGGAAACAGTCTTCATTTACATTATGTGCCTGTGGACTGAGGAGAGGCTGGTGGCCAGCCGTTCCCAGACTTTCCTCACACTTTGGTTAGATACTGCAATGCTAACCTCACAAACACCTCATGAGCACAGCCTGCTCGTGTTAGGAGGGTAGGAAGCCTACAATGACACCCACCAGCTCCCTCTCCTGCCTTACTGTGATTCCATAGCTTCTTTCTGCACCCTCTGCAGCTGAACCACTTGGGGAAACTGATTTTTCAGAGGAAGTCCTTCGTGGAATTTGCAACTGTGCAATTCTTGGGCTAAATCTTGTTTCACTTGCAAGTGTCTTACGTGAGGAATTTCAAAATCCCTTAGACAGCACCACAGGGGAGCAGCAGCCTAGCATGTATGCCTTGCAGGCTGGAAGGGTAGGGGCACATGTTGTGGATTTTCTGCTGGGTTATGGAGAACCAAGGAAAATGAAGGCTTTGTGCCTGTGCACAGAGTACTACCAAGGAAGCTGCTGTCCAGGTTGACCCTACTCCGGAGCAAGAACTACAGACAACTTGGACAGAAGAACCTGGTATGCTCAGAATGGCAAAAACCATCCAATGCAGCATTCCTGCTTCCACCGCGCTTGTCTCCTTTGACTGAGGATCTGGAACATGCTGAACATGACAGTGGATGAGAAGGCAGGTAGAACAACTAACAAGTGACATAAGAATGTGTGTTCAGGCATTTGCGTTCTCTGTACATTCAGACCAAATATCAAAACTTTATGCTGATTTAAAACAAAGTTATTTTTACATAATTCCCCAGATGCAGTAAGAACTAACTCATTCCTTCACTGTCTGAGCTTTGCATCACTATAGGTCATAGGCTGATGAAGCCAAAATACTATCTCATTTGCCTATACCCAAGGGAAAAGGGTGAAAAAGAATAAAAACGGCAATTCTGAAGTGGAAAGTATCATGTTTCTTTCACATATGACCTAAACTTGTGAGTTAACTTGAGACAGAGATGCACTGTCTTCTCCTTCTTCCTTCATTTCCTGGTCTTGAAGACCTAAATAACACAGTTTTCCCAAGCCATTTATTTTATCCTGGATTCAATATGGACATCTTTCGACTTCAAAGGAGAAATTATTATTTAATTAAGTAGTCTGAAGAAATGGTATCTTAATTCTCATACAATAGTTTAGATTCTGTTATTTGATAAAATGTCCAAGATAGATGCAAAAAATATCAGAAGGAAGAAAAAAAAGATCTTGTGAATGTCCCATGTTGTTTCAGGATTCTTTATACAAGAAGCAACTTCTCCTCTACCCTGTCCATCTCTTTATTAGCACCTTTTCTCTCTGAGGCATCTTATAAACATATTCTATACGAATGTTAGGGAGGATTGCTTATGAATTACCCAAGTAAGTAAACAGAGAATATTTTCAAAATAACCAACAGGTAGCCAGAAAAATGCTGAGAATGATAAAAATGGTAAATGCATACCACATTAATACCAAATTTGCACTGAAAAGTGGTTTATTAAAAGCATTTATTTATAAATCTTCCAACAGGTCACAGTGAATGTTGCCAGCATACTGGAAATTTTTGGTTGTTCTGTAGTTGAAAAATAGTTCATTATTAATGATCAAGATGGTCTATTATTGATGTATAAAAACTAATGCCTACATTTTGAGATTTGCTTTGTCTGAAACTTGAGATGAAGTTTATCAGTGAGCCTAACAAATATGCTGTCAGCTATATAGGTCTTGAAAGCTTTCTTTTTCCAGATTCATAACAAATGTTAAAGTTCTCTATATGTTTCTCTTCTGCTATGTATACCTCTAACACAATTAGATTAAATCCTATTACCTACTAACATGCACAAAAATATGAAGCAAAAAATCACGTAAATATTGGAAATCAACATATTCTTGACACAAACAAGGAAAACAATATTGTTAGGAACGAATTACAGCACATCCAAGTGAGGTGGCTAGACATGTCACTAGGGGGAAGGTTACACAGACTGCAAACATACCTTTTATTCTGCTGGTAACTTAGCCTATTAACCTGTTTTCCTGTTCACTGCTCACAGTTCTTTACCTTCACATGGAAAACATGACCAAATGTTCAGTATGGCTGCTACTAGCCTGGTTTAGCATTTACACATTGACAAGAAGAAACACAACATTTTAACAGTGAATAGTTTCCATAGAAGATTCATTACTTTGTGAGACCGTGTTTCTTATTCAATGCATATTGAAATCCATTACAGATATTGATTGCACTCATCTAGCAAAGAAAATGCTGCCTTTAAACAAAAATCCTTGTTGCCTATGAAAAACAAAACCTCTTAACCGGGATATTTGTACAATTATAATTTAGTAGTAATTTCAATGTATCCACCAGAAACAAAATAAACACAACCCTCTCCTGAGGCAAATGGATATAAGATCTTGTGAACAGCACCAAGGAATCCTGAATATTTTTAGGACTTCGTAGTATAAGAAGGTAAAAAAATGGTATGCGTAGATTTTCTCAGTGCCCATGAGGCACTGGTTTGTATTTATATTAAGATACATATTTTAATAGTCAAATCATGGAATACTGCCATTCTGTTATTTGGGGAGTGCTATAATGACAACTGTTATCCATGAAAAAACAGTTTATTTCAATTCAACATTTTTACAGCCAACTCAATTTTAACACAGGACAGATCTTTCAAATCCTGATCTTGAACATAAAAACAAGGTACTCTTCAAATTCTGCACAGCAATTTAAAGCCCTTATTGTTCTTCTTCCATTCCAGTGACATTGAACATCGCAATGCAGAACTGCATACAGCACACTTATTTTCAATCTTGCACTTTGTGAGAGTGGTTCTGATCCATTGCTGTGAAGAACAGGCAGATAGCAGCTGTGATGAACACATGTGCTCCCTCATAAAGTAGTTTTGGTGAGAAGACGCTCCATATGAACAGGTGGTAACGCAGACCTGTTACCAAAATAACGTAGACGGCAACTGGAATTGAACGCATTAGAGCATAGCAGAAACACCCGTGACCCACTGCTGCAGAATTCCTGGTAACAAAAACAGAGGAGTTTATTCTCAGGCA
Organism: Pitta sordida; assembly: GCA_013390025.1. Classification (NCBI taxonomy): domain Eukaryota; kingdom Metazoa; phylum Chordata; class Aves; order Passeriformes; family Pittidae; genus Pitta; species Pitta sordida. The sequence goes on from WEKX01001384.1 coordinate 13,080, forward strand.
AACTTAGAAAAGACACTGGAGTTCCTCCACGCTTTAGCATTATTTCACAACACAAGGAATATCCACAGATCTCCACTTTGTATTAGAAAACTGATTATTGATGCAATGATGTAATTAGCTAAGCTTGTTCTTATCACCTCTAGACATCTTTTAAGTATGTTAGATACAGGCAGAGCAACTGTCATTGCAATAAAGGCATCCAGGAGTTCACCTGACACTGAGATGGTTCTCTGTTTTAATATACAGTCAGCCCTCTTCCATTTTGTGCCCCTCATATTGCGGCTTCACATCTTAGCGGCATGATTTTTTCAGCAATTAAGGAGGCACGTTTCAGGACTGCACATGTGCGACCTGACACGCATGAATATTCAAATTAGACAGTAATGAATATTCAAACCAACCCCCATGCCATTCTGCATGGACCACAGGTGCACTGCTCTGTCTGTGGTGAGCTGTGCTGGCCCCGCTCTGCCCCTTTGCTCCGCACTACAACTCTTGTTGAAAATGATTAAACAAACTGCAGTTCACTCAGCTGTTTTAATGCTGATGAGTACAAGCAGTGTTTGTAATAAGACCAATATTTGTTCTACAACCAGTAATCATTAGATGACACAACCGAATAGACAGAGGAAACAACTTTTGAGGTAGACAAGCAAACAGCTAATTTTTGAACCATTTTCTAGAGCTAAAAACTGTACCTAATAGACCATCTAGGCTACCAGTGGCTGTGGCTATGACATTTATTCAGTTTCATCATGGGATTTTAAAGGGAATACTAAAAGCAAGAGGCAAGTGTCTAAGGACTTACACATCCAGGTCTTTCAAGAGTCCTGCATTTTCAAATTAAGTTTTACTTAATCTATTTTTCCCTAGCTTGCGCTCATCTAACAGCACATTTAGTGCATTCTTGTGAAAAAGCTTCTAATCATACATCAGTGGTGTCAAAAAATTTTAAAATGGCTATCTTTTAATTATGAAGAAACTGTCTGGAAGCTTATTTTTAACTGATTCTCTGTGAGTTCACTTTTTTGACTCAAAAGTTAGGCACACATAATATTTTAGATACTTGATGTTACACTAAATAGGAAGCATGCAGTGATCTTTACTAGCAACACTTAAAACTTGTATTTTTATATTCTGATCACTGGCAAAGAATCCCCAAGTCAATGATACAATTGTTTCTGTATCCACAAAGTTAAACTGTTAGTTTAAACAGCAGCAGAATAATAGGGGTTTATTTTGGAGCTGGTGAAAGGGTTCACATGTATTGTGTTGTGGAAACAGTACTGGAATGACTGAGCACAGGTCAGTTAGATCTACTTGGCTGTTCTGATGCTAAGGCATCAACCTAGTTTTTCAAGCAGATCATCCTCCTTTCTTCTTGCCTCATCCAGGGACAAAATTTGCTGAGCAGCTAAGAGTAATGACTTTGGGTACTCCTTCTGCTCATTCTACACACATAGGGACCACAGGGACACCAGGCCACAAAGAAGGCAGCAGTCAGGGAGCAGGTGCTACTGATAACATGAACACGACAATACAGCTAGTTCAGCTGGTTCCCAAATTATTCTGAAATGAATCACCAGGAGAACACAAAAAACTGATTGTGGCATGCCTCTCATGTTTCCATACAACGACCTCTGCACGATGCAGTAACAATAAAAGGAAAACTCAGCTTCTAATGCTGAGCTCATTTAGCGAGTTTGCTTATGAGGACTTGAATGAGAAATCCATACATGTTAAACATGATAAAGCATATCCGAACTTCATGCAAGAGTCAGAAACAAACAATGTCTTTGGAGCGCTATCGGCTGGGGGAGGAGTGGCTCGAGACTAGTGAAGTGGAGAGAGACTTGGGTGTACTGATTGATAGGAAACTCAACATGAGCCAGCAGTGTGCCCAGGTGGCTAAGAAGGCCAATGGCATCCTGGCCTGCATTAGGAACAGTGTGGTCAGTAGGTCCAGGGAGGTTGTCCTTCCCCTGTACACAGCGCTGGGCAGACCTCATCTTGAGTACTGTGTGCAGTTCTNCTGAAGCAAAGAATAGCACATATTCACACCACTAAACATGTCATACTCAGATGGAAAACATTAAGTATGGTCTCCAGCAAGTATTAAGTTCCAACAAAACCTCTCTCTTTTAATTGAATATTTAATACTTAGAAAAATATGGCCAAGAAATTGTGCTATTAATGGGTTTTCTCCTTCTTTGGATTGCCAAAATCCTAACTGCCAATGTTTTGTCAATAAATCTTTCACCTCTCAATCTGTCACTAAGGCAACATTAAAATGGGTAATACAACACTAGCTAAATGAAAAAAATTATGATGCCAAAAAAAAAAAAAAGTATTTTTTTTTGTGAGAAGTCTCCCAGCTATATAGAATACTTGGCAGATGGTGGCAACAAGTTTTGTAGTTTAAAAATAAAGAAAAAAACCCTCCACAGACAGCCCCACAAATGCATCCACAAGGAGTTTTTAAAAATACACTGCTTTACAGTGTTCCAACTCTTATTCCAATTCACCAAATCAAATAAACATTTTAGAAATATGCACGCATATGAGTTTGGAATACCCTAGGGTTACAGTATGAAATGCGCTTCATCCTTTCAACGAAAGTTATGCTCCAGGATTTCTGACCTGCATCTCCTCTTTTCTAGCTGAATATCACTGTTTAGATTATTTCCTACTGGAAATATTGAATTTGCCTATTTTAAGGCAATTTTTACTGTATTAACATGTTTTACTATATTAAGTGGCACTTTTCTTTCTAGGCATTCTGCAGTTACCGTGCGCAAGATGTCCCTGTTTAGTGCTTTCTGAAAAAGTTGGCATTTTGTTGATCTGTCCTGTATATACTAATAAAAGGCTGCAGTCAGAAATAAATTCTGTAGTATTCCAAGTGCCTGCAACATCTTAGGGATCTCTACAAATGCAATGTCTACAAAATTTCTCTGATCAAAGCAAATATCAATCAGTTTAGCTGCAAGAACAAATTTGCCACATCTCTCTCAGATATCCCTGTCTCACCTAGTGTAAGTCTTACAAGGCTATTTTAGACTACAGCACATAATCCTCCATTGTCAGGAAGAAACACTACATTTTTAGCAGTTACAAAGGAACCGAGAGTCCTTTGGAAATTTACATGATCAGCTGTGGCACACACTACCAATCAGAACAACATTAATTCCATAAAGTCACAACTTTTGTCACTAGAGCCCATCAATAGACAGATGTAAAAAAGGGTGGTTGCCAGCAAACTAAAAGGGCTATCAAGTACAGTGACACCTTGCTAGATCACCCTTCCAACATCACTTCTTTGGATCTTCATGGGTTTTTTTAATGCAAAGACGCCTCAATTCTACACCATGTTTCTGCATCTGTGCCTGCACTGTCCCTCTGCAGCACCAAGAGGTGGCACTGGCTCTCTCCCATGGGCGGGATGGCCACAATCTGCAGGGCAGGGGAGGAACCACTTGTTCACCTGGGGACTGCCCAGAGTTCGCTGCCTTATGAGTGTTGGACAGATTACATGGCAGGGAAGGTTTATAATGCACAGTTTATAGTCCTGTGGTGCTGTGGCACAGCAGGGTCCCTCTGCAGCATGGCACGGTCCCATGGCAGCAGGCGGTGCCGCAGTCCAATGCCTGTGATTTGAAGAATCAGAAATTGACAAATTTAGTGTGTTAGGTAAGGGCATAGAGATTTAGGGATTTTAGTGAATTAGTGAATATTTAGTGAATTTCTAGTGAATTTTAGAAGGATTAGTAGACTTTAGAATCCTTCAGAGGGCCTGAAAACTAGGGCAGAATATTAAGGGTGAAAAGAGCAGTTCCGTGCCCTCTGAAGGTAAACAATATTGGAAGTTAGTCAAAACAAAGGGAAAAGAATTAACAACATGGGAGCCAATTGGTTGAGGGATCCATAACAAATGACATAACGCCGTAGAAATTAATATTCATTGGGCAATTGGCATATGGATGAGGCAAGGGGATAAAAAGGGGTGACAACTAGGGGGCGGTCTCTTTTGGGCACCTGGCAGTGGCAGAGGGCACTGCTGACTCTTTTCCCTGGCTCTTAGGCCAAAATAAACTTTTCTGTAGCATGCAAGCAATTGCCTTGAGTCCTAACTGATTTTCTTCAAATCACCTGCTCTGTGATGAAAGCTGGCAGCACCACGGTCCCATACCCACTCCATGGCAAAAGTGGTGGTGTGACTGCAGGGAAGCTTAGAGATTCCCTAGGTGGGGAGTTGTCAGAGATTCCCTTCTCTTCCCTGACCTGTCCAAGGGCACGGGTCGATGCCCAGAATGCTCCCCAGCACTCCATGGCTGAGGGGAGCAGGGTGATGGGGGTGTGGCTTATTTGAATATTCATGAGCTGCCTATCCTCACAGATCAAGGGGTTCATGGGAGCTGGGAAGACCTCAACCCCCGCAAGATTTCAGGTATTAATGTATATTTTATTACCATGGAAATGTTGGAACTTATTTTCCTGTGCATTCTCTTTCCCAGTAAGAAAGGCAGAGAAGTTACAACTATCCGAGCAAGGTCAACTGTCCGTGGTAGTAAGTTATAGGGGACTGTAGCATATGTGGACTGCAGTATAGGGTTCAGCAGGTTGTCATTAAGATTTAGCCATAAAAGGCTAGTAAGACCTAAAGCTTCAATTCTCTTCATTTCAGCATCAAGAGCAGGAAAAACAGAATCATATATCAATGTGTTTTCCCAGTTTCACTGCTGACACAATCAATTGTGCTGTGAGCTCCCTGTCTGCAAAATGTCCACTAGGTCGATTCATCCTCTGCATGTGCTCATTTCCTCAAATACTGATCCTGTGGCAATCAACTTAAGAAGTACTGGAAACTCTGCTTTTCAGCTTCACTTGATAAGTCTTCACCTTCCCTTATAGAAACAAGAAAACACTTCACAACCTCAAACATCTGAGTCTTCTTCAGGATTGTAGACAAAGAGATAACTAAACTGCACCCTAGGGAACACGGCCATGCAATGTCTAAATTTCTTCAGAAGAAGCTACTCCTTTTCAGTAGGTACCTTTGATTCAGGAAACCAGCATTCTCCATGTAAGCAGGATGTCTATTGCTGACTTCCAGCCATTCTTGAAGCACAAAAGTAAAATCAGTCTATTCCTGTCGACACTGGTCCAGACTTCAGTGCAACAAGATACAGCTAAGTCATCAAAATTCCTAATACGAAAAACATAAATCTAAGTATTTCAAATCCCAGCATTAGTCAATTTTCAGCAAGTGGTCTTTCAAAATTCACTTAACACTTTGGAAGGCTTCTGGTAGGAAAAAACCTGAAGCACATTATTCCTTGCATTATACATGCAAGGAATAACAATGAAATTTACAGCTTGATTTACTGTTAAGGTCCATTTGTTGATCTGCTGAGCAGCGTTTTTTGATCTGCTCAGCAGCAGCAAGGAGTCCTCTCCCCCTCGGGAAGCCTTCAGCTCGGTGGTGAGGGTTGAGCACATTTCTGATTTGCTGAGATGCCTCCCTTCCAGTATTTAAGGCTGAAGACATGAGGGAGCACCCAGAGCATGGCGAACAGGAGTAGGCAAACAGGGGCGTTGAGAGGCAGTTTGCACAGCAGTTTGTGCAAGCAGGGCAGGCAGGCAGGGCTGCAGGTAGCCTCCTGGTAACTGTGGTTGGGGCACTGTTTTTGGTTTGGTTTGTTTCCTTTCATTTAATCTTGTTTCCCCCCTCTTGCTTCCCTTACCAACAATGGTGATCAGACGATCAAAAATGACTACTAACAAGAGCATATCTACTCAAACAGTACCTCTGCTGAAGGACGCAATGGTCCATACCCTTGCCTGCAGAGAATGCCTGAGCCTGCTGGTTGTACTAGAAGACAGTGTAAGAAGTACCTGCCTGAGATGAGAGCAGGTTAATGATCTGCTCTGCATGATTGCTGAGCTTCAAGATCAGGTTGAGAGGCTGAGGAGCATTTGTGAAATTAAAAGGGAGACATGAAGCATATAAGTGAGGGAGAAAACTACTAGAAGGTGAAGTGAGAGAGCATGAAAAGGGGAAGAGCATGGAGAAGAACAGGAGGGGGGAGGAGAAAACAAGAGGAAGGGAAAGTGACACCCAAGCACAACAAGGGCAGGAAAGATGATCCGAGTAATTACAGACCTGTCAGCCTGACCTCAGTCCTGGGCAAAGTAATGGAACAGATAGTCCTGTGTGCTATTATGCAGCAACTGCAAAACAACCATGACATTAGAACTAGTCAGCATGGATTCAGGCGAGGTAGGTCTTGTCTGACCAACCTGATCTCCTTTTATGATCTCGTGAATTGCCTGGTTGACAAAAAAACCGCCATGGATGTCGTGTACTTGGATCTTAGCAAAACCTTTGACACAGTTTATTTCATGTTGGGTTAGGAATTCGTTGGATGGACGAATTCAGAGAGTGCTGGTGAATGGTGCCACATCCAGCTGGCAGCCAGTGACTAGTGGAGTCCCACAGGGATCAGTGTTAGGCCCAGCACTGTTCAACATCTTTATTGACGATATGGACGAGAGAATCGAGTACATCATCAGCAAGTTTGCAGGCGATACCAAGCTGGGGGCAAATGTTGAACTGCCAGCG
>WEKX01001389.1:0-14343 GCA_013390025.1 Pitta sordida
CCAACCTTATTGATTCTGTGATTCTGATTCTGTGGATGTGGCACCCAGTGCTCTGGTCTTGTTGACAAGGTGATGATCAGTTTGGACTTGATGACCTTGGAGGTGTTTTCCAACCTAAATGATTCTGTGATTCTGGTTTTATGCAAGTATGAGGCCTCCTTTGCATGCACCTCCCAGAAGTGAGTGCAAATATTGACATTTAAACTGAAAGAGGAAATACTTAACAATATCTTGTTCTCATTGGACCACAAAATATATTGAAGCAAAACAAACAAACAAAAACCCCAGACAGAAAACTTAAATACTCTGTTGGGATTCTCCCCTAAGTGTTCTTCAAATCTGTAAGTTGGGCGGAAATGGAGACATCTTTACCTGTGGATGAAGATGATAAAGATCTATGAGATGAGACTACTAGAGGTGTTTGAATGGAAAGCAGCTGTAGATAACAGAGTTATAAATTGGAGAATGGGAAATGCCAAGGCAGCAACGACATGCAAAAAAATAGTGCTGGCAATAGAATGAATCAAAGTTTAGATATAAAATAATGTTATTCTGGGAACCATCACGATTCTGTTTTCCCAGACCTCCGTATTCTCCAGTTAAACCTCAAAGTATTTGTCAGTCCCCATAAAATTTAATTATGAATTTTGCATACATAGCCATTGTCACAGCAGAAGCCTAAGTAATGGGAAAACAAAACGGTAAATCACAAAAATGAGGAACCACTGCCAATAAAAAAATAGATGAACTGCTGTTTCCAGTATCCAGGCTTTATCTACTTTTAATAAACTATGTAAATCAGAACTATTTAAATGAACAGGCCATAGTGCACACTGCCAGTTCTCTGTTATCCCTGCCAGATGGGTCATGCAGGTTAGAAGCTGAACTGAAAAAGATGCTTTTACTGCAGTCAGAATACTTTTGGCATGTACCTGAGCGCTGAGATGTGCTCACACTGCTTAACACGCACTTGTGTGTCTTGGTGCAATTTGTCTAGAATAAACCACAGCATCTCAAACTTCTTCAGAGCAGAACCTGACACATTTGTTCAACTGCAGATTGTGGAGAAAAGTAGGTGTAAGGCACACACCCTTTCAGAAGGATATGTCACCCTTCGTCACGTGTCTTTTCATAGAAAACTAAGAACTTTTTGCAGCTTTTGCTGCTTTGCCTTCCACAGCACTACATAATGAATGAAGCACCAGAATTAAAATGAATGAAGCCCAAGATGTTGGCAAAAGCAGAAGTTAAATTAATGCTGAGATGTCATCTTGCATCTGCTACAGTTCATAACCAGCTCTCTCTTGGTGGAAGGGGAACCAAGGAGAGCTGTCTGGTCTGACACACAGGGCCATACCAGGCAGAGAGGAACAAAATATATTGGGTTTAGCCCAAGGGCCCAGATGTACTGGAAATAAGCCTTTCTGCTTCTGACAACCACTCTCATGGTATTTCAACACTTTTGCTTCCACTCTGGATCCAAACCATGAGATGCAGATGTGAACAAACACATTTTGTAGCTAAACTAAGGCAGTGATTTGTTTATTTTTCCTCTTTCTTCTGTTGTGTTTGAGGATCACAAACAGAGCCTTTGGCAGAAGTTTGTGCTGGGCCTTCTTTGCACCACAGGGTGTACCCTCACAGATTCACAGGTTATTCTGAGTTGGAAGGGACCCACAGGATCATCTAGTCCAACTCCCAAGTGAACGCCCATCCAGGGGTCAGGCCCTCACATCGAGCTGCCAAACCTTCTAAAATATCACGTGCCATGAAGCCTCTCTTGCAGATCACAACATCTCTAAGGTTGTGAACATTCTTTTAGCTCTTTTTCCTTTTTTGTGTTTGAAGAAGAATGACCAGCAAAGGCATGTTGTTGCAGTAAAGATGAGGCTATTTTCCAGCTGAAGCAAGGCAAGGTGAAAACAGATGAATACACTAAAACTATGGCACGTGCAGTTATTGAACCAGGAATATGGTAAAACTCATCACTGACAATTAGAGCAAAACTTGTTTAAAACCTTAACCATAGCATCTGTAGTCACACATTTTTAATTTACTTTGGCTTTGATAGCAACTACAAGCCACAGATGTTGTGTTAATGAATGCCTGGCTCTGTTAGAGTCCCTGAGAATTATGCTTTTTAGCAGTGGGGTGTTAGGATACTCTCCTCAACATGTAATGGTACATATGGAGTCAACTTTATTCCATCTGACAGCTCATTGCCATCTCTCTAATTCTATTATGCCAAAGGAATCTCTTTCAGATGAAACACATTCCTCACATGTGGCAGATGTTTCCCTAATCAATATACTAAAAAAAAATTATGTAAAATAATGAGAAAAATTATCCGTCCTCTCTTTGGCTATCCTGGGAATGAGGGATGGGAGAGAGGGAGAAAACAGTTCAAAGATGAATAGGTCTCAATGGAAAGGCACATTGAATAAATTAATGACAGACTTGCAGCAAATGATTGATAACTCAATGCTAATTTACACACAGAGTCAAATCTTACTTTTTCAGGACTTGTAATTTTTTGGTAAAAATCAACATATACAGAGCTGCTTAACTAATTTTTCCCTTGCTGTTCTAGGTTGCTAATTAGAAAGTTATTTCATGACAAGCTCTCTGATTTCAACCAGATCTTCTCAGAGCTGGAAGCTCTCTTAACAGATTCCTCAATCAGTAGCAGGGTGCTGTGATATATCAGGAGTAGTGTGTGGTTGTCATAAGTAGGTCTATAAAGCAGCTAATATAGAGTATTAAAAATAGATTAATCTCAAATAAATATAAATTTCCCAGTGCTGTTATTGCTCAATTCAATCATTTTACATTGGGTAATCCCAGTCATAGACAGCCTCTTTAAGCTTCCCTGACATTTTACATCCAATCAGAGAATTTAGATGACACAGAAATGCAAGATACAAGTGGGAAGAACCTTCCAAATCACAATCACAGAGTCACAGAATATGCTGAGCTGGAAGGGGTCCACAAGGATCATCAAGTCCTACCCTTACCTTCACCCTGCTCACAATTAATGCAAGTTATGCCACAAAAAGCAGTGATGTATAAGGGAGATACACCTGGACAGTGGTCAGACCATCTCAGTGGGAAGAGTTTGACCTTGTAGGACTCGTATTTCCAGGGTGAATTTCATAAAGTCCTTCCTTGATGTTTAATAAAGAATGAGGGAGAAGGATGAGGTGCTGTGATGTGGGCTGCCCAGTTAAGAAATGGGCACCTAAGTAGATCAATAAGCAAAACTCAGGAGAAAACAGGTTTAAATTTCTCTCTAGCCCCTGACACAGAATTAAGGAGTCATATTGCATGTAGCTTCCCACTGAATTTTGGAGGATCGTGATGGTGTCAGATCTATGATGGTTTCCCTCAGCTTTCCTGGCAGGTGGCAGCTGTTTCATCATGTCCAAAAGTGCAAAATTAGCTCAAATAGTTAGAATAGCCAAACAAAAATGTGGTAACTCTGCATATGGCTCGGAATCCAGTGGGCAAACTGCTTTCTTTGGCTTGCAGGCAGAGAGATGTGTTTTGTAGAACAGCTTCATGGAGGAATTTGTGATGATCTTCCCTGCAGGACACAGTGAAAGAAAATAAGCCTCAGAGCCAGAAGGGATGTAAATGGTGGCATGAATACATATTCCTATAGAGGAATATATAGTGTTAACAGCTGTCTGAGAATCTATAGGAAAACAACAAGTGGGTAGCTCTTGGCAAAGAAAAGACTGTGTTTTAGATTTTTGACATGATATTTAAAAGAATGATAACAATAAAATAGCCTGAATAATCACTGCTGAGCAATGATGTGGAGGAGCAATAAGATGGTAAATAATCCATTTTAATATCCATTTAAATTCTAAAGACCATCAATGGACAGAAAAGTTAGCATTATTTACAACTTCCTTGAACCTGCTGCAAGATGAAGGGTGATGTTACTGTGGGTACTAAAATAACTTTTTCTCTGTTTGAGAAAAATATACATAATGTAAAGAGATGTCAAGTTAAAAAGATTTAAAAGTGTACAACGAGGACAACTTGCAGACACTAAGACAAAGCCTGGGATTTTATAGGCCATGTTATTTTGTACACCACAGCACCCCCCTGAAGTGCTGTGGTCCTCCTGACCACGTGCTTCAGTAGCTCTTGGTTACCCCTAGTTTAAATAAAGCATCTGTCAATATTCCCTTTAAAGTCCCCATCAGCTCTGAGCAAAACCACCGATCCAGCTGGAGTTCAACCAGGGCTCCCTTCAGTTGGGAGCCCTTTTCCCACCTTCCAGTGCCAACAGATCACATATGGCCCAATTTAAAAGTCCTGTGAGGTTTCTGTGGGAAGTGCCTCCACACTGGCTGAGTCCCACTGCATCTGTCTAGAAACAATCATTAATGGGACAAAGAGGGACAGAGTGCAACTTCCAGATTTAATTCCCATGGTGGTGTCCAAGTCTAGCAGAGAGCAACACCTCTTTCCTTTCCACCCAGGTTCTGGTTTGCAACCTCTGTAGGTCTCTGCCCAGTCAGGGTCTCTCAGAGCAGAGTTTCTGCCCCACGACCTCATGGTGCAGTGTGCCAGGGATGTCTCTAAAAGCAAATGTACATGTCACTTCACTTTGTCACATGGAGTGCTCTTCTGGCACTGAGGTAAGGACTGACTATCCAAGTACAACCTTTCCTTGTGCCCTAGTGGAAGGAGCAAATATTGTCATCTGTTAATGTGGGGCAGTCAGCCACTCAGAGCTGCCAGATTTAGGAGTGTGCACTGATCGCCATCTACAAACACCTCCTGGGCAAGGTTTGGGAAACCAAGAAAGTGCAACTGGTGGAAAGGCCAGATCCCCTGAGGGCCCAGGATTGTTGGATTATGCCCAGCACAAAAAAAGACAGTTTGGAGCTGCCAAGGAAGGAAGTGGAACGCAAGTGTCCTTTCCTACAGTGAAATAGCAAGGCCTGTATGAATCACCAAAGCTGTTGGAGGAGAGAGTGAGAACATCTTTAAAAGGCACTTGTGCACAGATGTCACAAAGGAATCGCAGTCAGATGATTTCATCTTTCCCTCTCCTAATTTTGCACGTGTGTGGCGTTCCCTCACCATCTTACACCTCCCTGGTCCAGTTTCCACTGGAGGAATCACTTCTCCTTGATTTCTCTGCATATAAAGTTTCCCTCACTTATGTCATTAGCACACAATTACAGGCAAGGAATTACAGGAGGCAGCAGTTTAACAGGGGGAACTGCAAGGAGGCCTTTTGCTGGGGGTGCCTGCTGGGCAAGACCCCCAACAATGGGTTTATGGGGCCTGTGTGGCCACATGAGGTACAGAAGCCACTTGATGCTTTTATGGAGAATTCTGTAGCTGCCACATGCTCACAGTGTGTATTAGCACCAGTAAAATCCTTACTTTCTTTGGGTTAAATTTGTCGGAGTAAAGTGGAAGCACAAAAACCGTGTTATGTTTAAACCAACAGTAGGATATTAGGCTGCACGTTCTTTCATGTTATCCTTCATGTATGGGAAATCTAACAACAGGATTCCAGAGCAGTATCGAGGGAAGTTGAGGAGCAAAATAAAAAGACATATTAATTACCCAAAGCATCAAAATTCATTTGACCAAAACTGTCGCAGAACTGGAGCATGACACTTAATACATAACGTCAACAGTTTCTAAAGGTGTTCCTCCAGAGAAAAGTGCCTTTTTTGACCACTAAATCTTCAGCAAATTTCAATTCAGAGTTAAAGTTTTACATCTCCTTTTGAAAGCTACTGTAAATAAGAGGTTAGAATGGAAACAACTGCATGGATTTAAATTATACTGTGATGCAATTGTGTATCATTACAATAAACAAATGCCTATTTCTGGAAATGTGCAGATGGTTTTGGGGTGAAGACAGAAGGAGATCCATCCTAATTTTTTTTTTTTACAGAAACCACGGCTTTAAGGTTAATGCCAAGCAGACACAGGCAGGCACTTAGTTTGTAACACTAGTTTTGTTTCTGGTCATCTGGGGTTTGTGCGTGAGACTCCATTTTCCTGTGTGATTTTGGTTTTTACATTTTCATTCTCATAGATAATTGTTTGATATTAAAAGGTGGGGTTTTGGGTCCTTGTATCACAACCCTGATCAGCAAACAGCTCAGCACAATGTCCCTTAAACTGAAGTGAGTTGAATCCTTGTGTGAACGAAGACAAAGTTTCTTGTTGGTTCAGAACCTCAATTCATTGCCACACTCAGAGTCAACATACGCACATCGTGAGAGGGGTCATCAGAAATGAAATTCTATTTGGCTCTAATTATTAATATCAAATGCGTTCTTCTTCAGAAATCTAATTCCTTTAAAAATGAAAATTTAAAAATATATAAGCAAAAATTAAATTGCTACAGAGGTGTAAGAAACACTTAATCTACAGGGGTTCATTTGGATCCTCATAAATGCCTGAGTATTTGCTAAAAGTAGTCCAGAATTGCAGATCATTGTCAGAAATCATAATTCATAAAATAGCCTGAACTCATAGATTCTGTGCTGTGAACTGTATTTACTGTGTTTGTAGTCAAGTTGGAACATTCATACCCTCAGACATTCAAATGACTCCAGTCAAAGTTAGAAACTTTTCCAATATGATACTTCCTTTTCTTTTTTTGAGTGCACCTGTTTCAACTTTGCAACAAATAATAAATCACATTTGTCTAAAATTCTGCTGAAATTTTAGCAGAACAGTCCTCCTTCCTAGTGTCTCCAGTTGGACAGTCCTCAGTGGAAGAGATTCTTTGACTATCCACTTTTTTTTAACCACCTTCCCAAGCTGAGTGTTCGTATGGTGTTTTCCCCCTTCCAGACTAACCCTCTGTATAAACTCTGCAGAACATCAGTAGCAAAAGCATGTGCTAAAGGTGTTAAGGGCAACAAATGAGAGTGTAAAAATACATTGATACAACTTGTTCAGAAAAGCTATGGGTATTTATTCGTGTCCACTTTGCATATTTTTTTGCTTATACACTTAAAAAATACATTATCCACATATCATAGAGGTTGATTGCTACAGAAATACCTCATATACACCAAGCCACATGTCTAAAAAATCTGCTTCTTTAGTTTTAACCTTGACATATTTTCACAGCTGGTAAAAGAACTGATTTCTTCACATTTAATCTTCTCTGTCCTCATAATTGTGCACAAATGAAATGGGATTCACTATTGCCTAGCAAAACATGTGTCATCGCTTGGACTAGATAAGGTCTGCAGTGCTGTTCCTGCCAGATCAGGGGAGGGAATGGAACATTCAGATCCTGCCATGGGGCAGGACTTGCAGCATGAAATAGGAGACAATCATAAAGTGAATTGTATTCAACCTGCCTTGGCTCCAGAGAGGACACAGCAATGCTGCATCTGACCCAAAATGAAATCTAAGATGATGTCATGATTATATGCAGCCTGCAAGATGTTTCACACTCATGCTGCGTCCAAGTTAAATACAGAAGAAATGTGTACAAATGGATCAGGTCACGGATCCCAGTAATGAGTCGATATAAACAGTTCCCAATAGTTTTATATCAAGTAAAATTTGCCTCACAAACTAACACGTGGTGGATTTTCTTTCCATGTTAATACAGATGGGCGAGTGAAGAATGAATAAATTAATGTAGCCTTTGACACAGGAGTGTTCCTGTGCTATATATGAGTATTTATGAGCATCCTGTTATTCACAGTTTGCCATCTACAGGTAGGAAAAATGGGAAGAAAACAGAATTTACAGTAGTACCCATCAGTTCTAGCATTACTTCTAGCAGATGGACACCAGCATTCATTTCTTTCCACATGATCCCAGTATTCACAGAATCACAGAATACTATGANTCTAATATCAAGTCTGTCCCACATTGTGGCTCAGAGTCTGAATTTGACTGGTCATGTCAACCCCTCAGCAAGTTCATCACAAGGGCTTTAGGTGAAGCAGAGGCTACAGGACTATCTAAGGGAGCAATTACTCTGCTCATAATTATTTTTCTCATTGTTTCCTACACTTTCCCTGAGTCACCAAAGGCCAGGGAACTAACAAAATTACTCCTACTCTTTCTTCCCTAAGGTCTGTTTAGGGAAAAGGAAGTCTAAAATTTCACCCTTGAGTTTGAGTGGAAGCATAGTCACTGTACTCTCTTACTGTACTGGAGATGATTCTTGTCTCTCTGTGCAGAAAAAACACCACCCCCCCCCTAAACCCAAACCATTAAAAACTTAATTTCAATATTGATTTTCAAATCTAGACATTTATGTTCAGAAAGGATTGGATCATGCTCTTATGTACACACACTGCAGGCTCTCTTGATTAATGACCTTTTCACTGCACTTGCCAATGAATAAATACAAAAAAAAATATGGCTCTGCCATTAACTTTAATCCAAAAGCTATGGCTCAAGGCAACGTTCTACTCTACCCTCCAACAATTATGGATCCCCAGCTCTTATCAAGACCATGTCTTTAAAATATTGTAAAAATTGGAAGCATTGCTTTTCACAAAATACCAGTAACAGACCAAGATATTCCAAAGTGAGCATGAGAGTTTCAGTGTGAATTAGTGAATCTGCCACACTCTGGTTATCTTTAAACATATTTTACCATTCTTACAACACAGACCATTTCCAGGATGCTTCGAACATTTTACATTCTCTACTTTTTTTAGCACATGACAGAGGGAGAGAGAATGACATGATTTGGAGATTTAGCATCAATTCATCTTGTTGTGGGTGATACTTGAAAGAATGTTTCAGCTTTTGGCTGACACATTTACAGTCCTGTTTCCTTTAGTTATTTATTTCAGTCCCTTCTGAAATATTTTTAAACTATGTGTTATATTTACCATGTCATCTGATGCCAACTGCAACGCCATAAACATTTTAAAAGAAAATTTGTGTTAAGCCTTAAACAGAACGCCAGACATGAACACAAAATTTCCCTGGATCCCATTCCAGTTACTACATGCTATACTTCTACTTTGCTGAAGTGTACTTTCATCTCAGTAAAAAAAAAAAGGGAGACAAAAGCAGCATATGTTCCTGCAAGACTTTCCATATTTTGTTGCAGCTGCTGCAAGAACCTTCTGATATAAAAAATCCCCACAGAAAAAGATCTGTGGCCATACAGACTGCATCTGAAATAGCATGTGAAAGGATAGAACAGCCTGGCCAAAAGCTCTTACTCAGATTGCCAGACGAGCTCCAAACAATCACAACCTAACACCAGGAGGTTGGGGAACTTCCTTGGCACCTGCTCCTCCGTCACACACAAACTGAAGACTCTTAGCTCATTGTACATCCTCCGAATGACACAAATTCCACAAAGATACTCATTGCCACTGATGTTTTAAGAGAGCTGCCCCACAGACACTACCTCTCCATCTGGCATTTCTGCAGATATTTCTGTAGATATTTCAGAGCCTCCCAGTGCCCTAATTCACAGGGTCATAGAATACCATGGGTTGGTAGGGATCCACAAGGATCCTTAAGTCCAACTCCTGTTTCCAAGCAGGACCACCACCATGTTTCCAAAAATTTGTAGATTCATTTTGCGTTTTATTTTTTCTAAAGTGCAAACACTTCTAATGAAGGTTTTCACAGCAGTCTTGCCAACATAACATGAGGAGTAGACAGAAAAAAGACCAGATCCTTACTGAAAGGGCTCAGTGCAGCTGCTGTAAATTGCCCTCAACTTCAAGGGCACTACCAGAAGGACACTTAATCACACTTTTATGAGGCTGTGTTTAGTTAAAGGTAGAGGCCAAGCTTTTCAATAATTCTTTCCTTTCTACTTTGCCATTGGTCTCAGTTTAGCAGCAAAACTTGCTGCCAGAGTTGTGGAAAACTGGTTACTAAACAGGGTTTGAAAAACAAAACTGCTCCCAATTTAGATATTTGAAGAGGTGATGAGAGACAAATCCATATACGCCAGTAAAGAATAGTGAACAATTTTCCTCAGCGATTTGTAACTTTGGAGGAGCGGCAGATTTATACACAATATTCTGTACAGTTTGTAGCAAAATCCTGATTTGCAATCTGCCAAATACTGGGTGAGAAATAAACTTCAAATATTTTTTTCACGTTATTTCTAAATCCGTTCTTGATTCAATTTTGCTTGCAAGATAACACTTCGTGGAGTTCTCATTCCCGGCTGAAAGAGTTTCTGCATATCAAAGTGTGAAAATATGGAGTAACAACAGCTCCTTGTGTTTTATAAAGCATTAGGTACTAATAGGATGCTCATTTAAAAGAGGTGTGGTTTGGCAGCTGGCTGGAAGCAACTGTGCTTGTAAGTTGCGTAAGAATTCCAGAATCACAGAATATTCTGAGTTGGAAGGGACTCACAAGGATCATCAAGTCCAACTCCCAAGTGAATGCCCATACAGGGATTGAACTCCCAACTCTGGTGCCATGAACACCATGTTTTATCTATCTAAAATAATCTCAGGGTCATCAGCAGCTCTACCATCACCCCCTGAATTAGTACACTGTGAAGACAGTACTCTGTATCCTCCTTCACCCTCCCTTCAACTACTGCTTTTCAATCTCCACGTTCTTCAAACGCAAACATGGAAACTGTGATGCAGCCGAAGACAAGGAGGGCCAAAATTTCTCGTGGTGTGCTCACATTTCTCATGCTATGGCCAGTTCCTAAGTCCACTGCCACCCACAGCAGAAAATGCTTTCTGGGCAGCACTCAGAAAATTCACAGGTTATTGTGAGTTGGAAGGGACTCACAGGATCATCTAGTCTAACTCCCAAGCGAATGCCCACCCAGGGATCAGGCCTACAAGCGTGGAACCACGGGCACCACGCTCCATCCATCCAAGCCTCCCACCATCTAGACTATGTCACTGAACTCCTCATTGAGTCTTCTCTTAAACACCTCCAGGGATGGCGACTCCACCACCTCCCTGAGCAGACCATTCCAATGAGAGATCACTCTCTCAGGAGAGATTTTCACAGGAAAATCCACTTCCTAACATTCAGCCTAAACCTCCCTTGGCATAGCTTGAGGTCATGTCCTCTTGTTCTGGTGTCATCAGTCTGAGAGAAGAGATTCACACCCACCTGGTGGCAACCTCCCTGCAGGTATTTGTAAACAGCAATGAGGTCACCTCTGAGTCTCCTCTTCTCCAGGCTGAACAACTCTAGTTCCCACAGCTGCTGCCTGGGCCAGCTGGAACAATCCCCATGGATCGTGCAGAGGCTGATGACGGGCATTGCCACAGCCCTGAGAACCCTACAAAATCCACTTTAGTACAGTGGTAAGTGTCCCCACCTGGCATGTGGGAGACCAGGGTTCGATTCCCACCAGGGAGACAGTGTTAAGAGTTGGACTTGATGATCCTTGTGGGTCCCTTCCAACTCAGGATATTCTGTGAACCCTGCAGTGGGTATTTGTGAGGCTTCTGGGCTGATTGTTGCTCAATGGAAGTGCAGCAGATACTTCTATAGTGGTGTTTTTCAAAGGCTTCAGCATTCAATATCCATGTGATGCATGAACTTAAATGTATTTTTTGCAACTAGACTAATTCGGAGTTATTTCCACAAACAAAAATTACAGGAATTCTAAATAAAAACTGTAATTGGGGAGAGGTTTTTCCCAGAGAGAGTGATATCTCATTGGAATGGTCTGCCCAGGGAGGTGGTGGAGTCGCCATCCCTGGAGGTGTTTAAGAGAAGACTGGATGAGGAGCTCAGTGACATGGTCTAGATGGTGGGAGGCTTGGATGGATGGAGCGTGGTGCCCGTGGTTCCACGCTTGTGGGCCTGATCCCTGGGTGGGCAGTTGCTTGGGAGTTGGACTAGATGATCCTGTGGGTCCCTTCCAACTCAGAATAACCTGTGAACCTGTGACAGGGAGCTGTGGGCAGTCTCTCTGTTTGAAATGCTGGTCCCTGAGAATCTTATAGGAATTTTTTCATTGACTTTCCTGCTACCAATTATTGCTTTTTGTGTGAAATATAAAGTTATTTCTGTCCCAGACAATTGGCTCTCTGAACATGTTTGAAAACGTCTACAGCTTGAACTAAAATGAAGCATGGCTCTATCAGTAAAAACTAGGAAACTTGATCCAATCACTAAGTGTTAGAGTTTAAAAAAAGAAAAAATAAATCTTTTCAATTCTGTATGCTGAGTTCAAATGTCTCACATCAGAAGTGAAAACAAAATCCGTGCAATGCTGTTCTTCCTTTCATGTTAAATAGTGTCAACTTTAGCCTTTGCAGCAAAACTTCTAGGAGTTTTGGATATATAATACCCTCAATCAGTAAATATGAAGTATAAATATACATATATGGGATGGTGGTGGTGGATTCTAACATTGCACAAATATCTTCTCACCTACACAGAGTGAACGATCAGAGCAAGATTTTGAATACTTCAATAAAATCTTTATGCACCTTAACAATACTGTTTTCTTTTGAAGAGAAAAAGAACCTTTAAATCCAATGTTGAATGAAAATTATATCACTGCAAACATGGCTGTACTGACTTACATCTTGTTATCAACAATGAGGTCAAGTACAGTGTCCATTAAACACAGGAAATAAACAGAAACTACTTAAAGAGCAAATAAAACACAGGCAAAGATTTCCCTAGCTGCCAGCTCAGTTCAAGCCAAATATTTTTACAACTGACCTCACTCTTCATGGTCATGGATGATTCAGGGACGCCACATTAAATATACAAACGTGCACAGTAGTAGAGTCTGAAATAATGTAATTAAATAAAATGGGCAGTCATTATTTTGGACAGGAAATGCAATGAAGATCTAAATATTTTCTGCTTCAGAATGAGAAAGGTCAAAAGGATCAGTGCTATGTAACATTAGCTGATTGGTAGCACAAAAAAAAGTTTGTATACTGTCCATTTTAGAAAGGAGGGATAAATCACTTTCCTCTGAATGAAAACCATACACATATTTATTACCACATATGAGAAATTCCAATACTTGAATGTTAATTTTCACTGAAGTCTTGATTTTAAATTATTTTAACTAAAGGGAAATACATTTCTTATCTTCTCATGCACCATCCAGAAAAGTGTGGCAAAACCAATTTTTCTTTAGGATCTCAAGCCACACTAATTGAATAGAGGGGAGTGGGGTTGGAGTGTGCCCTCAGACCTTCTAATCTTACGAAACGCAACCAAAATAGTCAAACACACATGGTTATTCAGTATTAGGATAATATGGAACCATCACATGCATCAACACAGGAAGGAAGGATGATGATGTATTTTAAATTATGTATCTCTGGTGAAAAAGTCACTTACTGAAAACAGGAACCTCCAAGGAGTCCAAGTCAGAGACATGCTGTAATCTGCTTCTGCCTTAGGAAGCTGATAACTCCCATTACCAAAAAAGGTGCTTCAGGTTCTTCTTAAATCCCTACACCAGGAATAAATTTTCAATGATTTACCACAGCTGCAACCCATGTCCTCCTAGGTGTGCCAAAACACCTCCCTCCCACTGGAAGGAGGGAAAAACTTGAAAAACCTTTTCTATTTAAGACATCATAATCAGTAATCAAACGGGCTTAGGTACTATGAGTGGCACACTGACATCAAAAGAGAAATTTATTTTTTTTTGCTCACTTCAGCAACTTTCCCCTTGTTTTCACTACTTCTCATTTGAGCATAAAAAATGCTTGTGAAGAGGGACTATTTACAAGAGTATGTAGAGGTAGATCAGAGGGGAATGGTTTCAAACCAAAAGAAAGTAGGTTTGGATTAGATATGAGGAAGAAATGGTCTAGATGGTGGGAGGCTTGGATGGATGGAGCATGGTGCCCGTGGTTCCACACTTGTGGGTCTGATCCCTGGGTGGGCGTTCACTTGGGAGTTGGACTAGATGATCCTGTGGGTCCCTTGCAACTCAGAATAACCTGTGAACCTGTGAAAGGCTTTAATATGAGAGTGGTGAGACACTGGAACAAGTTCCTCAAAGGACTGAGAGATGCTGCATCCACCAGTTTAAGGCAAGATTGAATGGGGCTCGGAACAACCTGATCTAGTGGAAGATGTCGCTGTTTGGAAAGAGGTGATCTGTAAACTCCCAATCCAAACCTTTCTGTGATTCTATAATTTATTTTTTCTTCTATGCAAATTTTGTATAGGAGATAAATCTCATATAGAAGATAAATCTCAATCTTCCCAATGACGTAGTGTGTTTGAAAAACTTGTTTTCACAGGTTATTCTGAGTTGGAAGTGACTCACAGGATCATCTAGTCCAACTCCCAAGGGAACGCCCACCTCGGGATCAGGCCCACAAGTGTTGAACCACGGGCACAACGCTCCATTCACCCAAGCCTCCCACCATC